>BTPG01000001.1:112858823-113047845 GCA_036245525.1 Semisulcospira habei | reverse complement strand
AAAAAATTACTTAACACAGCGTTAGATAGGCCTACCTTCTAACTGCATATGGTAAAAAGCATCAGAAAAGTATCGCTGTAAATTAAATGAACATTTATTATTTATCCACCATTGCTTAAAATCTTTTGCAAAAAGTAATCGTTTAAAAAAAAGAAAATTCGCTTCATCTGTTGTTTTCTTCTTCTTCTTTTCTTAAGGATCGCTTTCTAAAACAATACAGTGAGCCATCACAAAAATCAAAACAAGTTAAGAGTCCTGTCGTCTGCTAGCAGAAAGTCGTGAAAGTTATCACATGGTCACATGACTATAAATAAAATGGTGATAATTTCGAGAAGTAGACGACGCTTGTGTTCGTCATGCCTTACAAATAGGCGAAAACAAATAATAGATGACTGGTCATATAATAGATGACTGGTCATAATTTGAGGGAGTCCGTTAGGCAGTACCAAATCTAGAATGTGAGATAATCCGCCGCAATTCGAGATCACATAAAATATATAACAGTATTGATATTATATGACTAAGATATATTACACTATTATCATGTCTTGTCTATTCAAAAAGTCTAAGATCGACAGCTACCACCCAAAACACAAATTAAATTCTTTTACAACATAGTTGGACACCGAGTGTTGTCACCGGAAGTAGTTAAAACGAAGATTTTTACCGATCATTTACGAAGATGACGTCGCATGAAGCAGACGCCTTAATTTCGTGATTCGTCCCTATGAACACCACTTGGTAAATGGTCAAGAGTTAGACTGGGTGTCTAGTGGTAAAATCTACACCCTCCCTCACAAAACCTGCTACAAAATTATCAGAAGTGGTCAGATCAAACTAAGGCATACATCATGTTGTAGGGAAATGGATAAGGTTTCCAGTGATAAATGTTTTTTTGGGTGACCACAGAAGAATTTGGGACATTATCACAGTTTTTTTGACCAAATCAGAATTGTAACTTGAGAACAAAACGTGACACATTTTACACATGCTCCATGGAACTCGGATTTTCAAAAGCATGCTGCACTATGAAAAATCACTGTTACTGTCACAAGATGTTTGCAGTGTTGGACTAAATTACCATTGAGTTGGTGATTTTCTAGAGCGAGTTGCTTTTGCATAATTAACCATAATATAAGACCCTGCTTGAACATAACACGTGTTGTAAATTTTGACAGCAGAAATCATACTACTACGACACATTCTGACAAATGGTCAATTATTAAAACTTATGTTATTTTGTAGAGTATGTACTTTGTTTTTATAATGAAAGGTTTGTGGTTCTTACATGGAAAATCAAATGATCAGTTTTGAAGATTTATACTCAGAATGGTGTAAATGTTGAGTTATGTTCAAACAGTCTAGGCACTTATTTATCTCTACTAATCTGTTGTTTTTGCTGAAGACAACTGGTGTAGCGATTTATATCAAGGTTTTGAAGAGGATGCATTGGGTGATAGATGAAAGAAACCCTTTATGCGTCCAAATTTTGGGTGTAAATTGTTATGTTCCAGCAGTCCAGCAAACTTTATAGATATTTTCTTTTCATTATTTTTTCAATTGGCTTTTGCACTTAAATTAAATTAGAGACTTGTTTCTGTGCATTTAACATAACATTTTAAAATTAGTTCTCCAAGTAGAATTTAAAATTAGTGGCTTTTGGAAATTATGGTGTAAAGAGAGCATTGCTTTTTTTTTGTTTGTCTATAGCTGAGTTGCACAGATGAAAGCCTTTTCACCGAAATGCTTGGAAGTCTCATCTGCCTGGCAAGTCACCACAACTTGCAACCATCAACCCTCGTAGAGACGCTCAACAAGATGCCATCCTTTTTGCAGGACAAAATCAAAGATGCCACACCATTACAAGTACAAGACAAGTTCACAGTGTGCAACACAACACTTGAAAAGTGCGACATGCTCACACTGGTCGAGGGACAACGACTGAATGACAAGGTAAGGGAAGGTACAATGGTACATTACAATTGATACAAAAGCAAAAATGGCCAAGCCCTAACTAAGTAAAGATTTGTTTTCTGTACCTGCAATGTTGTTTTTTCTAAATGTATGCATTTTTCACAAATTTTTTTCAATCTATCATTACCCTTGACCTTCGTGAGTAGTAAACCAAAATGCAAATGTCTATTCGGCCAAAGCTTTAAAAAAAAATGCAATTCTTTTGCCACATCCATTGCTATCCAATCGATGAGCAGCATGACAAAAAAATCTTACTCGGGGGCTTAACAGTTTGACGTGTACTTTAACCATGTAAATAGACCCTCTTTTTCTTCAAGATTTGTCCATCCTGGTGATTGACGGATTAACACCCCCCCCCCCCCCCCCCTTACTCTCTCGCATTTATGTATAATGTGTGTGTGTGTGTGGTACAAGACGAATTATGAGTGATGATATTATTCTGTGTACATACATTTCTTTTATTATTAATATTTTGTTTCTATTTTTAAAAAAAATTGTTGTTGCCTGAAATAATGTGTGTAAATATTTATTATTATTAACCTATTTTACGTTGTAAATGTTACCAACGGCAAGTTTGTAAAATGACAATTTGTTTCAGTCACAAATTTTTACCGTTCACAAATACAGTTTCATCATCATCTCTCTCACACACATACACACATCAATGAGATGCTGTCAGGAGAGCATGCACATGTACAGTAGATTATCAATATCATGTAGGTAGAGCCAACCTCACTTCACACAAATTATAGAAAGGCTGAAACTGTAGCATGATATTCTTGTTTTGCCACCCTTTTCTCTCAAGTCTACATGGCAAAGTGAAACCTATATGTCATAAAAAATAAAAGTACATAAAAACTAAAATTACATCATGACAACTGTTTTTTAAACCAAGGATGCATTTGAACTGAGCTCACTTCAAACACTCCCCGACACATTGGCAAATCATTTAGGCTTTTTTCATAGGAAATATTGTATCAGAATCAGGTCAAAGACCACAGGTAGCGACCATTGACAGCGGGCACAGCTCACATATACAAGGGACCTTGTGGGTTATGGCTCTCATATAGAAGAGACTTAATGGGTTATGGTTCATCCCATCTTGTTACTATGTCAGGGCTGCCTACCCCATCCTGAGCAAATCAGGAACAAGATGGACAAGAATCAGGAACCAAGTGTAATTTTCAGGAACACCCACCTTTAAAAAAACCAAACGAGCGTATATCAGAAGATGGAAGATACTGGTTACTTGGACTTAAGAGATCTGCAATATTCCGGAACAGCCGCAGCGATTATGGTATTCCCGGAACACCCATCCTATTTTTAAGAAAAATCGTATATACAGGTACACCAGAATGTTATGCAGCTCTGCTATGTGAATAGCATGAAATCAGAGCGGACATGAAAAAAAATCATTGAAAACATGACGTTGTTCCTATGTGCGACACAAATATTGAATGTTCCTGCGATTGCTGTCAAATCCTGTTTTATCCAAAGATTCACTTAAAAGTACACTTCAGCATGTGCTCATGTTCCTGGGATTCTACAAAATGAGGTTGTCAATATGTACAGGTAGAAACTTGTGTTTCGGTTTTTGTTTATCAAATTCATGTTAAGTAATCTCAGTTTTTCGGCAACAGATCATAGTCGCTTACTTGGAGCTACTGGTTGCTGAACGTTCAAGAGCTGGGCAGTGTGACATCCTCCTCCTGCCACTGTGGTTGAGCATCTACTGGCTTCAGAAGAACTACACTGAACACCTCCTGCTTGACATGGTAACACCAATTATATAATTTATATACATGTATTCTCTATGTTATACCAAACAATACAATCAAAATGATACTTTATTACTTTAATTATTATACTTTAATATCCTGATGGAAAATTTTGGTGCAGTGTTAGACACCAACAAAAAAAGAAGAATAAAAGTAATAAAAGTTACATGTTCACGTCATCTGCAACACCCTCCCCCCCCCCCCCCCCACCCCCCAATACCCTTCCACATACGTACATACAATCTACACTCAATAGTATACATACTAAAGTAAACCTCACTTAAAGTTGACCAAAAATAATTACATGTGTAAAGTCATGGATTGCTTGATTGATTGTACATTACTTAACGCCCTAAAAGCAACAAGGCTTTCTCAGGACATGCCTGCACTGCTTGTGAAAAAAAACCACAACTAAACAGAACAGTGAATGTATGTTGCCAGCCGGTCCAATACGTTAAAGAAACCTACAACATGGGGCCCAAATAAAGCTAAGACCATTTAGCAACACACATTCAATATCAACAGCTACAGGCAGTGCAGACAGTAGGGAGAGTTTTAAAAAGGCAGATACAGGTGAATGGTTGATTGATTGATTGTACATTGCTTAACATCCTGACAACAACAAGGCTTTCTCAGGACATGCCTGCACTGCTTGTGAAAAAAAACAACTAAACAGAACATTGAATGTATGTCACCAGCCGGTCAAATACATTAAATAAACCTAACCAGTGGGGCCTAAATAAAACTAAGACCATTTAGCAACACACATCCAATATCAAGAGCTACAGGCAGTGCAGACAGTAGGGAGAGTTTTAAAAAGGCAAATAACAGGTGAATGGACAAAGGGTAGACAGAAACACATGCCCCAGAATAGAGAGAAAAACCCACCCTGTGGGGTTGACCAGGGTGACCCTGGGAAGTTAAAAATACCTAACCCCACCCAAGTCCCCCAGGGCAGACCCGGGTGGGGGTAGATACCGGTGAATGGACAAAGGGTAGACAGAAACAAATGCCCCAGAATAGAGAGAAAAACCCACCCTGTGGGGCTGACCAGGGTGACCCTGGGAACTAAAAGAAATACCTAACCCCACCCAAGTCTCCCAGGGCAGACCCAGGTGGGGTGTAAAGTCATGGAGGGTATCAGTTCTATCACAGCAACATAAACTAATAAATAAAAAAAAAACTAGACATAAAACTAAAGGCACGCACACTTCCACACACAGGGCTGTAACACATAGTAAATGCAGGTACATGCTGGCAGTAAGGTCAGCTCGTCTCATCGTTTAGGAGTCTGATGGACATGGGGATAAACGACGACTGACGATTTGTCTTAGAGCAGTTGATAGTTCTGAACCACTGAGCTGATGGTAAGAAATCATATTCAGCATGGATAACGTGACTGAAACGATGCGACAAGCTCTCCTCACTATCTGCTTCTCATACAGAGAAGTGAGAGTGGACTGCTATACAAATTCTTGCAAAGAAAGTAACAAGATAAAAATGACATCACATGAAAATATGCAAACCTTGCTGGAGTATGTCCTTTTGGGACCAAAGGTCTGTATGCGGTGTGTATGTCCATATTGTTCTCTCAAGAAGACAACGGTTTTCGTTGTACCTTTTCTCCCTGCAAAAAATTAATTTTACCGCTAAAATACAAAAGGTACCAAACTGGCTAACTACTCATCCAATGTTTTTCTGTAAAATCCAAAATTCCAAATCAGTATGATAAAAATTGTGGACTCTAAATCAAAGTCGAACTAAAAGGACACAACAGGCAGGCGGGACTCAGATTGTGGTAAAGAAGTAAGAAAGACGACGTCAGTGCAGCTACTCTGACCTTGCTGTTGAACATAATTTTGGGATGAAACGCAGCATGTGCCTGTGCGTATGTACCTAAACTTTAAAATCTCCAAAGCTGACTGACATGCAAGCTTGAAAACAGAGGTAATACTTCTTTCATGGGGTGACCTGATTGAGCACCCAAGCATATTTAAATTGGATTATATATCATTGGAGAGTTAAATGACCGTTTACAGAAAGTATGTATAAGCTTAAAAAATTGTCATCGATGACTTGCTTCATTCAATACGGTGGACAGAAAGAAAACACTTGTCTCGAATCATAAATGACATCAAATGGGCATAAAGAAGGAAGACAATGAGTTAAGAAACCACCATTTTGGTCGATTTCCATATAAATGTCAAGTACCAATACTAGTCCTTGAATCGACAAAACAGATCTAAAATGGCATATGTACACTTCAGAGTTGTCTTTGGCGACAAATGCAAAATACTAAGTTTGGTTTTTTCACTGCAGGATTTTTATGGATTCAGAAAGATTGTGTTACCTTGCTGGGAAGCAGACCACTGGTTTCTTCTTGTTTTCACAACGACAGCCTGTGGGGACATCATCATCTTCAGCATGCAGCCCTGAAAGTCTAAAATTTTGCCCACCAGCCTTTGGCTAGTGACTTCCAAGTTTTACTAGCCAAACTGAAAATGTTACTAGCCAAAACTGAAAATTTTACTACTGAAAATAGCCCCCCAACTCAACAATATAATGTACCACAAGTGTTTGACGCCCAATGTTAGAGAGTTTTCTGCCCAGAGGCATTGAAAACAAATATTTGAACTGACAATCATAACCAAGTTAATGTTTATGTCATGACTTCAGGCTTTTGATAGTATCAAGTGGAGAAATAACTGACAAAGTCCCCATGTGAACTGTGGTGGGATTTTTTATTTATTTATTTTTTAGAAGTAGAGCTGGGTTTCTGTTTGCACAACAGGTTAAAGGGTCTGTAGACCCCCAGGTATAAATTTTAGAGGGTATACATCCTAGCATTATAGAGGGTCCGCAGATTTATTTAAGAAAAACTGCATCATCTGTATGTTCCTTAAAATAAATTATCCACACCCGGGTCTGCCCTGGGGGACTTGGGTGGGGTTAACTACATTTTAGTTTCCAGGGTCACCCTGGTCAGCCCCACAGGGTGTGCTTTTTTCTGGGGCATGTGTTTCTGTCTACCCTTGGTCCATTCACCTGTATTTGTCTTTTTAAAACTCTCCCAACTGTCTGCACTGCCTGTAGCTCTTGATATTGGATGTGTGTTGCTAAATGGTCTTAGCTTTATTTAGGCCCCATAGCGTAGGTTTATTTAACGAATTGGACCGGCTGGCAACATACATTCAATATTCTGTTTCTTTTTTTTTTTCACAAGCAGTGCAGGCACGTCCTGAGAAAGCCTTGTTGCTGTCAGGACGATAAACAATGTACAATCAATCAATTATTAAAATAAATTATTTCATTTTGCTCTCTCCTCTTTAAATGTGTTGTGACAGTGTGTGTGTGTCCTTTCCATGATCTGATTCTTTAACTGGTGAGCTATCGCGCAAAAGCCTGTCTCCCTAGCTCTCTCACACACAGAACTGTTTGAAAAAATATATCTATTTATTTGTATGATCGTTTGATAATGTATTGTAACAGAGAATATAGCGTTTGTGCTGAACGCGGCAGATTGACAACCAAAGTGTGACTTGTCTAAACTATGTGTGTTTGTGTGTGTGTATGTGTAAACTGATGTACTTCAAAGTTTGTTTCAACCCGTTTAACCACTCAGAACTGAGACGTGTTTCTCCAATTTTTGCCTAATAACTGTGTACCAGAAGATGGATCGACCACGATTTAAAAAAAAAACTGACAAACTTATTTCTGTTCAAATTTCTGGACTTGCTTTTTGAGTTTGCCTCAGTGCACACTGCGCATGCCATTTGAGTGCCGTCGTGCTTTAGCCATGGAAATACACTCAGCACAGCCATGGACTCTGAAAACTGTGTCGTAGCGGCGGTGCCACACACGGTTCTGGTACTGTCGCTTGTCGATGGAGATGGCGATGTCGAAGTGCAACTTTCTTCTTAGCGATTATCAAGATCAGACTGTGCCGGATTGAAGAATCCGAAGCATTCCAGCTCTTCCTTTGCTTTTTCTCTGCCATGTACAACTTCGTTCTAGATCGAAAGCGAAACGCACGATGCCGTATCCCATAATAGTATGTACAGTGACGTCACAGCAAGTAACGCGTTCAACATGTAGCGCGCACTTTGTAATAACATGCTGACACCACACATAAACTAACAGTTTGCCCGCCCTGTTACACTCGCACGGACGCCACCATCGGGTCGATTCTGAACGCAGCCGCGACTGAACCAATTTGTCACTAAAAATAGAACGACTGTCACTGACCACTGTTATGGTACGCACCGAGTGACGTGTTCGGCTACTGCCGCAAAGTGATTTTTAGAGGCAGCTCGCGGTGCGGTCAGGTCAAGCGCCGGCGTACCTGATGTTCGGCTGGCGGTTAGCCGTTGGATTGGAAAACGCACGAGCGCACTCGCATTTGGCGAGTGGGTATTTTTTTTTACTCGCCAAATAAAAAATTCACTCGCCATGGCGAGTAAATTACTCGCCATTTTCAGGGCTGGCATGGACATACTTGATTCCATGACATGTGCAGGACGATATGACAGATTCAGGAAGCACTGGAAGTAAGTCTGACAATGAGACATACATGTCTTATTTTCCGGGAAATAAAAATACAACGTATTTGTTAACTGTAATTACAAATTCCAATTTTGCACATAATACCTCATTTACATCCTGTAGGATAACGCTTCTGCATGGGTTGGAAATTTGTGAGGCTTACAAATACAAGGCAACTCATGTTAACAGTAGTCCAAATAGAGTACTATGACTGAATGAGTGAAAGAACGAGTCTTAAGATGTACAATTTATTATCAACAGCAAATTCAACGAAGAGAGGGCCAAACAGCTACACTACACCTTCAGGACAAAGTGGAACAGGAGCAAGGTCCAACAAGCAGTTAAATGGCACAGACTGTGGCGTGTTTGTACTAATGGTAGTGTACAACTTCACTTTAAAAATTATGTACATACCAAGGTAGAATAGAAAAAAGGTAATGCGATTGGGACATAACAGCATTTACAATGTACATATTTCACACTATGGAACAAATTAGTAATGCTTTAAATTTAAACGCTATCATGGTCCATGTGAATAAACCAGGACACAGTTTTCAGACTGTTGACCGAAAGTCACTCAAAAGTGTTAAAGTTCTACCAAGAGTCCCAACATTAGAATGACAGAGGTTAGTCAAAGTCATTCACTGTTTGTATTTTTTTCCTTTATAAATATCACCCTCTTGGCCTAAGACCTTATTGAGTGGTCAATAACTTTTCTATCATGTATTAAAAGACAACATCATGAACTACCTTTGTGCTTTATGGAACAATCCTTACACATAATGGTGTCGGAAAAACAAACTCCACAAAATTATACAAAAAGAATACACAAAAATTACTGATGTGATCTTTGACCATTGAGAGGTACCTCCCAGATCAGTATACACAGCATCGTCTTTTCATACATATATCTGTACAAAGTTTGACTTTTAAGATAAAAGACTGTATTTTAGGTAAGGCAAAATATGGTAATTCTGTTTATCTGCTTATTATTTAATGATTCTATCTTGCTTTAAGCATTTGAGGGACAACTAAAACTTGAATGTCAGAAAATATCCGTATCCCTGTTACGTTAAAATTTCATTAAAATAACAACAGTAATAAAGGTTGTTTATATAATGCTAAATCCCCATTGCTAGGCTAAAAGCACTTTACAGAGCACATCTTGTGATGCAGTGTGCACTCTCCAACCATCCACAGCACCACCTGCCGAAGCAGTCGGCAAATTATAGTTAGCAGACACTAAACAATAATATAAGAAAAAAAACACAACACGCGTCATGACAATAACAATAAAATGCCATTAAAAGAACAATGAGAAAAATTTAAGCACACAACACAGTAATAAAAAGCCCACGCTAATAAATATTGATTGTACATTGCTTAACGTCCCGACAGCAACAAGGCTTTCTCAGGGCGTGCCTGCACTACTCGTGAAAAAACAAAACAGAATATTGATGTATGTCGCCAGCCGGTCCAATAGGGACAGTAGGGAGAGTTTAAAAAAAGGAAAATACAGGTGAATGGTTTTGATTGATTGTACATTGCTTAACGTCCTGACAGCAACAAGGCTTTCTCAGGATGTGCCTGCACTGCTTGTGGAGAAAAAATAGACAGAACATTGAATGTATGTCGCCAGCCGGTCAAATACGTTAAATAAACATAACGCATGGGGCCTAAATAAAGCTAAGACCATTTAGCAACACACATCCAACATCAAGAGCTACAGGCAGTGCAGACAGTAGGGAGAGTTTTAAAAAGGCAGATACACAGGTGAATGGGCCTCGGGTAGACAGAAACACATGCCCCAAAATAGAGAGGAAAACCCACCATGTGGAGCTGACCAGGGTGACCCTGGGAACTAAAAAGTAGTTACCCCACCCAAGTCCCCCGGGGCAGACCCGGGTTGGGGACAGGTGAATGGACCAAGGGTAGACAAAAGCACAGGCCCCAGAGTAGAGGGGAAAACCCACCCTTTGGGGCTGACCAGGGTGACCCTGGGAACTAAAAATTACCTAACCCCACCTAAGTCTGTCAGGGCAGACACGGGTGGGGGCATCTATAAAATAATAATCTTAAAACACAGCAAGCTAATCTTGGACAAATGTAGTCAACAGTTAAAAAGCCATTCTGAACAGACGTCTCTTCATTCTGCATTCAACTGAAAGGAGATAGTCTGAAACAGGTAATGACACTGGTACTGATACAGTCCCTATTCTGCATAAATGCCAATGTTAAAATGAACCTGAGATGGGCCGATGGCTCATACTTCTCACTTCCATAGTGCAGGCTTTATTTTACGCACATGGGTCATTGGCATGTACTTGTATATATTATAACGGTCAGTGTCATTCGGAGTTTCCCATCACTGCAGGTGGCAAATGCAAATTGTGGATTTATCACGTTACAACAATACAAAAAGTGTTACAAAAAATGGCAACAAAGAACATTTGTCCCACAGTTGAAAGAATATTCTGAAATCAAATGTGAAACCATCCAGGTTACTTCCTCAGTTTATGTAAGCAAGCCTGGACTAGGACATGGATTAAAATTGAAAGAGTAAGGTCTGTTTGTAGAACTCTTGTATCATTTAATACAATAAATTATGACGGACCTTCTTAGTAATAGGTTTATGCAGCATAAACCACTAATGCTCAGGATTACAGTTAAAATGGTTGTTAAACCTCCTATCTATTGTCATCCTCAGCGCTCATCATTTTGCACAATGAGAAGGCAGTCCAAGTCATGATGTTATTAATATCTACTGCATTTTTAGAAGTGCGTTATCACTGCTACTGGCATTACTAGTTATAGCAAATCTCTGAAATATCATTATGTGAACAGACCCTTTGATGTGACTTCTGTATGCATTCATGGCACCTGTACCGAGTGCATAAATATCCTTTATGCAGATATTCACGATTGAACATTTCAATACACGATATACCCCCATTTGTACATGCTGTGTACTGTAATATAATTTTACAACTTTAATAACAGATTTATACAAGTTCAAGTTCTTCAACCTGATATTTTTCAGAATGCTGAAGCTCTGATGGCCGAAAAGCCAACAGCAATCATGCGACAAACACACTGCAGCAATTTCAGGCGTTACATCCGCGCAAGGCTTCTTATGAACAGCAGGCCTTACGACTCATCCCGATGTGCACTTCCAGGATGCAAAGCAACTCATGCTACAACAAAGATGCAGTGCTGTAAATGTAAAGACTGGTGGCACGAGTATTGTGGTGGTGTGACATCACAAGCGGAAAAGATTTGCGTTTTCTGCCGCACACAGTAACCGCCATATTAAAAAATGCACACAAAAAATATTAAAAGAAGAGTGCACTACTTGTGTGCCTGATTGCATTTTATCCTCCCCCTCCCCACACCAACCCCTGAACTTGAGCTATAGATCCTAGTCTCTGCAGTCTTATCGAAGGACCAAGTCTGTAAAACATTAATTCATGTGACATCAAGGATCACTCAGAATGCCAAAGGATTTCTCTGTGCTATTTTTAATAAACAAAATAGCTTACTGACCCATGACTGTGTAGGGAATTCCATGAGGTTACGGTTTACCAAACTGTGCGGCAGAAAACACAAATCTTTTCACACCACCACAATACTCGTGCCACCAGTCACACGCTGTACACATCCCCTGCAGAATGTGTGTCTGTGTGAGTTATATTAAATGTATTATAAATGCACTATAGCAATACCATGTATTACTATTATTATGGGAAGGGGTGAGAGACAACACACTGTGTAGTAGCAGCATACGTGAGCTGTCTGCTTTTAATTACAGTGAAATGAGTCTTTATCAGATGTCAATATTGTCTGCTGTTTTTTAATCTGGATTCTGTTTCTGCAAATCAGATATATATTTTTATTTTTGTTTGTTCATTTATCGCCTGTAATCGATGCAGTGGGTTTGCTACATGAATGCTTATGTCACTGACCCATGACCGTGTAGGGCATTCCAGATTAGTTTACCTAACTGTGTGGCAGCAAAAGCAAATGTTTTCACCTTGCGACACCACACCACCACAATACTCATACCACCAGTCAGACTTTCCAGTAATAGATTACAGTTCAGGAGATAGATGAACTAAAATCTATTTTGTAATCCTCATCTCGTGAGTATACAGGCTCATGCATAGAATAAGCAAATTTTAAACAGAAAATATGGCATCAAGATGTCATGGGTTAACATAGGCGAAATGATCGCTACCCGTTTTGCATCCCCATGAATCTGCTTCTTGGCCTGCAGACAGCAATGAGGCTTCAGAATAATCATTAGGCATTATTGTGTTTAGGATTCAGTGCCCTACATGTGTTATGAACAGTGTTGGGTCTGCCCCGTGTTTCTACGTTTATACTTCTACTATCATTTCTATTTTACTGCATGCACTGTGTTTTATCATTTGTATTTTTACTAGCAATTTCATTTACATTATGTTGTTCATGTAATATATGTGTATTATAATCCATTTGTAAAAAAAAAATATGGATTCAAGAGAACACAGAAGTCCAATCTGCTTTCTCTCTGCTACCATTCACCATGGTCACATGGCCAGAATTGTGTTAGTCATATGTAGCAATATTGGTGTGTTTGTGTGCGTGGCTACAAGACAGTTGTACTTTTATCAGATTGACTGAATGTAAAATAGTGTTTCTTCATGGAACATACTGCATTTCTTTTTGGTTCTATGCTCTGCAATTATTTTTTGGTGTGTTACAAGCATTATCATGTGGGTCAAACAAAAAAAATATATAAATTTATTTTAAGGGGAGGGGGGGGGGGGGTGGGGTGGGCTTTGTGTGTGTGTGTGTGGGGGGGGGGGGGGGAGGGGAAGAGGAGGAATCTGGAAAATCCTGCTGTACCTGTAAAAGTCCCACCCATGCATTATACTAACATTTAATATTATCTTCTATAACACAAAAAGGTATGACATCATTGCGTACCTCTTTATGTAAAGATGTTTCTGCTAGTATAGCTATAGGCACTTAATCAAGACGCGGGCCCACTTGAAATAACATTCGCTAGTACACACATTCTCAATCTTGTGTATTGTTTTTGTCTACCGTATAGAAAAATATGGTAGGCTTCGCAATGGGGCTGGTCGGAGTACGTTCCGTAGCAAGCAAATAATGAACATAGGCGGGCACACATGAGACTCTGACAATAAAGTAACACGATAAAAATTACGTCATGCCCAGCTACGTACAACCGCACTATTGAACTACATTGGGTAATTTTCGTTGGAACTTCCAGTCACTTGGAATTTTGGATAGCTGGCTTTGAAATAGACATTGGATAAGTTCATAATCCAGTGCTGTCATTACCTCAAAGTTTTCAATAATAATGCATTCATTTTTGCAAGTTCCAATCAAGTAAATAGTCCCATCAAACAGCAGTGGCATAGGCTGTGTGGAAGAAAACAGCCCTGGAAGAGGCTGCGTGCATTTCCGATAAGCGACTTGAAACATCAAATGCGTCACTGTGTACACAGCGTCATGAGACTAGCAATACCATGACGTCAAGCCCATAGTGACGTCATTTTGCTGCTCGTGCTATTATTCTTCAGAATTACTGTCGCTACACAAGCCCAAAGAGTGTACAAATGACGAGAAGCGCCGTATCCGTCTTTATCTGTGCGTGCCTGCATGCATGTTTCTCAGAGATTACCTTAGACAGGAGGGAAATGGATCAGAATGATAAGCTGAAAAATATGAACTCTGAATGTTTCTCAAATAAAAATGCATGTGAGCTCCAAACAATTTGGTAGACTTTGGAATGAAATCCTCAACTTGTTTCCTTTTTCTTCTTTCCACAATTCATCCAAGTCCACACAACAATCCATTTGCGAGGCAGACATAACAGAGGCTATCCCACTCGCTATTATGTGTATACGGAGCACTATGCGACAGGTCTATATCTACTATTTTTCGGCTAGTGCCCCTTGCACACATAAGGCGATTTCCTCCAGGCAATAGAGGTTTAATAGTTGGCAATACAATCGACCTCCCATAAAAATGTTTTAATGTCAAATGATAATGCTGCACGTCATAGATAAGTTGAATTATAAACACCGAATGTAAAAAAACAAAAGACTTCTGTGTTTATTTATCTATGGTTAGAAGAGACAAGTATTTCATTTTCAAACATTTAATGTTTACAATTCAACTTAGCCTAAGCCATGTGTAGCATTATGGTAAGACATACCAAAACATGTATAAGTGAGATCGGTTGTATTGCCAACTATTAACCCTCTATTACCTACAACAGATCATCTCAATTTCTCATGCAATATTCTAAATAAATTTGACATTTTTCAAAGATGCAGTATAATGTTTTCAATATCATGATATCCATTGGTGAAAACTGGCCACTGAAAATACAGAAAGACATGCAGGTGTACCAAAAATAATTAGATAATAAATATTTCTGTCAACTTCTTTTGAAATGTATGCAATAAGAATTTTTTCATAAAAGATGCCGATATTGATAAAAAGGGAAATGTCATTATTTAAAGATTACACATGAATGTCTGTATTTACACCTGCTCACTTTCGACAATGGATATCTTGTACCTTTCACTTATTTAATGCACTCGTTTCTGAAATGTTCTGATCATGCAGACATACTAGCAATTCATAGCAATGAAAACTCAATTGTTTCATATGCAAAAGTCAGCGACATCTTTTGTGCATTGGTCCTCAAAATTTAAGGTCAACGTCTACAAAACCAAGCAAGTTTTGCAAGCTATTCTGCAATGAGGTAAAGTACATGTACCTGCATACTTACCACTAGCAGTACATAAGCTTCTTTAATAACAGTAACTTGAATAAGCCTCCCCTACAGTCTCATCTGTTAAAACGCCTTAGCCTTAGTCTGTCACAGTCATCCCCTAATTTTTCAATCCTGTAAATAACGCTACCGCTCACTTGCTACTGTCACAACACACCAAAGGCCGGATTTTCAACTTCAATGTAAAAGCAGTTCTCCTATATGGAGCAGAGACTTGGAGATTGACAAAAACCAGTCAACAGAGTACAGACCTTCATGAACAGTTGCCTTAGAAGAATTTTGAAAATCCACTGGCGAGAGAAGATCAGCAACGTCAGACTCTGGGAGAGAACAGAGCAGATAACAGCAGAGAATGAAATTGGGCGAAGAAGATGGGGATGGATCGGTCACAGTCTGAGAAAGCCAGCTTCCAGTATCACTAGGCAGGCATTGTCATGGAACCCCCAGGGAAAAAGGAAAAGAGGTAGGCCGAGAAACTCCTGGCGTCGAGACCTCCAAGCAGACATCAAGAGACGGGGAACCATCTGGAGTAGAATCGAAGGAGAAGCACAGGTCAGGAGTTGCTGGAGGTCTCTCGTCGACGGCCTATACCCGGGTAGGGGTGACAGGCGTAAGTAAGTAAATCACTTGCTACACATTTGCCGTGCACAAAATCAAATTTTCTTTTTTACAAATACGGACATCAGCCATCTCATTTCCTGCATATCAACGGATTCTGTACCAAACCTACACCGAAGCGCACTCATACTTTGGCCTCTAGATCTCAAGCACTATATTTAGTGTGGTGCCAGAGTCGGAGAAGAACTGACGCAAAATGACAATTATATAGTCGAAGAACACATTTTAAAGCCAGAGCAACATCATACCAGATGATGTGTCATGGTAACATCACGGCGTGGAGGTCTTAGTAACAATTTTTAAAAGTGAAAAATATTTACAAATCTTATGTTCATTTACAGAACTGGTTGCACGGTGCAGTTGTACCCACAAGGTCTCGAAGAATCGGTGAGTGTCCGCAAGTGGTTCCTTGCCCTGCACAAGATGAAATAAAATTTAGTTGAAAAATGCACAGTAAGATGCCTAACCTTTTACAATATCTTTACTGTGTCTCTCTCTCTCTTGGCTTGACTTCGCGAACGAAGATTTTATAGGAGTTGCCCACGATGTCTGCAGGCTTGTTCGTGGCTGCGGAGGCCAATCCGAGACAGGCAGGTTCGACCGCAGTGGCTGCAGGGGAAGGTATGGCCAGGGTTCTGAGCTGCGGCATCTCTGTTTTTTCTCCTGAGTCGCTTGTCCTTAAGGCTAGCTCTGTGAGAGTCCTCAAAGGAGACAGCTGCCTTGTAAACGGTGGAGCGCCAGGTGTCACGGTCTGCAGCAAGCGAAGACCACTGGTGGTGGTCGATTTGGCAGGCACTAAGTGACTTCTTGAGACAGTCTTTGTATCTCTTCTTTGGTGCCCCTCTGTCACGGTGTCCAGTAGCAAGCTCGCCGAACAGGGTGATCTTTGGTAGGCGATGATCCTTCATCCTGGAGACGTGTGTCGCCCAGCGGAGCTGTGTCCGCAGCAGCAATGCCTCGATGCTCACAGTTTCAGCCTGTTCAAGGACCTCGATCGACGTTGGTGACATAGTCACTCCAGTGAATGCCCAGGATGGTGCGCAGGCAGCGCTGGTGGAAGCGTTCGAGGAGTCGTAGTTGGCTGCGGTAGAGGGCCCAGGACTCGGAACCATACAGCAGGGTGGTGAGGACCACAGCTCTGTACACGCTGATCTTGGTGCCTGTTTTCAGCTGTTGATTGTGCCACACCCGCTTGATAAGTCGCCCGAAAGCGCTGTTCGCTTTTGCCAGCCTGCTGTCAAGCTCCTTGTCCAGCTTGGCGTCCGACGTGATAATGCAGCCAAGGTAAGTAAACTGGTGCACTGACTTTAGTTCAGACTCGCCAATGGTGATGTGAGGAGGGCGATACACTGTCTTGGGTGCCGGCTGATGGAGGACCTCTGTCTTTTTCAGACTGACCTCGAGTCCAAAGAGCTGGGCAGCATCTGCGAAGCAAGACGTGATGCGCTGCAGGGCTTTCTCTGTGTGTGCAACGAGGGCAGCATCATCAGCAAAAAGCAGCTCACGAATCAGTTGGTCTAGGGTTTTCGTGTGGGCCTGCAGTCGTCTGAGGTTGAACAGGCTGCCATCGAGACGATACCTGATGTACACTGCATCGTCATCATCGAGGTCCACTGTGGCCTGCTTCAACATCATGCTAAAAAAGATGGTGAAGAGGGTCGGTGCCAGCACGCAGCCCTGCTTTACGCCGTTGAGAATGGGGAATGGTTCTGAGAGGTCATTGTTGAGTCTGACCTGGCCTTGCTGGTCCTCGTGTAGCTGGACAATCATGTTGAGGAACTTTGGGGGACAGCCAAGTCGCTCCAGGATCTGCCACATGCCTTGCCTGCTCACAGTGTCGAACGCTTTTGTTAGGTCGACAAATGTTACGTACAGCCCTTTGTTCTGCTCGCGGCACTTCTCCTGTAGCTGTCTCAGCACAAAGACCATATCGGTGGTGCTCCTGTTTGCTCTGAAGCCACACTGGCCCTCTGGGAGTTGGTCTTCAGCGATGGCAGGTACCGGCCGATTCAGGAGCAGCCTTGCAAGGATTTTCCCAGCAATGGACAGCAGGGTAATTCCCCGATAGTTGGAACAGTCAGACTTCTCGCCTTTGTTCTTGTACAGGGTGATAACGACTGCATTACGGAGATCTTTTGGTAGTGTTCCTTCCTCCCAGCAGCAGAGAAAGAGGTCATGGAGCTTGTTGTGCAGTGCTGTGCCTCCATGTTTCCAGATCTCTGGCGGTATTCCATCAATGCCTGCTGCTTTGCCACTCTTGAGCTGGTGGATGGCTGTGAGGGTCTCTTCAGCGGTGGGCGGTTCGTCCAATTCAACCTTTACTGGGAGGTGTGGGATTTGTAGGACGACTGCTTCTTGAACAGTGCGCTCAGTGCTGAAGAGGCTCTGAAAGTATTCCGACCAGCGGTTCAAGATGGAGGTATTATCTGTGAGGAGTGCCTGGCCATCAGCGCTTCGCAGGGGACTTTGTACCAGGTGCCTGGGGCCATACACTGCTTTCAGTGCTTCGTAGAAGCCCCTGTAGTCACCATTGTCAGCGCAAAGCTGGGTCCTCTGTGCAAGTCTGGTCCACCACTCATTCTGGAGATCTCTGAGCTTGCGCTGGAGACTGCTGCAGACGAGGCGGAAGGCAGACTTCTTCACAGGGCAGGAAGGCTGGGCTAGGTGGGCCTGATGGGCGGCTCTTTTTTTTTGCCAAGTGTTCCTGGATCTCTACATCGTTTTCGTCAAACCAGTCTTTGTTCTTCTTTCTGGCGAAACCCAAGACTTCTGCAGAGGATTTTGCAATAGCAGTTTTCAGTTGTTCCCAAAGTGTTTCAGGGGAGGAGTCTACTGGGTCCGCTGTGTCTTTGAGCCTGCGCTGTAAATCTGTCTGAAAGGCAGCTTTCACATCGTCACGCTGAAGGCTGGCAACATCAAGCTTTTTCTTGGGGGGCCCCCATTTCTTGGGTTTTGGCTTGGAAGTGGAGCCTGAGTTTGCAGCGGACAAGGCGGTGGTCAGTGTGGCACTCTGCGCTGGGCATCACTCTGGTGAGGAGGACGTCACTGCGGTCCGTTTGACGCACTAGGACGTAGTCGATAAGGTGCCAGTGTTTGGAGCGAGGATGCATCCAGGTGGTCTTTCGACTGTCCTTTTGCTGAAAAGTAGTGTTGGTGATGACAAGTTGCTGCTCCGCACAGAACTCCAACAGTAGGCGGCCATTGTCATTGCAGTTCCCCACGCCATGCTTGCCGAGGACTCCTTTCCAGGCTTCAGAGTCCTGGCCCACTCTGGCGTTGAAGTCGCCAAGGATGATGACTTTGTCGTCTGCAGGGGTACTCTGTAGGAGGCTGCGCAGGTCAGTGTAAAACTTGTCCTTTTCAGCAGGCTCTGCCAGCAGGGTTGGGGAGTACACACTGAGAAGGGTGACGTGTTGCTGGTGTCTCAGTGGGAGGCGCATGGACATGATGCGGTCTGAGTGGCCCGTTGGTAGGTTTTCCAGCTTAGTCGCAATGGATGTCTTGACCATGAAACCCACGCCTGAGAGCCGTCTTTCTGATGCAGGCCTGGCTGACCAGTAGAGGGTGTACCCAGCACCAAGTTCTTGGAGGCTGCCTTTGTCCGGAAGGCGTACTTCGCTGAGCGCGGCGATGTCGATGTTTAACCTCCGCAATTCATGGGCAATGAGGGCGGAGCGACGTTCAGGGCGTCCGCTGTCTGCTTTGTCGAGCATGGTTCGGACGTTCCAGCATGCTACGTTGAGTCCGGTCGTGGTCGTCATGAGAGTGGATCCGTTATTCTTTCTTGTTTTTTGACCGCAGGAGAAGATGCCCGTTGACCGCGGCTAGCCAACTGGGTTGCGAGGGGACGAGCTTTGGTTAGGCCATCTTTTCTAGGCCCCTCTCCATGTGGAGCAAGCAGTGCTGTCCCTAGAAAAGGCTGCTTGGTCGTTCAGGGTGTGCCGAGTGACATTGTCATCCCCAGGTCAACATCAGGCGACCAATATCCTGAACCGCCTGCATGCAGGTTTGAGACTGCGGCTTCCAGTGACATCTTTCACCTGCCGTTTCGCCCCTCGCCCGTCGCTACAGGACTTGGAATGGTCAGTGTCATGGTCCGTGGATGTTTCCTAAAGCCTGCGCGGTGGAGCTTTTTGGTGGAGTGCAGTGTGCGCAGTACTGGCCCCACCCTTTAAACCCTTGGTTCATCTGCCATGGCCTAGCCTGGGACGATGGCATCGAGGTCCTCGGGTCGTAGGTTTTATATCGCTGTGTAATTAAAACCTAATAACCTCTATCTGGGAAGAAAGATTTTACAGGACATACCAAAAGAGACTTGCAGGCAGCATTGCTCTCTGTGCCATTCTGGTCTGTACACATAACACAAGCAAAGTTTACCAAATGAAAATTGACAGGGAGTTGTGAAAAAAGAAATGGACTTGATGAAAGACCATTTGTGCACGAGCTGGGGAGAAGAGTAACAAAACAGTATTACACAACACCACCCCCCCCCCCCCCAACAACAAAAACCAACAGTCAGTACAACAGTAATAATACTATGTAGACAGAACGCCAGCTTGCCGATACCTACCAAATGAGAATTGCTAGAAGAGTCGTTATAAAAAACAGAAGGGACTCGGAAAAACACAAGTAATAAGAATGAATTTTAAAAATACCTTTTAGTGTTTCGTTGAATTAATAACACAACACAAACAGATTTCATTATTTTTAGTATTATCAGTTTCATCAGCCTTTCAGTTCGTTTCGCCGTCAGCCATTGTAAGTCGGCACATCGACACCCCAAGGTGTTCCATTGGTCACGTGATTCATTCGAGACCGGAAGAACATTTTGGCACACGGTGGGGCGTAGCACACCGTGGGGCGCAACAACGTAGACTTGAGTACGACTCGTCTGGAAAACAAAACCTTGCTAGTAGGTGCGTTTCAGAAAACCGAGAAGTTGTATATTTACAATTTTTTGTGTTTTTTTTTTTTTTTTTTTTTTTGATGTGTTGTCACACTCGCCGCCTAGCGGAATAATCCGACCGCTCGCGCAGAATCTCATGTTTTTTTGTGCTCTCACGGTAACTTGATGATTCCACTGTCAGTATCACCGAGTTGTTTCTTATTAGCCGAGATCCGCTAAGTAGGGTATTCTTACAGGCTCATAAAATAATGATCCGTCCGATATCAAATAACTGACAAGGAGGGGGGGGGGGGGGGAGGCGACGATCTTTAACCTGCAACAGCTTTTTTTTTTAAAATAATAATAATAATAATTAAATAAAAATAAAAAATAAAAAAAAGACTGAAAGCGGAAAGACAGCTTCTGAAGGCACTGCAACCATGCAGGCAGCCGAAATAAATAAAACAACTGATCAACATCTGAAATCCACATCATGTTTGTCAAAAAATCAGTGAAAGTCTCCAATTATTATCCCCAGACATGAACGAGAGGGGGGGGGGGGGGGGGTGTGGGGAGAGAGAGAGAGAGAGGAGGTTGGACGTGCGTGTGTGTGATCTCTCAGTCAGTGCAGCTTCTCAATCACCGCCGCCGGGCCAAAATCTGTGCCATGATATAGGCGAAACAGGAGGGGGTGAGAGGCGGAGGAGGGAGTGAGAGGAGGGGGGGGGGGGTCGGCCGAGAAAGAGACTAGACTAAGTTGATGATGATGATGAAACGTCATTTATCAACGGTAAAAAGCTTTTGACAGAAACAAATCGTCATTACAAACTGACAAGGAGGGGTAAGGGGGGGGGGGGGGGGCCGTCTAGTGTGTAGGCTAGCATAGCTTTGGGTTCATAGGGTCTAATGGGTAAGCATAGTTACGGTTTCAGGTGGCTTATGAGCGTCTGTATTATTGTGTTTTGTTTTGTGCTACAATTGGTTTTTGACATGTCTAACAACATGACTGATAATGAAATATAATATGTACTGTAAATAAAACTGAAGCACGTATAGAATCTCATCACTAAGAGTCAGAGATTGATGAACGCGAGAACGGATGCGAGTCAGTACTGATGTTTGTACACGTTTCAGTGTGTGATGATGGCAGCGCAAGAGTGCACGTGTGGGTGTGTGTGTGTGTGTGCCGGTGAGACTGAGAACATGCTGAGAGTTTGTTGATGTACTTAGCTTGTCAGTTCAGTGTGGCACACATGGCCGCAACGCACGCACAGTCACTACTACGATCATATCAACTAGGGTTTCGCTGGATATTGTGGTAGGTCCATTGCGCGATTTGGTATTTCAACTTGAACCGCACAACGCGAGGCAGACACACGTATTTTGTGAGTGCGCATGCGCGACCAGTGTAAAAGAGTTGAAGATTACACTCCACAGCAATCTCCAGCCCCTTCCCTAAACCTAAAAAGGGACACGGACTTAAAAGGTAGCTAAAACTGAACTAGACTGGCACAGTTGACTTGCACTACGTTAGATGGACAGTCCGCAGAGTCTGACCATCTAATACACAAGCCAGCCAGGCTAGTAAAGGCTAGCTAACCAGGGTCCGGTTACAAAAATTTGGTGCCGTGACCAGGATTTCTTGATTGATCAGGATTTTAACTAGTTTGTTTCAAAGACTAGGACTGGTTGATATATCAGTAGTGTACTGTGCAGAGCGCCGTTGCCAAAGTCTGTTTATGTTAACGTAATAGTACTGGTAGACTTCTTCACAGGGCAGGAAGGCTGGGCTAGGTGGGCCTGATGGGCGGCTCTTTTTTTTGCTAGGTGTTCCTGGATCTCTACATCGTTTTCGTCAAACCAGTCTTTGTTCCTCTTTCTAGCGAAACCCAAGACTTCTGCAGAGGATTTTGCAATAGCAGTTTTCAGTTGTTCCCAAAGTGTTTCAGGGGAGGAGTCTGCTGGGTCCGCTGTGTCTTTGAGCCTGCGCTGTAAATCTGTCTGAAAGGCAGCTTTCACGTCGTCACGCTGAAGGCTGGCAACATCAAGCTTTTAATTGGGGGGTCCCCATTTCTTGGGTTTTGGCTTGAAGTGGAGCCTGAGTTTGCAGCGGACAAGGCGGTGGTCAGTGTGGCACTCTGCGCTGGGCATCACTCTGGTGAGGAGGACATCACTGCGGTCCCTCTGACGCACTAGGACATAGTCGATAAGGTGCCAGTGTTTGGAGCGAGGATGCATCCAGGTGGTCTTTCGACTGTCCTTTTGCTGAAAAGTAGTGTTGGTGATGACCATTTGCTGCTCTGCACAGAACTCCAACAGTAGGCGGCCATTGTCATTGCAGTTCCCGACGCCATGCTTGCCGAGGACTCCTTTCCAGGCTTCAGAGTCCTGGCCCACTCTGGCGTTGAAGTCGCCAAGGATGATGACTTTGTCGTCTGCAGGGGTGCTCTGTATGAGGCAGCGCAGGTCAGTGTAAAACTTGTCCTTTTCAGCAGGCTCTGCCAGGAGGGTTGGGGAGTACACACTGAGAAGGGTGACGTGTTGCTGGTGTCTCAGTGGGAGGCGCATGGACATGATGCGGTCTGAGTGACCCGTTGGAGTGAAGAAGTCTGCCTTCCGCCTCGTCTGCAGCAGTCTCCAGCGCAAGCTAAGAGATCTCCAGAATGAGTGGTGGACCAGACTTGCACAGAGGACCCAGCTTTGCGCTGACAACGGTGACTACAGGGGCTTCTACGAAGCACTAAAAGCAGTGTATGGCCCCAGGCACCTGGTACAAAGTCCCCTGCGAAGCGCGAATGGCCAGGCACTCCTCACAGATAATACCTCCATCTTGAACCGCTGGTCGGAGTACTTTCAGAGCCTCTTCAGCGCTGAGCGCACTGTTCAAGAAGCAGTCGTCCTACAAATCCCACAACTCCCAGTAAAGGTTGAATTGGACGAACCGCCCACCGCTGAAGAGACCCTCACAGCCATCCACCAGCTCAAGAGTGGCAAAGCAGCAGGCATTGATGGAATACCACCAGAGATCTGGAAACATGGAGGCACAGCACTGCACAACAAGCTCCATGACCTCTTTCTCTGCTGCTGGGAGGAAGGAACACTACCAAAGGATCTTCGTGATGCAGTCGTTATCACCCTGTACAAGAACAAAGGCGAGAAGTCTGACTGTTCCAACTATCGGGGAATTACCCTGCTGTCCATTGCTGGGAAAATTCTTGCAAGGCTGCTCCTGAATCGGCTGGTACCTGCCATCGCTGAAGACCAACTCCCAGAGGGCCAGTGTGGCTTCAGAGCAAACAGGAGCACCACCGATATGGTCTTTGTGCTGAGACAGCTTCAGGAGAAGTGCCGCGAGCAGAACAAAGGGTTGTACGTAACGTTTGTCGACCTAACAAAAGCGTTCGACACTGTGAGCAGGCAAGGCATGTGGCAGATCCTGGAGCGACTTGGCTGTCCCCCAAAGTTCCTCAGCATGATTGTCCAGCTACACGAGGACCAACAAGGCCAGGTCAGACTCAACAATGACCTGTCAGAACCATTCCCTATTCTCAACGGCGTAAAGCAGGGCTGCGTGCTGGCACCGACCCTCTTCACCATCTTTTTT
Organism: Semisulcospira habei; assembly: GCA_036245525.1. Lineage (NCBI taxonomy): Eukaryota > Metazoa > Mollusca > Gastropoda > Semisulcospiridae > Semisulcospira > Semisulcospira habei. The sequence continues at coordinate 113,023,630 of BTPG01000001.1, read as the reverse complement.
AGCATGATGTTGAAGCAGGCCACAGTGGACCTCGATGATGACGATGCAGTGTACATCAGGTATCGTCTCGATGGCAGCCTGTTCAACCTAAGACGACTGCAGGCCCACACGAAAACCCTAGACCAACTGATTCGCGAGCTGCTTTTTGCTGATGACGCTGCCCTCGTTGCACACACAGAGAGAGCCCTGCAGCGCATCACGTCCTGCTTCGCAGACGCTGCCCAGCTCTTTGGACTTGAGGTCAGTCTGAAAAAGACAGAGGTCCTCCATCAGCCGGCACCCAAGACAGTGTATCGCCCCCCTCACATCACCATCGGCGAGTCTGAACTAAAGTCAGTGCACCAGTTTACTTACCTTGGCTGCATTATCACGTCGGATGCCAAGCTGGACAAGGAGCTTGACAGCAGGCTGGCAAAAGCGAACAGCGCTTTCGGGCGACTTTTCAAGCGGGTGTGGCACAATCAACAGCTGAAAACAGGCACCAAGATCAGCGTGTACAGAGCTGTGGTCCTCACCACCCTGCTGTATGGTTCCGAGTCCTGGGCCCTCTACCGCAGCCAACTACGACTCCTCGAACGCTTCCACCAGCGCTGCCTGCGTACCATCCTGGGCATTCACTGGAGTGACTATGTCACCAACGTCGAGGTCCTTGAACAGGCTGAAACTGTGAGCATCGAGGCGTTGCTGCTGCGGACACAGCTCCGCTGGGCGGGGCATGTCTCCAGGATGGAGGATCATCGCCTACCAAAGATCACCCTGTTTGGCGAGCTTGCTACTGGACACCGAGACAGAGGGGCACCGAAGAAGAGATACAAAGACTGTCTCAAGAAGTCACTTAGTGCCTGCCAAATCGACCACCACCAGTGGTCTTCGCTTGCTGTGGACCGTGACACCTGGCGCTCCACCATTTACAAGGCAGCTGTCTCCTTTGAGGACTCTCGCAGAGCTAGCCTTAAGGACAAGCGGCTCAGAAGAAAAAACAGAGATGCCGCAACTCAGAACCCTGGCCATACCTCCCCCTGCAGCCACTGCGGTCGAACCTGCCTGTCCCGGATTGGCCTCCGCAGCCACGAACAAGCCTGCAGACGTCGTGGGAAACTCCTATAAAATCTTCGTTCGCGAAGTCAAGCCAAGAGAGAATAGTACTGGACAGTTCGCGTTAGTAGCGTCGTGAAGCGTTTTCATTGGGATCAGTCGTGTCATACTTTTGAGTCTAGCGATCGTTCATTCGTTTAGAGCTGTTTGCAGTTTATGATTTAGTTCGCCTAGTGTGAGCTTTAGTCATTGCAATATGGGTGCAGTTTTGTGCTTTTTGAGGCTCCTAGCGCCAAGCTGGTTGGTGCACAGTCCGTCTAGTGTTCACCCAAAGGTAGATCACAAGAGGAAGAAGTCTCAGGGAAAAGGCAGGCCTAGTGAGTCATATAGTAGTAGTGAGGAGAGTTCGTGCAGCCGCAGTAGCTGTAGCCATCGTTCTCAAAGGAACAGGGTAGATACAACTAGCTCTTTTCTGAATGCAAGTAGCAGTCGTGCTAGGAAGGAGAGGGTCCCTGATGTGTTCACGGGTACCAAAGGTGATTTGAAGGATTGGTTCTGTCATTTTGAAACGTGCGCTAGATGGAGCGGTTGGGACTATGATGAAAAGGGAGTGAACCTTGCCATGTCACTCAGAGGTTCAGCACAACAGGTGCTAGGTGAGCTGTCATTAGGCGAGTTGGAAGATTACGATGCTATCAAAGCTGCCTTAGAAAGACGTTTTGACCCTGTAGAAAAAGAAAATTTGTACAGAGTTGAGTTCAGATCCAGGTTGAAAAAGAAGAACGAAAGCGTGACAGAGTATGGTTTCGTGTTGAACCGCATTGCGAGTAAAGCCTATCCTCGAATGCCCCCCGAAGCAAGGGAGACAATCGTGATAGATCAGTTTGTCAGTGATTTGCCATCTAAAGACCTGAGGAGACATGTGCAGTTTCACCATCCTTCCACCATCCATGAGGCCATAGCACTAGCGAGTGAGTTTGAGTCTTTTGAAGAGAGGTTTGAGGGTAGGAAGCCAGATAATCCAGAGGGAGGAGTCAGGAATATCAGTCCTACAGGGGTGATAGATGAAAGTCTAGCGAAAGCTTTCCAGATGCTTAGTGACAAAATCACTTCAGAGCTACAGAAAGTAACGAAAGTTTTGAGTCGTCAGCCGACTGGTGGTAGAGCTAGAAACACATCCGAGGTTGTGTGCTTTAACTGCAGAGAAAAGGGTCACTATTCAAAGCAGTGCCCCGATAACAGCGATAGGAGAGGAAATGGCCATGTCAGTGGTACAGCGCCTAACGAAAACGCGCCAGGCCAGGGAAACTAGGGCGGGCAGAGCTCTTGGCAGCCCGGAACTCGGCCCAATTAATCACAAGTGATGACGGCTGCTTAGAGGACGCGAAGGGGCAACGTTTATGCGTCTTGTCAAACACAGGATGCTGGTTGGCATTAGTGAAGATGGGGAAAGTAAACATTGACTTTTTAGTTGATAGCGGGTCTTCCGCTACGGTCATTGGCACAGAAGTGTTTGAGCAAGTAAGAAGAGATTTCCAGATTCCAGTGAGAGAAAGTAAGTTTAGACTTTGCACTGCTAATGGACAGAGTCTAGAGATTAAGGGTGAAGCGGTCCTAGCTCTAGAAATAGGTGGTAAAATTTTCGAACACAATGTGGTCGTTGGTGATATTGGGAAATCTGCAGGAATTTTGGGGACAGATTTCATGCAGAAACATGCCTGTCTATTAGACTTGGCACAAGGTTCTTTGAGAATAGGCGAGGCAGTGGTTCAGTTGAAAAGGGAAAAGTCGAATATCTGTGCAAAAGTACAGGTGTGCGATACCGTCATCGTACCCCCTAAATCAGAAATGTTCGTCAGGGGATCCGTTGTACAGCAACGTACTTTAGGAAAGACTGATGGATTGTTAGAAGGCATAGACACGTTCAGGAAAGACACAGGGCTAGTGGTCCCTAGGTGCATGGTTCGCTACACCGCTATTTATACCCACAACCCTAAGGGTGTGTTCGGCGTGCCTCTCGCCGATTGGCTTGGTACTTGACTCGCTCTGACACTAGCAGGACTGCTGACCACTGGGCCTGCGGGCGTGCTGGGGGAAATTGGTACAACTGTACTAGAACACTGAGCTAAATTATCTCCCCTGCTACACTCCCTCCTCCTTAAGACCTAATGTGACTCAGTGTTACATTAGTCTACAAAAGAGTATAGACAAAATGCACACAATAATAATAATCCTGCTTAAGCGTGTACATACAGTTTAACAAAATCAAATAATTTCAAAGTTCAGTGCAAAAATGAGCAAACAGACCCAGTCTGTTGCTAAAATACAAATCTTCAAAACAATAAAATTCCTTAGTCAAATGCCGATTAAGTGTTATAAAACCCCCCAAAAATGATATACTGATCCGGAAGTCCGGACATGCACAAATCAATCTGACAACAAAATCAAAAATCAAAAACACTTCAAATTCAACACCAAAAATTGATTTACACATAAAAAGAACATCTGAAATGATACAAAAATTAAACGGATACTAATGTCGTTGCTGATCCTTGGAGAATGTCCTCGGTTTTTCTTGAGGCTTAGCGTCCTTCTGTTGTCTTTGTCTCTTGTTCATATGACGTGAGAGGTTGCCTGGTCAGAGCCTATCGGACAGCACTCTCGTCTGGGGGTTTCCAGCTAGAGCCACTGGCTTACTCCCAGACTGACATGTATGAGATAGACGCCCATCTCAAATTCAAATCAACGGACTCAATGTGAGCTGGAGGCCCAACTCACTCTCAAAGGGGTCACTGAAGAGGGAAGCTGACTAGAGCCAGCATGAGCTCCCTCATGAGATGCCGCCATCTCACTAAATTCTTTCGGACATGAGACACACGCATATCTCATTGACCACAATGCACTCCTGGCATTGGGTCAAGACTGAGTCTCTGAAAACAAATTCAAAAGATTTCCATAAACAAACCGATGCGCACCTCCACGGTGGCTCGACAGAACAAAATTTAAGCACCATACAACATTGGTCTTGCAACAAAATATACGCACAAAAATATTAATATGTCATCTCCTACCCTCTCATCTCACGGTCCGAGCACCCGCCCCCCCCCCCCCTCCCCCCAGCTCATCCATACACCCCCACCCACCCCCTCCTTTTTTTTTTTCTTTTTTTTTTTAAATCTCCCACCTCTCCCAACCCTACCCGGCGGGAACGGGACCACGGGGAGCTCTGCGGTGGCCGCGCAATGGGCAGCCACCATTCAGGCGGGCCGTGCCTGGAAACCGCGAGGCGCCTCGAGGGGCCCCAGTCCTCCGCCGGGCCTCCCGGCGCCAATCAGACAGGTCCCGGGAAGGAACACAGGGGGGAGCCTATAGAGAGCGGGTAAATCCGGGCGGCTGGAGTCCAGCCTGGATGAAGAGGGGCCAACCACTTAAATAAACTAGGTCCAACCAAAGGAGGTTTAGCATCCATCGTCAATGCACTCCTTATAAACATAGATAATGGGTGACGGCTTATGCGGAGGATAACTCGCCTGCGTACGGTCGCCACCCATCAAAATAAATAGGGCTCCCAGGGAGGTTTAGTATCCTTCGTCCATGCACTCCCTGGGCAACGGAGGGCACACACACACCCCTCCAGAGAAAAGCACGAACACATATAGGGGGGTTAGTAAAAATCAACCCCCCTCAAACAAAGAGGGCAATAGCCGGCGGGCAAAGAAAACCGGGCCTTGGACTGGAACCACCAAAAGAAGAAACAAGAATCCACACCATCGGCCAGGGAGACTGGAATCCGGTCCCTCACGGGAACTCAGGCTCTTCCCCCAATGATCCGGCCTCTGGGGAAGCGGACAAACATGATGAAAGACGATGCACGGACATCAGCGACAAACAGCCAGAATATAGACCCCCTCCCCCCATCCCCGTCCCCCCCCCCCCCCCGACGAAATCAGCGATAGCTGGAAGTCCCGATCCCTTTTTAAAATCGCAATCGCAAAGCGAGTAGGCACAGGGGAGAAGCGACAGCGCAGCCGAAGAGAGCGGACCATAGGACAGAGCTCCAGTGTGCAGCCAAGCGTGATACGGACTGAGTAGTGTTCAGTACTCGGGAAAAAAAGTGATAGAAATCGGGGACGGAGCTGTTGGTAGCATCCGCCACCAACTAGTTTTACATAGAACAGTTGTGTGAAAACCAAGGATAGATAGGGCGTGGTAGGACAGAATAGGCTTCAGGGATCAGTAGCCCGTTAGGGCGGCGATCCTTGGCCTGGCCGCAGAATAAGATAGAATAGACTAGGACGGCCACATTACTCCCCCCATCAGGACCGGATCGCACCGACGAATGGTTCAAATGGCAGGTAAGGGCCGTACTTGTAACCCTAGTTAGCTAGTTAGTTTATTATCAACAGGTAAGTAAATCATTAGGACGACCAGATTACAAGTCTTCGCCAGCACGTTTTTGAAAGTACGATCATATTTGAATCTTCGCTTGGCTTGAGCCGTCGCCCGGCCTGAGCCTTCGCTTGGTCTTGAACTTCGCTTAGTTTGGGACTTTGCTTGGCCCAATCCCGAGTCGGAGTCTAGCAGAAGTAGAGCCTAAGTGGGGACATATGTTTGGACGGGCGAGGGTTGTGAGCTTGAGGTAGAAGCAAAAAGAAATTAGCTTAGACCCACGGTAGGCCAGACAAAGGAACTGGCCGGAGCCGAAAATCGGTACAAAGGTAAAATGGCCGCCAGAGAGGGCCATTCAAATTCAAATCTGAGAGGCAGCCAAGATGGCCGACCTCCAAACAAAGACCAGCTAGGCGGGAAGAACCTGCCTAGCGATAATGACCAAACACTCATCGAACCCCGCATCACCCGCCTGGCGGCTGCGCGGGAGAAGAACAACAAAGACGGGGGACAAAGCGACCCCGCACAGATAGAAAAAGGCAATACAGCCGAAGAGTCAAACAGGGTAGAATACTCGGGAATTAATGATACCGGTAACCACCCCAACAACCAGGGGATCGGACTCCCCAATGAGAACAGCGAAGCACCCGACTCGGAATCAGAGGCCGAAATAGAAAGAACCCCCGCGCAACAGTTCAAAACGGTACAACGCCGAAACCGCCAAAAACCGAGGGAGAAAACATGGTTTTCCTTCCCAATAATGATTACGCCTGAGAACGGGTCGGCGGAACTTTTTCAACAAAGCATCAAGGACCTGCACGAAGCACTCGCGGTCGCGTTCGGGCCGCCGTCGGACACAAAGAGAATTCCATACGGCAGACGAATTTTGATTGCCTGCTTCTCAAAGGAACAGCAAACAAGGGCCCTACTGACAACACTCGTAGGGAAGATAAAGGTAAAGTGTACCATCCCAAACGCACCAAGAGACAAAAACAAAGAAGTCAAGGCACTCGGGGTGGTGAAGCCTGTCTCTCCCGAAGAAGATATCAAATTTATCGAGGAGAGCATTAGACAGTGCCACCCGAGAGCCAAGGTACTAAAACGACTCACCCTTAGAGACGGCCAAATAAGCCGGGCCATACTGATTGAGTTCCCTGGGGAAGCCCTCCCCAGAGTGGTCAAAATAGGAGGTGAAATCTTCCACACCGAAAGGTATAATGGGGAAGCTCTCATGTGCAAAAACTGTCAAAGATTTGGACACCCCACCAAAGCCTGCACAGCACAGCCAAGATGTGCGAAATGTAGCCAAAACCACAAAACCAACGAATGCGAGATCACAGATATAAAAAAGTACAAGTGCCCTAATTGTTCAAGTGACGGCCATTCCGCACACTACGGCGGTTGCGGTCTCAAAAGAGATCACAACAGAGCAGCCCGCGCCGTGAACCTAGGGAAAACACCCTACTGGGAAGCCCTCATGAGCTATCGGACCAAATCAAACGGCCCCAAACACCCACGCCAAACCGAGAAACAAACTGAACCGGCACCCCGACCCGCAAACTCAGAAACTCCTCCCACAAACAAAACCGGGACCAAACACCCGCAACAGACAACAATAACACATTCCCCACAGAGAGCAGCCGGAGGGCAACTCCACTCCCCACAGAGGCAACTCTCACCTAATTATAGGCAAACAAATCGCCCGGTCACACCGAACCACCAACCAATCAACACACAAAGGTTAAGACACTCCCCTGGAAACATGGAAAGAGAGATCCCACCCGGGCAGATCGACGAACGGGCTAGAAAAGAGGTGGCTGCCGCCCTCCCTACCGACTTCCAATGGACCAGCCTGTCCCCCGTGTACCGGCAGTTCGAGGACGAAGGGAGGGCGCGCCCCGACGGCCCGCCGATCAGCCAGGATAGAATCTTTCTACACCAGTATATCATCTCTATGACTGCCTGGGGGAATATGGTCACCGCAGGCATGAGAAGATCTGGTGACATGAAATCGCTAGTCCAGTTCATGGGAATGTTCTCCAGCCTCATGCAAAACATACAATTCTAAAGCTTTCGCAGGCCTCCGCATCCTTCAATGGAACTGCAGGTTCCTCTATTCAAAACTAGACGAACTCAGAAACTGGTTAACCCCTAACCCCCCGGAAATCCTCGCCCTCCAGGAGACGGGTTTCCGGGATAAACCCCCCCAAATAAAGGGGTACCCATTAATAAAAGTAGGGTAAATAAAAGAGGAGGAGGCGTAGCCATCTACACCAAAACAGAATTAGCAATCACGGAAATCACCCACACGCTAAACCCACAAATAGAGGCCATAATAGGTGAAATAACCACAACATCAACTCGTAAACTAAAAATACCTACATCCCCAACGAAAGGGCCTATAGCCAAATACCAGTAGAAGATCTCAAAGAACTACTACTAGCAGGGGACATAGTGGTCGGAGACTTTAACGCAAAAAGCCCCCAATGGGACGAAAACCAAATAACCTCAGACACAGCGGGTAAAAAACTTGAGCAAGCCATAAATGAAACCCAAAGGTGTATACTAAATACCGGGGAACCCACCCACATGTTCGCCCAAGGTAACGCAGACACCATGAACGCACTAGACATAGCGGTAGCTGCCAACACCATCGCTGTTAAGGCACAATGGCAAGTGAATAACGACAACTTAGGGAGCGACCACTTCCCCACCCTGATAACTATTAATGATAGGGACGAACCCCCACCAATACACCACCCCGGAGCCCCACAAAAAATTAATACCTCACGAACAGACTGGGAAACGTATCACGAATTAACGAGATTCTCCCCAAACTGGGACGACAAACTCAACATAGACGATAAAACGGCCCACATCACAGACCACATTATCAGATCAATCAAGGAGTGCACCCCCACCGGATCGGATAATGGGAGACCAGGGAAATCCTGGTGGAATAAGGCCTGTGATCGAGAAGTAAAAAATAGGAAAAGAAAGCTCCAAATCTGGAAAAAACACAAAACGCCCGAAAATAGAATAGAATACAAACGTGCCAAAGCCATAGCAGACCGAAACGGTAAAAGAAGCCAAAAAAAGAAGACTGGTATGCCTTCACAGAATCAATTAACATCAACACTAAGATTAAAGAAAGCTGGGATAAAATCAAAGCCATTAACAATGGCCCAAGAACCAGCATGCCATCTCTAAAAATAGAAAACAGAGTGTATGCCACCGATCAAGACAAAGCTGACTTACTAGCCCACACATTTAGCCAAGCTAGCTCAAATGACAACTTAACCCCGGAATTCCGGGACCTCAAACCCCACTTAAGTACATGCTTTGAACAACCAACACAAATAAATAACTACGAGCTAGACAACGAAATAACACTCCTAGAACTAACACAAGCCATAAGAACCACCGGAAAGGGCAAAGCCCCAGGCATAGACCTAATCACATACGAGATGATTCAAAGAAGCCACCCCTCCATGAAAATAGCTATAACCGCCCTTTTTAACAACATCTACTCCAAAGGGATATTCCCCACACAATGAAAAAACGCAGTAGTCGTCCCCCTCCCCAAACCAGGAAAACCAACACACCAACCAAATAGCTACAGACCCATAGCGCTAACATCACAACTAGGCAAAATGCTAGAAAAAATACTCAAGTACCGACTCATGTCATACTACGAAAAACACCACATCTTACCCCCCCCCCCCCCCCCCAACAAAGCGGATTCAGGAAAAAACGCAGCACACTCGACCACCTAACTACTCTACAACAAGAGATACTAAACACTCATAAAGAGAGAGGTACTGAACTCATCGGAATTTTTCTGGATATAGAAAAAGCGTACGACATGGTATGGCACGATAAACTACTTAGCAGACTGGGTGATCTAGGAATATCTAACAAAATGTACAACTTTGTGAAATCCTTCCTGGCCGGCAGACGAATAACAGTCAAAGTAGGTAAGGCGCTATCAAGGGAATACACCCTAGAAAACGGAGTCCCACAAGGTTCGGTGCTCAGCCCCCTCCTGTTCACACTCCTACTCACAGGCCTCCACCACGTTGTCAGGCACAATAAAATAATGCAATTCGCAGACGACACCTCGCTAATAGGAAAAATTAAGAGCAGACAAAGAAATTTCAATTGGGAATTAGTAGGCTTCCAAGAATTCCAGCAAGACCTGACAAGAATAGAAAATTGGTTAGTAAGAGCAGGCCTTAAAATTTCCCCCGACAAAACCCAAGCAATCATCTTCAGGACCCACCAAAGCCCAAAATACCAAATAAGAGCCCCCATCCCTAAACTACATATTGGTAAAGTAGACATAGAATATCGTAAAAACATCAAGTTCCTAGGAGTTACACTCACAAGTAACAACAACTGGTCACCATATATAGATCAAATATGCCAGTCGGCCAGGAAAGGAATTAACCTAATGCGCAAAGTAAGCGGAGCAGACTGGGGCACCGACCCTAAATCACTACTAAACCTCTACCACGCATTCGTAATGTCCAGGCTACTATACGCAGCCCCACTACTCACTAACTTAAACAAAACTCAAACCAAAAAACTCCTGTCAGTACAAGCAGATGCTTTGAAGGTTGTCCTGGGGGTCCCCAGACACACCCCCAACCTGCTTGTGCTGGCAGAGTGTGGCCAGAAACCCATAACGCTCACAATAATGGAAAGAGCTGCCAATCTGTACTATAAAACAATAAGCATGTCAGAAGACCACCCGGCCAAACTCACACTCACCTCCAGCCACAAACCCATAAATCAACCCACCCAAACGCCGCAAATAAAAGCAGCAGTCCAAAAGATCGAGGACACCATAAAACTCAAACTACCAAATAGAACCCCTAACCACCAAATAACAGTCCCACCATGGAAACTCCCACAAATAGAGGTAGACCTGGACCTTACTAAATACCAGAAATCAACAGACGGGCCCAAAATGAAGATGGAATTCGATATCAAAAGAACCACTACATACAAAAACTACACAATCATCTACACAGACGGGTCCCATGACCCAACCACCCACGCAACCGGACTAGGTATCCACGTTCCCAACAAATCGGATCGGGCTATCAAACTACCGGACCATACTGCAGTTTTCACAGCAGAGCTCACGGCCATCTTGGGAGCCATCAAAGTAATAAAAGCCGACCTCCAGAGAGCCAAGCACCTCCCTCAGGCCTACAAGGATCCGTGCAGCACATCCTGCTTCCACTAACGTATTTGTTTTCATTCCACAATTTTCTTAAAAGAAATCAAGAAGAAATCTTCCGACCTGGATCGCGCCAGACATGATTGACGTCAAAGGAATATACATTTATACACAATAGACTTATGACGTTATTCAAAATCTTTCATGACGTTGCCGTCTCCAATAGCGTGCCTGTTTAGAACAACACTAAGTAACTGTTTGCTTTAGAACGTTTTGGTGACCTTTTATAGAACAAAACTCGCATCCAAGATGCGCCACAAAGAGTGCTACAAGAAGTCCGTCATTTGTCGCTACAATGGTCTTTGTAGCTCGGTTATGTAGTGCAGTTTGCGCTAAAGACGTCGTGTGACATAGAGATGAAAACAAACATCGCTGTATCACGCGTTAGGCTTTCTGTCGCCTCAAGGGTCTGGTCAGGGAGTTCATTGTCAGAGGTAAACGCCTCGGGCTGAAGCCCTCGATTTTTATCTCTGACATAATTTCCTGATGGGACCCTCACGGCGACGTGAACCATTGACAAAACCTAACTCGTCATACAAATAATAGTGACATAGAAAGGTTTCCGTGATATGGCCCAACATTTCGAAATTAAAAGACAAGGGTTTTTGAAGCTATGAGCAGTATTAGCAAAACATAACGAGAATGTCAAGCATACCAGGCGGTGTATCGTTGCGCAGTGCCCCCATAATTTCGTCCCCCCGGACCAGCATAAGAAAAGCGGTGTAGACGTGACGCACCAGGGAGTCCCCGATAAAACACAGCTGGTAACCCGACAACGCTCGGCACATGGCCTCCACCGACACAGGCTGAGGCTGGCACGATGCATTCTAAAAGAGAAAAGAAATATCAATGGTGATGCTTGTGTAGATAGATTTACGTGAAGACATTCCATTTACCACACCCCCCTTTAATCTGTGCCGGTTGACCCTTTGCGTGTCGGTAGCGGTTTTTGTCGCGATGATTCCGACAGGAATCATCGCGACAAAAACCGCTACCGAAACACAAAGGGTTAAGGACGTCGGCCCGATGGCCTTTTGCGCAGCTACACCCGGTAACCACTTTTTGTGCGATTATATCGAGTGATCCCTTGCGTACCAAGAACAGACAAAAAATGAGTGTAAAGTTGGAGTTATAAAAACGTAAGATTATTCACAAGAGGTAAAAGGCAAACAGAGCCAAACCGAGCTTCAAGATCTTGACTTTTGTACTCTGGGTCTAAATGAATGATACTGCTCTCACACCTGGGACCACCGTGAGATGGCCATAGTAGGCTGCTCGGCGTTACATTCCAATATAGGCCGTTTGAAATCGGAGCGCACAGCGTTTTTCCCAAATATTTCCACAAAGAAAGATTGTTGTGTAGGCCTACCACTTTAAGAACAAAATATCATTTAGTGTCAATTGAGCTAATAAAGAATTTTTTTAATTTTTTTTTATTTTTTTTTTATACTTAACTCCTATGATTTGTCGATTTTGCCGTACAGTCGTAAAGATTTGGTGAAAAGACAAGAACAAGCCATTTTCAATACCCTAAATAGCCCCCCGGCAGATTTCAATATCGAGGTCAGGCATGCAGATTTCAGGTATGTCTGCGCTGTTTCAGGTTTGAAAACTTGACCAATTCACGTGTAAATGGATCTTTCTCACACTGGGCGTAATATATCTGGGGCACATTAAAGGATGTAAAAGCAGTCGTTTCACGAAACAATTCCAGATATTTATATCTGGGGCACATTAAGGGATGTAAAAGCAGTCATTTCACGAAACAATTCCAGATATTTATATCTGGGGCACATTAAGGGATGTAAAAGCAGTCGTTTCACGAAACAATTCCAGATATTTACGACTGTACATCAAAACTGACACATTATTCAAGTTCATTAAAAATAAATCGTATTAGGTCAACTGGCACTGAGTGATAATATTACGCTCCTTATGGTCCCAGCCCTTCACTAGACACGATGCCTGCCCTGCCCAACGTCTCATAACATTCATTATTATCGTTAAACTACACAAGCATGCATTTGTATTTTTCTGATTTTACAAGACGTTATTGTCTGCAGCTTTAACTCATTCTACCCCAGGCACACCACAGCAGGATAAGGATCGACCATGATAGTTCAAGGGTGATGCCAGAATAGCTTGGCGCCTACGGGCGCCAAGCTATTCTGGCATAACCCTTGAAATATCATGGTCGATCTGTGTCCTGCACTGCAATGCAGTCTTGAAAGGACAGGGGCAAAATTTAAGGATTTTGGTGTTGGGGTAGAATGAGTTAAAACCAAGTGCGTGTGTGCAGAGTTACAAACAGACACCAGCCAAGCAAAGGCCAGCCATTTTTTGCATCGAACATTCAAACTGATACTGATCTGCGCTCGCGGGTTTTGATTATACACCGTCACACGAAATGCATCCTCAGGCCATAACAATTGTTCTTTAAAATTGTTTACCGTTATCAGCACTGAGATTTAAAAATAAAATATAAAAAAATGCAGGGGCCCAAATGACATTTTCTTTAGTATTGTCATCGTTCTGGTAATGCTTTCTGCGCCCATAATTGAACAGACAAGCTCTGCGTTTTCAACTAGCCTGTTCTAAATGACTGTAGTAGGCATTCCTAGTTTTGTGGGCGGGCTCACAATATTCATGATGCATGTATGTATCTTGAAACTGTACTGAGATGATTTATTCCACTATAGTGTAATTCGTTAATTTACATCGCCGTTTTATGAAATACTTGGGAAATCAGTAAGTGGATAAACGCCCGTGCTAGCTTTTTCATAAATAATGTAATAGCGAGAAAATTTAGCCAGCGTAAGCCATCGTGCCCCAGGGCTTGAAACCACTTGTGATTACTGTGATATAGTGACAGTTAGACAGGACTGGTAGTCAGGGGGCCGACTGATGGCTGCAGGCAGCAATGTTAACACCTCCCCTGCACTAGCCCGTAGACCAAGCGCAGACCAAGGAACAGGTCTTGAAGTCCCTGCTATCTTAAAACGTGTAGGAGTGGTGGCGCACAAATACCTGACATAGCAGGAAGAAAATAAAGCCTAATGTAAAGCTATACTGTGTCCAAAGCTGTTCTGCTACCTGAAAGCACGAGGCAAATTTGAAGGTAAACGTCACCGCTTGGCGCTTGTCTTCGAATCGACCCACTCGGGACCAAACGCCATCTTGGTTTTGTTAATTTGCGGTGGACAAACATTTCCGGTGAAATCATGAGACCGATTATATCTGATCATACTCTAAAAATAGTAACGCGCGTGCAATTGGAAAAGAGCTCGTGCATGCGGAATCAAAAGAGCAGACGACAATAAAGATAATGCGTTTTCAAATACTCTGATTGTCTGTTGTTTACCATCGTGTGTGTATGTGTGTGTAATGGCCTCTTGTGCCTACTGTGACAGTAGCTCGTAGACCAAAGCGCATACTGAAGGAACAGCGCTTGGGGTCCCTGCGGCTATGTTAACAAGATGGGATGAACGATAACCCACAAAGTCCCTACTATATGAGAGCTGTTCTCGCTGACAAGGGTCTCTACCTTTTGTCTTTGACCTGATTCTGACTTTGAAATAACTCCTATTGAACAAGATGAGGATTTCATCCTAAAGTCTACCGTATTGTTTTGGAGCTCACAGGAGTGTTTTTCTTTTAGTAACATTCGCAGTTGTTTATATTTTAAAGCTTATCCTTCTGATCCATTTCCTTCCTCTCTCAGCCAACCTCTGATCACCACACACGCCGGCACACACAATTAAAGACGGCCGGACACACAAATAAAGACGGCCGGACACACGCCCATAGGCGCCAAGCTATTCTGGCATCACCCTTGAACTATCATGGTGGATCTTTATTTTGCTGTGATGTGTCTGGGGTAGAATAAGTTAAGTGTTAGTTTCTTCGTCTGGGTCTTTTTCTATCTTTCATATTTTTCCACACTTTTTGACCCGCATCATACTGAGGCTAAAAGCTTCAAATTTGTTCACTGCCATAATTCTATGCAAGCTACATTACAGAACTTACAGATGAGGACATAGACCAATGGCTTTAGTTCAAGGGTGGTGCCACAATAGCTTGGCGCCTAGAGGCACCAAGCTATTCTGGCACTAACCCTTGGACTATTTCAGTCACACTTGTTGCACACACTGGTGCATTCCGAATGATAAGGGTTAATATTCAAAATGCTCTGTTGCTGTTTGTCTGAAACTCCAGAGTACCCAAAACCAAAAAAAAAAGTCCTTTAATTTCCAGAATACATTATGTTGATTCTCACATAAATGCCATGATAAACTGTTTTGCTTCAGAAGGACAAAACGCAGCAATGTTTAAAAGATTTCCTCTGTAAAAATCATAATCGAAAGGTTACGGGCCAGTGTTTATTGAATTTTGCACCATACAATGTTAAAAATGTTAAAGCACACATACACATTAAGTTGGAAAAAAAATTAATGTGAATAAGCAGTATTCCGTGAACTTGACCTTATTACAGACGCCTAATGTTGTGAAGACACCCACTTTGACTGTAATGCCAGTTTTTGTGTGAGAGGCACCCACTTTATTGGTAGAAACCCATTTTTTTCCATCTAGTGGCTCTGTTTCTAGAAAATGTCTATTTTATTTTAAGTTATAGAGCTTAGTTATAAGGTGAGTTCTAAACATTTGCATCAATTCCAGAGCCCTAGAATAAATAGAAATATGGGAACCCATTTTGACATAAAATGGTAGGTAACCCACTCTGACGCTTTTGTCCCCATGTGTGTGTGTGTGTGTGTGTGTGTGTGTGTGTGTGTGTGTGTGTGTGTGTGTGTGTGTGTGTGTGTGTGTGTGTGCGCTCCAAACATCTCCAAGAGGCATATGTTTTATTTTTATCTGAAAAGAATTAATTTTTACTAAAGAAGTTGATTGAAAGGGTACAAAGTTGGCTAACGAACGCATCCAATGTCTTTTTCCAAACTAGCTATACCCAAAATTTCAAGTAAATATGACAAAAATTACGGACTCTAATCTGTCAACCGACTTTTTATAAACGGTCTTTTATGTCTTCAATGAGACGTCTAATTACAATATGCTCGGAGGCTCTCTTAGCCACCCCTTATATAAAGTATTTCGCCAAGTTCCAAGCTTGTACGTACAGCAATATCCGAGATTCTCGTGTCCACACACACACTCACACACACGCACACACACACACACACACACACACACACACATACACACACACACACACACACACACGCACACACACGCACAAGCGTACACACACACATACACACACACACGCACACACACACACGCACAAGCGCACATACACACACGCACACACACACACACACATACACACACATACACGCACGCACACACACACACATATACACGCACGCACACACACATACACGCACGCACGCACACACACACACACATGCACGCACGCACACACACGCACGCACGCACGCACACACACACATACACGCACGCACGCACGCGCACACACACACACACACACACACACACACACACAGAGGGGGCGTAACGTACCGTTGTCAGATCAACTTATAGTTGAGCACCTTCTTGGTTGTTCGCGAATAGGAATCCGAACAATCAACCTTTGAAACAAATTCTAATGTTTCTAAGAAATGTTCATAAGTGACATGTCGGTAGCGCGCGGCATAATCCCGTATGCGTGTTTATTTTGAGGCGTACTATGGTCAGTTCGCACAGGCCGCTGAACAGAACGCGCCGAAAGTTGACCGAGTGCCGTTCGTACCTCTGCGCGCCGAGCGCACAGAAAACTACTATAGCAAACTCGCTGCCTCAGAGCGCCATATCCTGGGAAAGCCACTAAGCAAGGTGCACCGCTACAGCGGTGCACCTTGCTTAGTGGCTTGCGCAGGACAAATCTCACTCACTAAACTGTTCCTTGGTCTTGTGGAAACATTGGTCAAGTTGGACAGAGATAAACAGTAGATACCTCAGTAGTCCAGGCAGCCAGCTCGGGGTTTACAGGCTGGCGAAGATCGAAACACTGGGCGCAGGTGCATTGTTCCCTGGTCCTGTTGACACACTTGTTCTGGAAGCAGCACGGTGTCGGGCCGGTCATGTCGCACAGGGCGCGGAACCATTGGTCCCGACCTGGGAAACTCACGTTGCCGCACAAACCGTCATCTCGCTGGAGGTTCCCTGGAAGTCCCCTCCTTTTCCAGGCCTCAAATGAAGGAAAATATGTTGATACGTGTACGTGATACAAGTGAACTTAACTCATTCTACCCCATCACCGAAATCCTTAAATTTTGCCGTTGTCCTCTGAAGACTGCATTGCAGTGCAGGACACAGATCGACCATGGTAGTTCAAGGTTGATGCCAGAATAGCTTGGCGCCTATGGGCGCCAAGCTATTCTGGCATCACCCTTGAACTATCATGGTCGAACCTCATCTTCCTCTGGTGTGTCTGGGGTAGAATGAGTTAACTCATTCGAGACGTGCCGTTTCCAGATACGCGGCTTATGCCGCGTATCCGGAGGCGGCACGTATCGAATGAGTTTAGCATAAGAGATTGATACGGGACATTTATGGCTATATCTTAAATTTGTTATAAATGAAGCAATTTTTACAGTAAAAGTCTGGGCCTCTGATATATGTATCACTCCATAAAGTTTTTCCTTCTTCCACACATATCTTAATATATTGTATAAAAGCGAATTACTATTCATGACTTTGCTTGATATACTTTCCTCACCAAAACCCCATGCAGGCCAAGAAGATTCAAGTCTTGATACTTGCGTTTGTCAGAATGAAAACGCAAAATATGTACACATTAACACGCTCCTTATGTGCAGTAGTAATGAAATCATTCTTAGCGTGTACGTACGAGAAATTTCTGACCCATACACACACGTGAACGGAGAATCGACGCCAGCGGTTGAAACGAGTGGAATTGACGAATTATTCGCTAGCGATAGCGACAACGTGAGGAAAGGACATACCTGTGGTATAATTACAAGCAGGATTTACTCAGCAGCACTCACGATTATACAAAGCACTGATGAGTGTCTTTATAACTTATAGTAAGTTGAAATTTGCGCGCCGAGTCGATTGTACGAAACGAAGTCGTTTGCTAGTCATGTGTTTTATCTGAACACCGTAAGCAACCGTAAACTGAAGAACACGAGGTCAAGTTTTGTTTTGGACGGGGTACGTAAGTAATGTTGAGGGAAAGTTTGCTTGAAAGCTTGCTCGTCTGACGGCTCTGACATTTTGGTTTGAATCTCGTAATCACATCTTCCCTTTATCGGCACTATATCAAGCAAAATGTGGCTCAGTATGATACGTTAAACCATGAATGAGGGTGATTTTCGAGCCGAGGCGCTGCCGAGGCACCAGAACAGTGTGTGCTCGTAAATCATCACCACCCATAGTTTAACGCATTTATCCCAATGTCGTATGATCCCCGTTTCAAACCAAGCCCGTTTGACGGTTGGATTGATTCCATAGAGCCTCCATTTTGCATAATTTGCGTTTTCTTATAATAACACTGAGAGCTCCTCCCTAACATGAAGCACCACAGCTGTGACGTCAACAAGTGTTCATCGAGTTCCATCGTGACGTCAACAGTTTATTGCGTTCCGTTGCATGTTGTTTCGTAATTTACGTCCAGTATGTTCTGAGTGTAGGGTTCCATAGGCCAAAATCATGGTCGCAAAATCCTTAAACGTAGTGCTTGGTCCCGGACCACTATGAAGAACTTTAGACGTCGTCTGACCCACAGCGACACAAATTGTACTCAGGTGATTACCACGCAGAAAAGACGTATGTAAAGATCAAAGGAAATCTCACAGACAGTGGGATAAATATCACTTACCTCTTTATAAAAGATCTCGATCTCCCTTCTCTCTTGTGACGTCACTTTCTGCGGCTGCCACCGCCCTCGCGTCATACCGTTCAGTACGTCATCACACAGGTCACGATCTCTCTGTTCCGGCTCGAGGACAGTTGAGGAGATATTGAGGACATTGTAGGGCTTATTCAGAAATATCCACGTTAACACTGACGTAACCAACAGAACTATCACCAACACTTTTACATTCAGCTTCCTATGATCACTCGCCATTTTCAGGTACTACACAAGCGCTGCACACTGGGTCCCAGCACCATCACACTGTCTGGAATGACTGCAGATAGTTGTCTAGCTTGTCATTCTATTATAACTTATTTTTTGTGTGTATAGAGTGACAAATAGGACGATTATTTGTATTTGATTCCAGTCATTGTGGCAGGACATCCAAGACTGAAAGGTTTTCTATGTGTAAATAACTCTTTCATCAATGTCCAGATGTAACCGGCGATTCATGTCCGGTCGACCTGCCTTCATATTAGTTGACGACTGAGTTTTTCCAACTTTAGTCATGCATTTAACAATTAAGACAACAGTTATTTTCTGCAACTTTCAAGTTCGTGCGACTGTTTTCACTTACACGACAAACGGCATGTAAATACCAACGGTTGTTTTCTACACTGTCTTTAATATTTTGAATAGCATTTGCTGTAAGAAAAGTCCGTGGATTAATGTTGCATACGTAGTGGAGATTTGTTTCGGGAAGCTGGTATCAAAACGACCAGAGCTGTCGAATACTCTAGTAAATGCATCTGCCATCTGAATATAGCCTGTGTTCTCTAACACACAAAAGCAATAGAGTCTGTGTTCTCTAACACACAAAAGCAATAGAGTCTGTGTTCTCTAACACACAAAAGCAATAGAGTCTGTGTTCTCTAACACACAAAAGCAATAGAGTCTGTGTTCTCTAACACACAAAAGCAATAGAGTCTGTGTTCTCTAACACACAAAAGCAATAGAGTCTGTGTTCTCTAACACACAAAAGCAATAGAGTCTGTGTTCTCTAACACACAAAAGCAATAGAGTCTGTGTTCTCTAACACACAAAAGCAATAGAGTCTGTGTTCTCTAACACACAAAAGCAATAGAGTCTGTGTTCTCTAACACACAAAAGCAATATAGTCTGTGTTCTCTAACACACAAAAGCAATAAGAGCTTCGGGTATTCAGGCTGTAATTTTGTCTGTACAATATGTATACTAATAAAGAAAAGAAATGCGACATTATCGGAATCTTTTTGGAATTCATCGGAAGCACTTTAGTGGTTCCGATGATTCCAAACATGTCGCGCTTTTTTTTTTTTTTTTGCTCGCCAGCCTGTGCAAGATCCTTTTAATACCATGCACCACATGTGTGGATTCTCTGCCTCTGTATTGTATGTTCGCACAGTCCCCCACTCTCGTAGTTTTCAAAACCAGTCTTAAGACACATCTGTTTTGCGGCGTTTACAAGGATGAGCTGATTTTTCTGTTACTAATCACACCATTAGGTCATTTTGTAGCCCACTTTGATGTCCTTCGTGTGTATGTAATTTTGATGTGTATTAGTTTGACGGGCATATTATGTTTGTCAGAGTGTCTCTTAAGGATAGGTCGTTTGACATCGGAATACACAACGTTTTTCGCAAATATCTCCACAATGAACCACTTTTCTGTATCAATCTTAGAACAAATATCATTCAGTGATATTTGACGTCATACGATTTACTTTTAAGAAAATCGAACAATGGATTTAAAAAAAATAAAATGTGCCCCAGATATATTAAGCCCAGTATCATAAAGATCCATTTTCACGTGAATTGGTCAAGTTTTCAAACCCGAAACCGCGCAGGCATACATGAAGTCGGCATGCGTGACCTCGATTTTGAAATCTGACGGGGTTCTATTTAGGAGATTGAAAATGGCCTGTTCTTGTCTTTTAACCATTTGTTTTTTTTTTGGCGACTGTACAGCAAAACCGACAAATCATAGGGTTCAGTAAAAAATATGCCATATTAGTCCAAATGGCACTAAATGATGTTTGTTCTTTAACTCATTCTACCCCAGACACACCACAGCAAGATATGGAGCGACCGTGATAGTTCAAGGGTGATGCCAGAATAGCTTGGCGCCTATGGGCGCCAAGCTATTCTGGCATCACCCTTGAACTATCATGGTCGATCTGTGTCCTGCACTGCCATGCAGTCTTCAGAGGACAACCGCAAAATTTGGGGATTTCGGTCTTGGGGTACAATGAGTTAAGTGGTACGGAAAAGTGGTTCTCTGCGCAGATATTTGCGGAAAACGTTGTGCGGTCCGATGCCAAACGGCCTGTATGACTGAAATGGAAAAGGGGAGACTGCCAGTGCTAATATTTTAGGAAGATTACAAAATAAAGTAGGTAAAAGTGCTTTACCTACTTTACTTTGTATTCGGCCTATATGACTGTCATTGAACGCCCGCCGTGAGCATGGATGGCCTTAGTCGCCTGCTCGGCGTTAAACCCAAATAACTAACTAACTGTCATTGAACGCACTGACCTTTAGAGTTGATTGACCTTATAGGGTTTGGTTGTGTTTCATTGGACGTATTGTGTGGCCTTCGTGTGCTCTGCTCCATCCCTGTCCGCTTAAAACTCATTCTACCCCAAGACCGAAATCCCCAAATTTTGCTGTTGTCCTCTGAAGACTGCATTGCAGTGCAGGACACAGATCGACCATGATAGTTCAAGGGTGATGCAAGAATAGCTTGGCGCCCATAGGCGCCAAGCTATTCTGGCATCACCCTTGAACTGTCATGGTCGATCCATATCTTGCTGTGGTGTGTCTGGGGTAGAATGAGTTAAAGGTTTTCTTTGCAAAGCGCTCGAGTATGGGTGCTATATAAAACCACTATATTGTTCTTCATATTATTATACCATGACGGTATGACAGCGAGACAGTGTGAAGTATGGACTGGTTGTCACGTTCCGCGACAGCCTGGGGCGTCGCAAGTGAAAAATGTGCTTGCCTGTTTTCTTGTTAAGTCTGAGAAACAAGTCACTCAACCACTACCACCCATCTTCAAGAGAGGCATAGATTCTCACTAGCCCCTGCAGTCACAGGGGCTCAAAGATACCTCTCGCCAGCCGAGACTGGCTTTACTCATTCAGTCCCGACACACCACAGCCAGAGATGGATCGACCATTATAGTTCAAGGGTGGTGACAGAATAGCTTGGCGCCTATAGGCGCCAAGCTATTCTGACACCACCCTTGAACTATCATGGTCGATCTGTCTCCTAAATTGTAATGCAGTCCTCAGAGGACAACTCCAAAATGTGGGGATTTGGTACCTGGGACACAATGAGTGAACCACCTGTCATACTCAAAAGTTTTTTTTTTTGGTTTTTTTTTTTTTTTTTTGGGGGGGGGGAGGGGAGGGGGAGGGCGGGGAGGGGGGGGGGGGTAAGTTTTAACGCATGACTGCCTAAGTTCAAAGTTATGGCAAGAGTCATTTTCCCTTCAGCAGACATTGTTCAACGAAAAAAGAATAATGGACATTTAGTTTAACACTTTCACCGACAAATTTATATAGAAACACTTGTTCCCAGCGCCAATTTAAAAAAAAAAACTGTGTTAACTGCTGTACGGTGGGTCTCTTTAATTGCTTGTATCGCAGAAACTATTCACAGATATTCACTTCAAATTTTGTGTGTTTTGAGGGCAGCTGTTAAATCATGACAAGGTTTATATTTATGATTGCAACTTTGATTGATTACACACACAACCTTTAATGTTTACAGTGTACACGGAGCGCAAGTGACACGAACATCGTCATTGAAAAAGGAAAACGCACTTTCCCGAATCTGTCGGAAGACTCTTGTTGGAATTTTCTTGTTCTGAAGACCAGTCTTCATCAGCATTATCATCAAGGTCTTCGTCAGAATCATTTTTGGGCCCTTCGCTATCTTCATCGTTGAAAATAAGGCCAAAAACCTCTGGTGCAGTGACAAAGCAGCCATTTTTGTACGCTTGACTCTTTTGAATGGACCCCACCCCCTCCCCCCAGACACACACACACACACACACACACACACACACACACACACACACACACACACACACACACACACACACACACACACTACACATCGGGTTATACCGCTGTAAAATGTGTCGGGGTTGGGAGGAAGGGGGGGGGGGGGTGGGGGGGGGGAGGGGGGGGGGTGGGGGGGTGGACGGAGTTGAAGGGTAGGATGTTGCGTGTCACGGACGTCAGTTGGTTATGCTAATGGAAACACTGTACCGCGAGAAATACGGTCGCTTTTCTTTACATTAACCATCCATGTCAACTGCAGTCGCAAGTGGCGGTCTACTACATGCAAGTCGACTATAAGTCTACAATGGCGGCGAAAGAGTTAATGTCCTTTTTTGTATCAGTGTCATGAAATGTTACCTAGGGGTCATCTTAAACGGAGAAACAGTGACCTGAGGGTACCCTAGAACATTGTGCCCGCAGGGTGAGAGCTAAACCAGAATTTATTCTGGAAACATGGTTTCTTTTACTTCAGACATCCCAACCTTTCTAATATATATATATATATATATATATATATATATATATATATATATATATATATATATATATATATATATATATATATATATATATATATATATATATTATATATATATAACTGTCTCGGATTGGCCTCCGCAGCCACGAACAGGCCTGCAGACGTCGTGGCGGGCAACTCCTATAAAATCTTCGTTCGCGAAGTCAAGCCAAGAGATATATATATATATATATATATATATATATATATATATATATATATATATATATATATATATATATATATATATATATATATATATATATATATATATATATATATATATATATATATATATATATATATATATAAAGCTATAGAGTAGATTTTTGGGGTGACTTCTCACCCAATGCGCAAAAGGCCATCAGGCCGATGTCGGCCCCATGGGTTTTGCGCACTGGGCAGGTACCTCTTCCGCGTGACCAAGTAGGTACATTGAGTTCCGGAAATCCAGACCAAAAAAGGTGACTGCCAAGCGTGTAAAATGCAGAGAATAACACAAAGACGAAAAGAAACACGCTTAGAAAAGAAAGTTACAACACTATTAACTCATTCGAGACGTGCCGCCTCCGGATACGCGGCTTAAGCCGCGTATCCGGAGGCGGCACGTCTCGAATGAGTTAAAATTTCAAATAGACAAAGAAGTATACAATGCTCTATTTATCTTGTCAGTGTCAAGAAGCGAAGTTTGTCTATTTTATGGACCGTCACACGGGCGAATTGATAACTTAAAAAAAAAAAAAATTAAAAGCCTACCTTTACTTAGCGCAAGACACCTTCGAAGTAGACCCTAAGCGCCTCACGGGAGAAACAAAATTGACAACAATAGAGACACAAACCAGAAAACTATCCTCCCAAAGCGGCAGCAACGCGAAACTAACACAACCACAAATACACAGAAGATGACAGTACCGCGCACACACTCAAGATGTATGGCGTGTCAACTCGGTTAAAGCGATCCTCTTCAGGACAGGCTCTAAATTGCAAACATTTGCGGATGCAACAAATTTGGAATGTTGTCTTGCCTCCACTAACTCTATTCTACTCTTCTGTTCACGATCTTTGTGAGTAGACACACGTAATACAGGAGCGGATCAGTTATCTCTGTGTGTGTGTGTGTGTGTGTGTTGGGGTGGGGGCTGGGGGGGTGGGGAGGATGTTCGAGCTTTTTGTTTGGGACTTTCAACCTGATACAAAAGGCCTCCCCGACGCTAGACCTTGCTTTCAGGCGCCGGAAAATCGAAAAGCGAGGAGGGGGTGGGGTGGGGGGGGGGGGGTAAGGGGGAGGGGGAAGTGTGTGTGTGTGTGTGTGGTGGGGGGGGGTGTGCGTGTTAACACTCACCATTCGCCAAAATATCAAACAACAGTGGGCGGGGGGAGGGGGAGAGGGGGGGGGGGGGAGGGGGAGAGGGGGGGGGGGGGGGGGCGGGGGAGAGGAGGGGGGCGGGGGGGGGGAGGGGAAGGGGTGCAAACACCCCGAAAAGGGATTTTGTTATCGCATTTTAAAGAATTTTAGGTGGGGTGGGGGGGGGGGGTGTGGGGGTGGAGGAGTTCCAGAAACTTGCCACCCCCTACGCCCCCGCCCCATATCCGCCCCGGTAGTAGTGAGCGGGTGGGAAAAGGCGCGAGTCGGTGGAACTCTCCTACGTACTAAGGGGAAGAAAAGAAGAAACAAAATTCATTTTACGACATTCAATTTTATTAAACCGTTCCGCCCGACGGTCGTATTTCCCAAATTTTGGAGGCGTCATCTAACGACTATGCACCAGTTGCAGGAGATGGCTCGACCATGATAATTCAAGGGCAGTGCCAGATTAGATTCGCCAAGCTAATCTGGCACTACCCTTGAATTATCATGGTCGAGCCATCTCCTGCTGTAGGGCGTCAGGGCTGAGTGGGTTAACCCGTTCATTGCCAGCCGACGAAGATTGTGTTTATGCAATCTTCGTTAATTGAACACGCACACACACACATTAACACTTTCGAAGCTGGATTCAAAGTGGTGTCAGCAAGAGGCATAGATCCTCGTGAACCCCAGCACCTACGGGGGCTCATGAGGATCTATACCTCTTGCAGCTGGGTGGTGTTCAAGCTTTCTCGGCCATGAACGGGTTACGTTACGTTAGCAATTAAGTCCAGCATTATTGTCAGACGTACTGAGAACACCGTGCAGGACTGAGATATTGCGAACTAGCGACCCCGTTATTGAGTGATGTAGGTCGTTTTTGTAAAGTGATGCAAGCTAATGATGACCGTGACAAACTTTAAAAGGAGGGAAAAACTACTCCGCGCAATGCTTTGAGTGCTAACAGTCTCCAACAAAACGAGCTCTCAATGTTGTCATTGTTAGCTAAGACGTTCTTACCCATCTTTTCTGAAAAAAAACATGTGAGTAGGCACAAACAATTGACGTGCCATGAGTACCCTTTGGCCCACCGCGGAACTCGCCCACGCAGCAAGAACCCCCCCCCCTCCCCCCCTCCCCCCCCTCCCCCCCCCAAAAAAAAAAGCAAAAAAAAACAAAACAAAACAAAAAAAAACCACAAAAAAAAAACAAAAAAAAAACCCCAACACAACAACAATAAAAAAAACACACAAAAAAACGTTAAATGTGTAGGGCTAAACGTCTTTTGTCCATAGAGTCCGAAATAGCTCAGGCGGTTTAAGCGTCGGAGCAGGAAAGCGAAGGGAATCGCCGGGTCGTGGGTTCGAATCCCCGTCCCGGCCCCGGTAGCCGGACTCGCAATCCAGGGAGAAAAGACGGGCTTGTTCAATAGCATGTCCGTTCAAAGGTCCTGGTGAACCAAAGTGGCACAGTTGGAGTGCGCCTGAGTTGATCAGTGTTCAGGTCGTACTCCGTAGGCAATAGATTTCCCTGTCCCCTCATAACCCGCCCGTCAGGGCCGTCCATTATCACTTCGGTGCCGTGGACGTTAAAATCCGAACTAACCAATGTCTTTTGTCCACCACGAAGGCGATTTCAAGGACGGGGCACCGAGGCCTGTACAAATTTTGACCCAGCTGGATTCGAACCCACGACCTTTCAGACGAGAGTCGAACACTATACCACCGGGCCACCCAGCTCCCCACGCAGCTAAGGAAAAGACGTGTAACATATGGAAGAGTATTTCATTTTACAACATTCACACTTAATGTGTCAGTTCACTCTTCAACTCCCAGAACTAAATGATTTCCATTCTACAGAATGGAAGTCATTCAGTTCTGGGCGTTTATAAGTTAACTCATTCTACCCCAGACACACCACAGCAATATATGGATCGACCATGATAGTTCAAGGGTGATGCCAGAATAGCTTGGCGCCTATGGGCGCCAAGCTATTCTGGCATCACCCTTGAACTAACATGGTCGATCTGTGTTCTGCACTGCAATGCAGTCTTCAGAGGACAACGGCAAAATCTGGGGATTTCGGTCTTGGGGTAGAATGAGTTAAGCCCTTCTGTGCAGCATTATGGAAAGAAAACCGAGAACACGTATTGAGGAGATATTGAAAACTTTCAAACTTTATTGCCTGGAAAAAGCAGCTTTAACGGAGATGATGCCGGATAGGGAGGCGTTTAAAGAAGGAAGTGGTAGTGACATTGTTGATGCAATTTACGACATCACGCAGGGAGATGGTGCAGATGTATATCTGCACAATACATCATTGTCTTTTTTCTTCTTCTTTCGTGGCATGTGAATTAGCATTCATGGTTAAGATCAATACAGAACGCGAATGAACATCACAGTCAAGCCAGCTATATCATACCAACACACACACACACACACACACACACACACACACACACACACACACACACACACACACACACACACACACACACACACACACACACACACACACACACACGCACGCACGCACGCACACACACACACACACACACACACACACACACACACAAACAGAAATGATGCGTGTGCAACATGTTATACACCTACATCCAGGGAACATTTTAAAATACTGAAAAACAAGAGTGCAAAAAGTAAAATACAATAAAAGTAAAAAAACCACAAAGGAACCCTTCCTCCTCTCTTTCCCTCGTGCCTTCCCAGCCCCCTCCCCCGCGGTTATGCCTGTAAAAACGTATTGCGTACTTCAGTTTAACCCATTCAGCCCTGACGCACTACAGCAGGAGATGAGTCGACCATGACAATAGGGCTCGGGAAGTTTCCCCGAGTTGCGGCTTAGCAGCGTCTGCGCATCAACCTCCATCTTATGAGCGGATGGCATGAGCAACCACCGAAATCTGATCAGAAGCAATTTTTGGAACAAAGATAGTTTTTTGCCACTATTATTTGGCCCAAAGAATGAGTGACAGCTCTCGAGCTCTACCAAGGGTTTACGCGGCATTACTTAGCATGTTCCCCATGTTCCTGGGCCGTGGCCTGCGGCAAGTCGCAGCCGTGTACAGGCGGGTCTGACGGGTCTAAGATTCTGACAGTGTCAACTCAACAGTCCCAGGCTCTCGTCTTACCTGTTGGAGTCTGCCTGTACTACTCGGCTGAGTCTGTGCTACGGTCGCCGGGCGCATAGGGTTCTGATCGCTATTTCATTGCCAGTGCGCCTTCACATGCTCTTGGGCTTTCTCTCAATAATGATAATGCACTAAAGATTTTGTTCCTGAAATTGTTATGGTCAGCTTTTGGAGTTTTATTTTCCTGATACTTATCAGTTTTATACGAAAACCTTGAACAGTGTGTCCCATATGGCATAACTCACACACTCCCAGAACTAAAATGCCGGACTGAGTTCTGGGAATTAAGAGATAAGTACAATGTAACAAATGTAGGCTAAGTCGAATTAAGGACGGAGAGATGGGATGGTGGGGGTATGGTGGGGTGGGTGAGTGCGGTGGCAGACACATGGTACGGACCAAGACAGCTAAAGAACAGTGCCAGATTAGCGTGGCTATGGCCGCCGGGTAGGCCGCGGCCAGCAGTACACAGCTGTCGTGGCTGATCTCTCTTTACCACGTGACCTGAAGCTTCTAGGTACAATATGCTAATGAATAAACAGTGTAGGGGGGTTACACAACACAAAGAACTGCATATAGGTGTTATGTGATACTGTTGGTACACATTTTCAACATAACAACGAGAAAACAAGCAGGCAGTAAAACTCAAGGGAAACTACCCAAATACATGCATAACTGATGCACACGTAGTCCAATATCATGATTACCTACCCTCACTCAGTCAACGGTAGCACTGCATGCTTACTAGGAGATAGCTGTTGGGTCCTAGATGCTTAGCAGTGCGAACGTCCTGTGTGCCTGTGGGTTTCCATCCCGGAATAAAGGTACTGAGGGCACACATCTTGTCGCCACGCTTCCATGACTAGCTTACCGACGTGATAAACTCATTCTGCTCGCGACACACCACAACAAGATATGGCGCCGATCTATTCTGCCACCACCCTTGAACTATCATGGTCGATCTGTCTCCTGAATTGTAATGCAGTCCTCAGAGGATAACTCCCAAATGTGGGTATTTCGTACCTCGAGCACAATGAGTTAAATGATGCTGCCACAAACTGCCAGACTTCGATGCAGGGGCGGATCCGGGGGGGGGGAGGATCTTGGGGGGTGGGGGCGGGGGTGTTTCAGGGGTTCTGGATCCTCCCCCCGCCCGACCCAATTTAAAAGAAAATGCTATAACAAAAGTCCCTTTTTGTGGTGTTTGGACCCCCCCCCCCCACACACACACACACACAGGTTTACAATTTTGCGAGTTTTCACACACGGCCTCCCTAACCCCACCCCCACGTTGTTTGATATTTTGGCGAATGGTGAGAGTCAACACAAACGACGCACCTTCGTCCCCCCCCCCCTCCCCCGCCCCCTGCTTTTCGATTTTTCGGCCCCTGGAAGCAAGGTCTAGCGCCGGGGAGGCCTTTTGTCAGTATCAGGTTTAAGGCATCAAAACAAAAAGTTGGACCCCCCCAACTGATCCGCCCCTGTGGTGACTACCAGGCCGTTACTCGGACGTGATTCAGAAAAACGGGGCGGTCCGTGGCGCAGTGGTTAAGGCGCCTGCCACCAATTCCAAAGGTGAGTGGTTCGATACCGGGTTCCGGCGTTGGACTTTTCTCCTCTGGTAAGGTGTCACCGTTAATTCGGGCGGACCGTCGGGGGTTCTTTCTCCGGGTACTCCGGTTCTTCCACCCCCCACACTTTGGTACCGGTCTCAGGCCACTTTACAAATTTCAAATACAAGCGATCAAAAATCTCTGTAACTTCAGTAGCTGACTGGCCCTTCGTTAGTCTTGTACTGTGTTTGTCTTAAATGGCGTAAATCCGTGTCTGTTTCGTGAGTGTGTGTGTTGGGTTTCAGGCGCGGCGCTTTGAGTCGATTTCCCCAAAATTGAGAAAAAGCTCCTATATAATAACGGTATTATTATTATTATTAAAATGCTGCTGCCACAAACTGCGTCACTTCGTTTGTTCTGTACTGACTTACGCCCCAAATATTTAGTTTGTTTATTGGATTCTTCTCACGCCCAACTACTCTGTGACGCCCTCGGCAGCATCAGCATTGTGTGTCAGTTTGTGCGCGCGTACTCGCGCGCGTGAGCGCGTACGTGCGTGCATGTTGGTGTGTGCGGGCGTGTGTGCATGCGTGTGTGTGTACTGACTTTAACTTGATTTTGCTTTATGTGTTTGTCAAGGAAGCTTATTTTGTCGATGTATGTCGATGTCATTTGCTTGCTGTTTTGAATTGACCCATTCAGCCCTGACGCCCTACAGCAGGAGATGGGTCGACCATGATAATTCAAGGGTAGTGCCAGATTAGCTTGGCGCCTTCAGGCGCCAAGCTAATCTGGCACTGCCCTTGAATTATCATGGTCGATCCCTCTCCTGCAACTGGTAATAATAATAATAATAATAATAATAATAATAATAATAATAATACCGTTATTATATAGGCGCTTTATTCTCAATTTTTGGGCGAATCGACTCAAAGCGCCGCGAACTGAAACCCAACACGCTCACTGGTGCATAGTCATTAGATGACGCCTCCAAAATTTGGGAAATACTGACGTGCGCCGGGCTGAATGAGTTAAACCCGTAGTTTAGTGATATGAAAAGAAATGATATGACATATATAAACATGAGAAGCATGTACGTGCGGCTATTGTCTCGAAAACTAAATAAAGTTTCATTCATTCCCCTGATCGATAGTGCATCACATGACGTCGCTCATTGCGAAGGTCACGGTGTAACTGCGGTCGGTTTCGAAAACTGATTTGCCGCCGCAATGAGTGAATGAACAGGTGAATTGGTGCTGTAGTAACAAAGCACCCCCACCCCCACCCTCTGGATCCGGCTCTGTAGTGCAACGATCTCCTTTGTTTAACTCGTTCAGTGGCAAATTGCGCAGACTGGGTTTCTGCAATCATTGTTAATTCTACACCACTAAAAATAAAAATAAAAAAAATGAGGATTTCATCCCAAAGTCTACCATATTGCAGCGAGGTAAGCGTAACTAGAAATGAAGCAATTTTTATTTTGTTACTTGAATTGAATCGCCTTTGACATCATGGTGTCATAGTCCGTGGGCGTTTCCTAAAGCCTGCGCGGTGGAGCTTTTTGGTGGAGTGCAGTGTGCGCAGTACTGGCCCCACCCTTTAAACCCTTGGTTCGTTTGCCATGGCCTAGCAAGCTGGGACGCAAGCTGAGACAAAACAAGATACAGGCTGACCACAGAATGCAAGAAGTACAGCAACAACGGAGTGAACCCCATTACCTTCCTACAAATAAGGAAACAAACCTACTGGTCTTTATGATGGAAAGACAGAACAAGATACAGGCTGACCACAGAATGGGAGATGTACAGCAACAACGAACCCCATTACCTTCCTACAAATAAGGAAACAGACCTGCTGGTCTTTATGATGGAGAGACAAAACAAGATACAGGCTGACCACAGAATGGGAGATGTACAGCAACAACGGAGTGAACCCCACTACCTTCCTACAAATAAGGAAACAGACCTACTGGTCCTTATGATGGAAAGACAAAACAAGATACAGACTGACCACAAAATACGAGAAGTACAGCAACAACGGAGTGAACCCCACTACCTTTCTACAAATAAGGAAACAGACCTACTGGTCCTTATGATGGAAAGACAAAACAAGATACAGGCTGACCACAGAATGCGAGAAGTACAGCAACAATGGACTGAACCCCACCACCTTCCTACAAATAAGGAAACAGACCTACTGGTCCTTATGATGGAAAGACAAAAGAAGATACAGGCAGACCACAGAATGCGAGAAGTACAGCAACAACGGAGTGAACCCCACTACCTTCATACAAATAAGGAAACAGACCTACTGGTCCTTATGATGGGCTGACCACAGAATGCGAGAAGGACAGCAACAACGGAGTGGCCACTACCTTCATACAAATAAGGAAACAGACCTACTGGTCCGTATGATGGAAAGACAAAACAAGATACGGGCTGAACACAGAATGCGAGAAGTACAGTAACAACGGAGTGAACCCCACTCACTTCCTACAAATAAGAAAACAGACCTACTGGTCCTTATGATGGAAAGACAAAAACAAGATACAGGCTGACCACAGAATGCAAGAAGTACAGCAACAACGGAGTGAACCCCACCACCTTCCTACAAATAAGGAAACAGACCTACTGGTCCTATTGATGGAAAGACAAAACAAGATACAGGCTGACCACAGAATGCAAGAAGTACAGCAACAACGGAGTGAACCCCACCACCTTCCGACAAATAAGGAAACAGACCTACTGATCTTTATGATGGAAAGACAAAACAAGGTACAGGCTGACCACAGAATGCGAGATGTACAGCAACAACGGAGTGAACCCCACTACCTTCCTACAAACAAGGAAACAGACCTACTGGTCCTTATGATGAAAAGACACAAGATACAGGCTGACCACAGCATGCGAGAAGTACAGCAACAACGGAGTAAACCCCACTGCCTTCCTAAATAAGGAATCAGACCTACTGGTCCTTATGATGGAAAGACGTCAAAACAAGATACTGGCTGACCACAGGATGCAAGAAGTACAGCAACAACGGAGTGACCCCCCCCCCCCCCCCCTACCTTCCTATAATGAAGGATACAGACCTACTGATCCTTATGATGGAAAGACAAAACAAGATACAGGCTGACCACAGAATGCGAGAAGTACAGCAACAACGGAGTGAACCCCACTACCTTCCTACACATAAGGAAGGCAGACCTACGTGTCCTTATGATGGCACCACATAAGACAGTATACTGCGGGATTGCTCCACATGCCACCTCTGGACCAAACCGGCCGGCGCGCTCAGAGCGAGAAGACGCATCCCAGGTTACAACCAACCACGAATCGACTGAACTAGAGAAAACATAAGTCACGTGACGAA
This sequence comes from Semisulcospira habei, assembly GCA_036245525.1. Lineage (NCBI taxonomy): Eukaryota > Metazoa > Mollusca > Gastropoda > Semisulcospiridae > Semisulcospira > Semisulcospira habei. The sequence continues at coordinate 112,991,078 of BTPG01000001.1, read as the reverse complement.
CCCGCATTCAGCTAATACAGTTGACGGCACCAGCTTTCAAAACTGAACCGGCAGACCATGTTCGAGCAGCGTCCACCAGCACTGCGGGAAGAGAAAGAACCAAAACGCAACAACCGCACTCAGTCTCCACTTGCTCTCACTATTAGCAGTGGTAGCGCCACGACAGAACAGCCCTTCTACTCCCCACTAGCCCTACCAATTGGCAGTGGTGGAAACAAAACTGAACTACACTGAACCAAGAAGCCATCTACGCTCCACTAGCTCATACAATTAGCAGTGGTTGAGCCCCTACTGGCGACACTAAATGTCTTCTACTCGCCACTAGCCCTTTCAATCGGCAGTGACGGTAGCGAGAATACACCAACTACTTGAACAAGAATGAACCAAAAACAAACCGTACCATAAAAACCAAACAAAGGGTTACGCAACAAAAACAAAAGGGTCAGCACGCTGATGAAGGCAGCCCTTAGCCAATAATGGCTTAAACATGCCCGAAATACACCTCAGACAACAAACACAAAACGTGACTGATTTGTGAAATGTCATAAGGGTATACGGCTGGTCACATCAAGACATCGCATAGTGGTGTGCGATGTACAGACACCTTTTTACCAAAAATGCAATGTTGGGGTCTAGCCCCGCCTGTGTCTCCGCGAGATCAGACTTGTTCTGATCCGCTACTCATGCGATTGATTGTGTGACCAGTCAAACCCAATAAACACAAATCAGTCACTCTCCAACGAAGCGAAACAACGCTATACATACGGCTCATTAAAGCCCTGAGAATCATCACCAAAAGCCAGCGGTGTGGTAAACACTATGCCAGGCAAGGGGAATGTTCCCCTCGCACACACATTGATAAACTGTGTAGTTTTATGAACTGCAAACATATTCGTGAATGATTCCGTCCAATTTGGACATTGCAGCATAGCGCTGCTCGGACGGCCCCCATTCGTTGCCGAGTGGACTTCAAGGCGGTACCGCCAGACACAATCAACACAGGAAAACTGAGAGAAAGTACGCGACAACAACGCTTCTCTCCCGTTTCTGTTGGCGGGGGAAACAGGAAGGGTGCACGTGCCGGAATGAGAGCATCTAGACTAATTGGCGGCGAAAGTAGGTCACCTCAGCCTTGCGACTGGTGACTCTTTTCGAACAAGAGGAAATGATTACGTGCGAAAATGAAGGCACTCTTGACCTATTTAGCGAAAGTACAGCAACAACGAAGTGAACCCCACTACCTTCCTACAAATAAGGAAACAGACCTACTGGTCCTTATGATGGAAAGACAAAACAAGATACAGGCTGACCACAGAATGCGAGAAGTACAGCAACAATGGAGTGAACCCCACTACCTTCCTACACATAAGGAAACATACCTACTGGTCCTTATGATTGAAAGACAAAACAAGACACCGGCTGACCACAGAATGCGAGAAGTACAGCAACAACGGAGTGAACCCCACTACCTTCCTACAAATAAGGAAACAGACCTACTGGTCCTTATGATGGAAAGACAAAAACAAGATACAGGCTGACAAAGAATGCAAGAAGTACAGCAACAACGGAGTGAACCTCACCACCTTACTACAAAAAAGGAAACAGACCTACTGATCCTATTGAGGGAAAGACAAAACAAGATACAGGCTGACCACAGAATGCAAGAAGTACAGCAACAACGGAGTGAACCCCATTACCTTCCAACAAATAAGGAAACAGACCTACTGGTCTTTATGATGGAAAGACAAAACAAGATACAGGCTGACCACAGAATGCGAGATGTACAGCAACAACGGAGTGAACCCCACTACCTTCCTATAAATAAGGAAACAGACCTACTGGTCCTTATGATGGAAAGACAAAACAAGATACAGGCCGACCACAAAATACGAGAAGTACAGCAACAACGGAGTGAACCCCACTACCTTCCTACAAATAAGGAAACAGACCTACTGGTCCTTATGATGGAAAGACAAAACAAGATACAGGCTGACCACAGAATGCGAGATGTACAGCAACAACGGAGTGAACCCCACCACCTTCCTACAAATAAGGAAACAGACCTACTGAAATTTATGATGGAAAGACAAAACAAGATACTGGCTGACCACAGAATGCGAGAAGTACAGCAACAACGGAGTGAACCCCACTACCTTCATACAAATAAGAAAACAAACCTACTGGTCCTTATGATGGAAAGACAAAACAAGATACGGGCTGACCACAGAATGCGAGAAGTACAGCAACAACGGAGTGAACCCCACTACCTTCCTACAAATAAGGAAACAGACCTACTGGTCCTTATGGTGGAAAGACAAAACAAGATACAGGCTGACCACAAAATACGAGAAGTACAGCAACAATGGAGTGAACCCCACTACCTTCCTACAAATAAGGAAACAGACCTACTGGTCCTTATGGTGGAAAGACAAAACAAGATACAGGCTGACCACAGAATGCGTGAAGTACAGCAACAACGGAGTGAACCCCACCACCTTCCTACAAATAAGGAAACAGATCTACTGGTCCTTATGATGGAAAGACAAAACAAGATACGGGCTGACCACAGAATGCGAGAAGTACAGCAACAATGGAGTGAACCCCACTACCTTCCTACAAATAAGGAAACAGACCTACTGGTCCTATTGTTGGAAAGACAAAACAAGATACAGGCTGACCACAGAATGCAAGAAGTACAGCAACAACGGAGTGAACCCCATTACCTTCCTACAAATAAGGAAACAAACCTACTGGTCTTTATGATGGAAAGACAGAACAAGATACAGGCTGACCACAGAATGGGAGATGTACAGCAACAACGAACCCCATTACCTTCCTACAAATAAGGAAACAGACCTGCTGGTCTTTATGATGGAGAGACAAAACAAGATACAGGCTGACCACAGAATGGGAGATGTACAGCAACAACGGAGTGAACCCCACTACCTTCCTACAAATAAGGAAACAGACCTACTGGTCCTTATGATGGAAAGACAAAACAAGATACAGACTGACCACAAAATACGAGAAGTACAGCAACAACGGAGTGAACCCCACTACCTTTCTACAAATAAGGAAACAGACCTACTGGTCCTTATGATGGAAAGACAAAACAAGATACAGGCTGACCACAGAATGCGAGAAGTACAGCAACAATGGACTGAACCCCACCACCTTCCTACAAATAAGGAAACAGACCTACTGGTCCTTATGATGGAAAGACAAAAGAAGATACAGGCAGACCACAGAATGCGAGAAGTACAGCAACAACGGAGTGAACCCCACTACCTTCATACAAATAAGGAAACAGACCTACTGGTCCTTATGATGGGCTGACCACAGAATGCGAGAAGGACAGCAACAACGGAGTGGCCACTACCTTCATACAAATAAGGAAACAGACCTACTGGTCCGTATGATGGAAAGACAAAACAAGATACGGGCTGAACACAGAATGCGAGAAGTACAGTAACAACGGAGTGAACCCCACTCACTTCCTACAAATAAGAAAACAGACCTACTGGTCCTTATGATGGAAAGACAAAAACAAGATACAGGCTGACCACAGAATGCAAGAAGTACAGCAACAACGGAGTGAACCCCACCACCTTCCTACAAATAAGGAAACAGACCTACTGGTCCTATTGATGGAAAGACAAAACAAGATACAGGCTGACCACAGAATGCAAGAAGTACAGCAACAACGGAGTGAACCCCACCACCTTCCGACAAATAAGGAAACAGACCTACTGATCTTTATGATGGAAAGACAAAACAAGGTACAGGCTGACCACAGAATGCGAGATGTACAGCAACAACGGAGTGAACCCCACTACCTTCCTACAAACAAGGAAACAGACCTACTGGTCCTTATGATGAAAAGACACAAGATACAGGCTGACCACAGCATGCGAGAAGTACAGCAACAACGGAGTAAACCCCACTGCCTTCCTAAATAAGGAATCAGACCTACTGGTCCTTATGATGGAAAGACGTCAAAACAAGATACTGGCTGACCACAGGATGCAAGAAGTACAGCAACAACGGAGTGACCCCCCCCCCCCCCTACCTTCCTATAATGAAGGATACAGACCTACTGATCCTTATGATGGAAAGACAAAACAAGATACAGGCTGACCACAGAATGCGAGAAGTACAGCAACAACGGAGTGAACCCCACTACCTTCCTACACATAAGGAAGGCAGACCTACGTGTCCTTATGATGGCACCACATAAGACAGTATACTGCGGGATTGCTCCACATGCCACCTCTGGACCAAACCGGCCGGCGCGCTCAGAGCGAGAAGACGCATCCCAGGTTACAACCAACCACGAATCGACTGAACTAGAGAAAACATAAGTCACGTGACGAACCCGCATTCAGCTAATACAGTTGACGGCACCAGCTTTCAAAACTGAACCGGCAGACCATGTTCGAGCAGCGTCCACCAGCACTGCGGGAAGAGAAAGAACCAAAACGCAACAACCGCACTCAGTCTCCACTTGCTCTCACTATTAGCAGTGGTAGCGCCACGACAGAACAGCCCTTCTACTCCCCACTAGCCCTACCAATTGGCAGTGGTGGAAACAAAACTGAACTACACTGAACCAAGAAGCCATCTACGCTCCACTAGCTCATACAATTAGCAGTGGTTGAGCCCCTACTGGCGACACTAAATGTCTTCTACTCGCCACTAGCCCTTTCAATCGGCAGTGACGGTAGCGAGAATACACCAACTACTTGAACAAGAATGAACCAAAAACAAACCGTACCATAAAAACCAAACAAAGGGTTACGCAACAAAAACAAAAGGGTCAGCACGCTGATGAAGGCAGCCCTTAGCCAATAATGGCTTAAACATGCCCGAAATACACCTCAGACAACAAACACAAAACGTGACTGATTTGTGAAATGTCATAAGGGTATACGGCTGGTCACATCAAGACATCGCATAGTGGTGTGCGATGTACAGACACCTTTTTACCAAAAATGCATCGAGGTCCTCGGGTCGTAGGTTTTATATCAGACTGTCCTTGTCTTAGTCTCTGGCTCAAAAGCCTTCCCCGGAGACACGGGGGCTTTGATGTCAGGGGTTTCCTCCCTTAGCCTTTCCGCAGCCAAGCGGCCAAGCCTGCAAGGCAGCAGGGGACTCGTGGGGGCCGGGGTCGTCCATGTCCCGTGCAGATGTAAACATCTGCCCACTGCCCAATTTAATAGCATGTCCATGACATCATGGACATGCTATTAAATTCGCCCCATCGCGATCCGTCCTAAAAAGTCCCTTCTATAAATAGAAGGGACTTAAACATAAGATATATAATATGAGTAGGTGCCCATTGCAGAACAAATTGCAGTTACAGTGACGTCGTAGACACAAATATCCATTCTCAATTCAGTCGTTTTCAATGCATAACATTGACATTTTTAAATTAAAGGGAGAAAAGTAATTCCCCTGTGAAAGTGGAAACTGACACATTTCTGGTTGGCTCACGTGCGAAGCAAAAGTGAGTCTATGTTCTGGGCCACTGGTCGTCCGTCCGTCGTCCGTCCGCGTCGTCCATGGTAAACATTAACGTTGGCATTTTTTCGGAGACTATTCAAGCCACAGTCTTCAAACTTGGGCCAAGAATATTTTGTGGCAAGACCTTCCTAAACATACCAATTTGAGTGATCTCTCACAAAGGTCAAGGTCACAGGGATGAAAAAAGACCAAACATATCTATATTTTGACATAATTTATTTTTTTCTCAAATACTAATAAAGTTATTTCCCCCAGGATCAAGCACCTCAACAGTCAGAAAACTGTCTGCAACAGATACTGCTGACAGTATGTGTATGAATCCTTTGTGTACTATCTTAGAGCTTTATGTTGTAAGTGCAATGCCAAATGTCGAAATTTATCTTTTGGAGGGTGTATTGTTTTTGTACCCGAGTCGCGGATTTATCGTCTGCATCGGCCTCGTTTTGAATTAATATGCATATTTATGAGCCTTCGTCACAAGGCAGAACCCGGCCGACTATCAGTGTATCGCAATAATGCAGGTCACGAGGTCATTGGTGTGGCGTAAACACATGTCAGTGTACACGTGTACTGATGTTTTCTGGCATCCCTTTGACGTAATTTTTCACGAGAAAAGTAGAATAAACCTTCCACATTCGCTATGCTGTCAAAATGACAATGCGGGTTCCGCTTTAACTAGTATTTACTAGTAACGATCGTTACGAGGGCGTAGCTTATTTCAGTGACTCGCAACTGAAGCTGGCGAGCCTGCGTCCATGGTGCCGGGCCTAGTTTGACCTTTGATCCTTTACCCCTCGGAAACACGCCACGCGTTCCATCACTGAAACAGAACACCCACTTTCTGCACGTAACTAGATGATAAAACTGGTTTAAAATATTGCGAAATCAGTAAGAGATAAATTCTACTGAAGATCATGAATTCTGAAAATCACTAGCGCTCGCGGAACTATAGGAAGATCGACAAAGACCGTAGATTACTCACTGATTCAGCAGGAAAGGGACAAATTCTAGACACGGGCGGTCAAGCCATGCTCTTGCTTTACGCGTTGCCACATGTCTATATTCCTTTGTCCGATGTCAGTTCTACTAAAAGGTAGCTTGTCTCTCTTCATCTTTCTTCTCTTCAATTCCGAGTCTGTCATTGTCGGCGTGAGTCGATGATACTTTGATGTTTTCTTCGCTGGTTCATCTGCCATCTTTTCTCTGATTGGTTATAATTATGCAGATGACCTGAGGTCGTTTATAATAGTTATGACGTCAGCTACCATCGCCTATCAAAAGCAATCTTTTCATGGCGTTCAGTCACAAGATTCAGGTGGACCTCTTTTTGCTTTGAACAGACGAAAGAAAGCATTCGGTGGACTGTCTAAGTGGGTAGGTATACTGAATCCCAGTAATAGCTTTTTGCGAACTGAAGCATTAAAAAAGGTCAGGCGTGCCCCTTTAACAACTTCAACCCCAAAAATGGTACGAAGATACCTGATGATAAGACCTTTCTATGCATACTAATTTGGTTTGGTCCGTCGGAAAGGTCACGGGTCACAAGAGCTCAGGAAATAGGTCCAAAATAGCTATATTTTGACAAAAGATGTTTTTTTCTCAAATACAATTCACAACTTCAAACCCAAATTTGGTACAGAGATACCTGATGGTAAGGCCTATCTATGCATACTAATTTGGATGACCATTCGGAAAGGTCAAAGGTCAAAAGAGCTCAGGAAATAGGGCCAAAATAGCCATAATTTGACAAAAGATTTTTTTTCTCAAATACTATTCACAACCTGGGTCACAAGAGCTTAGGAAATAGGTCCAAAATAGCCATATTTTGACAAAAGATGTTTGTTCTCAAATACTATTCATAACTTCAAACCCAAATTTGGTACAGAGATACCTGATGGTAAGGCCTATCTATGCATACTAATTTGGATGACCCTTCGGAAAGGTCAAGGGTCACAAGAGCTCAGGAAATAAGGCCAAAATAGCCATATTTTGACAAAAGATTTTTTTTTCTCAAATACTATTCACAACTTCAAACCCAAACTTGCTACAGCGATACCTGATGGGAAGACGTTCTGTGCATACTAATTTGATTGATCCCTCTGAAAGGTCAAGGGTCACAAGAGCTCAGGAAATAGGTCCAAAATAGCTATATTTTGACAAAAGATGTTTGTTCTCAAATACTATTCACAACTTCAAACCCAAATTTGGTACACAGCTACCTGATAGTAAGACCTATCTATGCATACTATGCATGCTCAGTGCATAAAAGATGTTTATGTGTGAGATGTGTAAGAGCTATGTGTAAAGATTTATTAGTGTATACTTTGTTCATTTAGAATTTGTCTTTGTCTTATTTGTACTACTTGTTATAAATGTACCACAAATGAATTTCTCTCTTCGAGATAATAAAGTACTCTTATTCTTATTCTTAATTTGGATGAACCCTCGGAAAAGTCAAGGGTCACAAGAGGCCGGCAAATGTGTGTAAAATGCAAATGTTTGATAACATTGTAGGTATTATAAACATTTTTGCAATTTTTTCAATCAAATTTGGCACAAAGGTAGCTGATGATAAGACCTTCCTATGCATTTTAATTTAGTCGACTCATCGCAAAGGTCAAGGGTCACGGGGACGGGGGGGGGGGGGAGGGGGGGGGGGGGGAAGAGGGGGGGATGGGGTTTGACATTTAAGTGAAAAATGCTTACACTTTTACAAACATGGACTTTGCTGGTGCAAAAGCCAGCCCATTACTTATTGTCACAAAGGTCACACATATGTAAATAGGTCATACACGTGAGCTATAATGGCTTTGCCTTTCTTGCTTTAGTTTATTCATCGTTTCGTGAAATATGACATCCTGGAAGTCGATATGTTTAAAAATGATTGGGCCAACAATAAACATTTCACACCGCATTCTTGAAAAAAAAATCAGTTGCAGCGCGTTTAAACGTTGAAAACATTTAAGAGTGAGTAGTGTTCATACGCCTTACAGGCAGAGTGAACCTCTCTCCCATTGTTTCGTGTGTAATTGTGGCTGTATTGATTGCCCCTTTTGGAGTATGTCATCTTCATGTTCATGATGAACTGGGCTACATTTTGGTATCTTTTTTTGTGGACCATTTCCTACAGAGTGGAAAATGCTTTGGCTTTTTCTGTTTTTTGCTCTACTGGCTCAGTGGCAGTCACGCTTGACTGCACCTGCCGTACCTTTGCACCTACTCAGTCTACACGTGAACTCACACAGGCTGTCCTCAGTGTCACAGTTCAACTATGTAAATTGTAGTACCGTGAATACACGCAGTCTGCATGTGAGCTTGTCTGGCCTACCTACTGTGCCCCTGACTGACTGTGTCACTAGTCCATCGTCATACACTGTGTGTACAACCAGTCTACAGATAAACTCTTCTGGTCTGCCTACAGTGTCTGTCAGTGTCACCAGTCCATCATCATGCACTGTGTATCAATCCAGCCTGCCAGTGAACCCCTCTAATCTACCGCCTACTGTTCCACAACACAAGTATTCCAGAGATGATTTGTTGAGTATTAGACCTGTGGCCATACGTCTGGACCCCACTCTCATCCTCCATCTTCGGAGTTTGGGGATAGGGTGTAATTTGCCTCGTAAACGGACCCGGAGAGGTGGTAGGAGGAAACAGAGACACATTATTGTTCTCATCACTGGCAGGTCCAACACGTTGCCATGTGCACCCGCAAAGGACATAGTTTCGCCTGAAAACCTCATCTGCATAGACACGAAACCTCAGCAGAAATATTTTAACATCTGTACTTTCAATGCACAATCAGTGGGACAGCGTGACAAAAGGACTGAGATATGTAATTTTGTGCATGACCAGAACATCGATGTGTTGTTCCTGACAGAGACCTGGCTTAAATGTCAAGGAGACGAGGCGAAGTGTGTGGACATAACTCCATCTGGCTATTGCCTTAGATCCTTCCCCCGTGCTACACGTGGTGGAGGACTGGCTTTTTTGATCCGTGACAGTTTATTGGAGCATGCCAACATCACATCATCGTTCCCCTTTTCTCATTCAACGTTTGAGCTTGCCCAGTTGACACTTTCTGTGCCGCAGCATGTGCACCTGTACTGTCTGTACCGTCCACCCCCCAACAGAAAGAATAAACTCACAGACACTACGTTTTTCAGCGAGTTTGCCGATTTCATGGAGCACTGTAATTCTTTGGGTGGTAAGCTTGTGATTGTCGGCGACTTCAACTTCCAATTCGACTGTCCTTCCAACACCAACACGGCTCGTATGCTTGATCTATTACAAACCTTCAGTCTGTCTCAAGGCGTGCATCAGCCTACTCATACCAAAGGTCATACACTCGACTGGGTCGTATATAGAGAGGAGGACTCCATCTTTAGGTCCGCCTCTGTGAGCCACACCATGTCTTCTGACCATCTTCCAGTTCTGTGTCTTTTGGATATAACCAAACCTCAGCTGCAGCCTGTTACCAAGACTTCAAGGAACCTCAAGGGGATCGACCATGGCAAGTTCATAGCCGATGTTGCAGACTTTGTCAGCATCCGTCCCCACATCTCGGCCGAGCAACTCAACGCTGGTCTGCGGGCTGTCCTAGACCAGTATGCTCCCGCCACTCGCCGCCGGGTGTCGCAGCATCACTCCACGCCCTGGTACCCATCTGTGGCCGCTGAACTGCGCACCTTGAAGCACGAAAGGCGTCAGGCAGAGAGGCGTTGGCTCAAGTCTGGGCTGACTGTTCATAAACAGATTCTGAATGGTTTGAAGCATAAAATCACTCGCTTGACCACCAATGCCAAGACTGCTTTCATCTGCGCAAAAGTACTTGCAAAGAACTTTTCCGTGTGACTAATGGACTCTTGGGTAAGACCAAATCTGTTCAACTACCCAGCACACACCCAATCCGTGACCTCCCAGAACTGTTTTCTCGCTTTTTCTGTTCCAAAGTCAGAACAATACGTGACAACATTGACAAATGTGATGATGCTGATACATCTTGCTCATTTGAATCTAAGTGTTTTGCTGGCACTCCTCTTGCATGCTTCAGTCCAGTGACTGAAAAGGTAGTGCTAGACACCATGAGTAAGATGTCTCTCAAGACCTGTGAGCTAGACCCTGTGCCTTCGTCCCTTCTTTTTGAATGTAAAGATGCAATTGTACCAGTTGTTACAGCTATTGTAAATGAGTCCCTTTTGCACGGCACTGTACCTACCTGTTTCAAAACTGCAATTGTTAAGCCGCTCTTAAAGAAAGCTTCACTTGATCCCAACAGTTTGAACAACTACAGACCCGTATCCAACCTACCTTTTCTTTCAAAGCTTCTGGAAAAGATAGTGCTCACGCAGCTGCTAGACCATATCAAGAATAATGGTCTGTGGCATGTGTTCCAGTCAGCATATAGGTCTGGTCATAGCACGGAGACAGCATTGCTGCGTGTTGTGAATGACCTACTTGGTGCTAGCGATGAAGATCTAATCTCTGTTCTGACTCTGCTCGATCTGAGCGCAGCGTTTGATACTATTGACCATGACATTTTACTTGCCCGCCTTCGTGATGTGTTTGGCATTCAAAGCACAGCACTGAAATTTTTCCAATCCTACTTTGTTGGTCGCTTGCAGATGGTTTCAGTGGCAGGATTTGAGTCCCACCCTGTTGAGCTGCTTTGTGGCGTTCCACAGGGGTCGGTCTTGGGGCCTGTTCTCTTTACTTTGTATACACAGCCCCTGTCGCATGTCATTGAGCGTCACTTAGTTTCTTATCATTTATATGCAGATGATACAGAATTGTACAAACACTCCCTTCGTGAACATGTCGATCAAATGGTGCAGTCTTTAGAGGCTTGTATTTGTGATGTTCAGAAGTGGACCACACAGAACAAGCTCCAGCTGAACAGTGACAAAACTGAGTCCCTCCGAATGATGTGCTCCTCTACGTGCAGTGCTGATCTACCTGAGTCAATGATGGTGGGCGAGAGTGCCATCTCCTTTTCTAGCTCGGCCCGTAACTTGGGTGTCATTTTTGACAACAGGCTGACAATGAAGGAACAAGTGAAGAAAGTTTGCCAGCTTGCCTTCATTGAACTCAGAAGGATCAGCACTGTTCGACATCTGCTGACTGTTGAAGTTACCAAAACACTTGTTACCTCCCTTGTGCTGTCCCGAATAGACTATTGCAATTCTCTTTTGTCCGGTGTTCCGCAAAATCTTCTTGACCAAATCCAGAGAGTCATGAACTGTGCTGCACGTCTGATTTTTCGTGTACCGAAACGTGAACACATTATGCCTCTACTAGCTAATTTGCACTGGCTGCCAGTTTCATACAGAATTCAGTATAAAGTCTGTGTTATTTGTTTCAACATCATCTCTGGTTCTGCCCCTCCTTACTTGTCTGATCTTGTCCAGCTGTATACACCGTCCCGCTCACTACGCTCTGCTTCAGACACTCGAGTTTTCCGTATCCCTAGACGTAATAAGGTCACTCAAGGTCATCGTGCATTTTCGTATTTTGGTCCCATTACATGGAACGCTCTCCCAGCTGATGTGCGTCACTCATCATCTCTTTCCATTTTCAAATCCAAGCTTAAAACACACCTTTTCTCTGTTGCATATACGTAAAGACCATTTTGTCTGCCGGCTCATCATGCGTGTGTGTGTGTGTGTGTGTGTGTGTGTGTGTGTGTGTGTGTGTGTGTGTGTGTGTGTGTGAGTGTGTGGTGTGAGTTTTTGCCCTTGTAAATTAATGTATATTTTTTGTTGTATGTGCTTGTTTGTGTATTCTGCTTCACTGTTTCATTACTGTGATTGTAAAGCGCCTAGAGCACCTTGGTGATTAGGCGCTATGCAAATTACCTTTATTATTATTAAGAGAAATCATAACCTCCTAATGGGACGAAATAATAATGCCTTTGTGCGCTTAACGATGGCCTCTCCGTGGTAATGTTTAAATAAAATTCGGAAATCGAAGGAGCTCTCAATATTTGTCCTGCCATATCTAAGACTTCCCCAACCCTCACTTCCTGTCACAAGCCTTGTGAGTAGACGCACGAATCAGTGGTGTCATTACTGCTGTTTCATCCGCTGGGGACCTTTCTTTTTGAAAATATGAACACCACCCAGCTGCAAGAGGCATAGATCCTCATGAGCCCCCGCAGTTGCGGGGGCTCATGAGGATCTATGCCTCTTGCTGACACCACATTGAATCCATGTTTCTGAGAAAGCTATGACATGTTGGTCTTGAATGAGGTGAAGAATGCAGAAAGCCAATCTGAGTCAACTGGCATTGAAGGGGTTAGTCCAGTCTTTTTGTGTACCCTGTATATAAGACACAAAAAGAACATTTACAAAGGGGTTAGTCCAGTCTTTTTGTATACCCTGTATAAGACACAAAAAGAACATTTACAAAGAAGATAATGTGAACTATTACCCCTTTCTTAGAGAAGGTCTTTTAAGTTAGAGGAACATGTCAACATCAATGCATGAGATACTGGCTAATACGCATTTCAGCCAACTCACAAAAGGAAAAGCAGATGGCCTGAAGACATTTGAAGAAAGTCAAAGTTATGTCCGATAATGTTTTGGGTGTTTCTTTTTCTACAGAATAAATAAAAAGGTGTATGCATCTGTGCAGCAAGATCACTAAAAAAAATTGTTTTCCATAAATTTGTGCTGAGAAGAATTGTTGTTGTTGTTGTTGTAATGGTTCGATACCCAAATTATGTTTATTTCTCAATTAGACGGATGCGCTTTCGACGTCTATCATTATGACAACTTGCCTGTGGGCATGTTATTAAAGTCTGGGTGGAAAGCCCATTCACAAAAATGATTCAGCACTGTAGTGACAAAAATGTAACAGCATGCATGTATTGACCACAACAGAGTGTCCTGTGTGGCATATCATTTTCTCAACCAGCTCCTAAAGTGTTTCCGTTGATTCCAAAAATGTTGCATTTCTATTGCTTGTCAGTATATAAAAAAGACTGCTTCATAATGCATACAAGTTTTGAACGCAACATACACCGACCCTAACCTTCGTCAGAATGTCATACTGCCTTTTAAGTCTTTCCTAAAGCGGCTGAAAATGTGTCAGTAGTACTACTACAAAAATTAAATGGGGCCAATAGTTTCGGTTTTATGGCACATTTTTCATTGTTTTTTCATCGTTCCTCGCATACATTTATACGTGATAAAATTACGCATCTTATCAAAGGTTTTTTGATGCGCGTGCTAAGCCAGCAAAAGGCATAGGTTATCAAAAACCCCTATTAATCTTATCGCTGTGCGGTGTGTACTGTGGCCTCATCGTAAGGGAGGTTAACTCATTCAAGCCGCAACGCAGCAATAGCTGTGGAAGTGTGGTATAGCGTTGTCCGGTATAGCGTAACCTTTACTGAATTCCATACGTCCAGAACTTGGGACCACAGTATACAAACAGGGCAGGGACTAAGACAAAACCATCCGTCCTTGATCACATTCTGCGCCAATGGACGTTAAACCTAACAGTTAGTTAAGACAATACTTCGCCAAGCTCCGAGCAAAATGCCAGACAAACATTGTTTCGTCCCTGAAATCACGTTTCTCATTATACATTCTTTGCAGGGAGCGTGTACTGCAATCATCTTCCTCAGACAGTCACTGCGACGCTTGAGAATCTCTTCGTATTGTTGAGCAGTCTCTGCCTCTGTTCCCCAGATGGAGAATTTCGAACGCATGATTCCAGTGTCTAATTTAACACCTTTAAGTATAGGACTACCAGTATCCACCTGTATGCTCTTTACGAGTCAGAAAGGGATTTATTTTTTAAAGGTGGGACAAATTACCTTGCTTTCATTATTACGAAACACGACCGATTAGTTTGACGCAAACTGTACCATGTGACCTCGCTACAAAAACCTTTTACCGTCCAGTCATCAACATACTCCAGATCAAGAAAATCCCTTATTGTGCCGCGACCTAGAATTGATCTCTATAAAACGAGTTTGACGTTCTCTGGCTCTAGTCTTTGGAATGCCTTGCCTAGAAACGTCACGACATCAGCTACTTTCTCCTCGTTTAAAGTCAGTCTCATCAAGTACTTATTTTTGTCAGCAGCATCCCCGTGACTGTGCACATATTGAAAAATACTATTCTGATTAGATCATTAATTGCGTGTATCCCAGGTTTCTATGACTCATTTTTATTCGGTACAGCGTGTGTGTAGCCAGCTACTCGTATGACTGACTAGCTTAACGTCCTAAGCCGCGCAAGCGCGTGTGTGTGCACGTGTGTGTGCGTGTGTGTGCGTTTGTGCGTGCGCGTGCGTGTGCGTACGTGTTTATTAGAGACAGAGAGTGGCGTGCTGAAATGTGCATGCGTTATGTATGCGTATTAGGTTGCGTGTATTCTTATATTATTTTAATTAAACTAACAACATGTCATTATGCCCGACCAGTAAAGCTGGTAATTCCAATGTCTTCCCCCTTATTTTTTTTCTTCTCTATTGGCTTGTGTTGTGTCAAGTAATTTTTTTTCCCTGTTCAGTAGTAGAAAATAATTAGTGCGATAGTAGCTCAGTAATCAGTAGATTAGCAACGGCAAGTTCGAAAAATGGTTACTACCAAAACGTTTACCGTTGTCAAATAAAGGATCATTGTCATTGTCATTGTATTGTCATTGTAGTCATCATGGCGGAGAGAAAACGGTCTGAAACTTCTCTGTTTCCCCCAGAAACTACAGGTGAAAATTCACAATTTCCAAGAAACTGAACTGAAAATGGTCGATTTTGCATGGACTTTGACACCCTTCAAAATTAAGACAACACACACACACACACACACACACACACACACACACACACACACACACACACACACACACACACACACACACACACACACACACACACACACACACACACACACACACACACACACACACACACACACACACACAAGCAAAGAAACAAACAAATGAAAAATTTGGTGAGATGCAATTCTCTCGTTTTGACTCTTCACAAAATGAGGGCCAACATCATCCGGACAGGAATTTTCACCTTACTCACTCTTTAAAAAGTATGGGTCCTGCACGACCCACACCATCGTTTGTGTGTAGGAAAAATTCAGACATTGTATGTTTCTTTATTTTTTCATCAATTATGAACATATTTTCATAGTCATTGAACATTGAACATAGTCTTTTATGAGCTTGGAGCATTTTTAAAAATTTGAATGAAATATTCCGAGGAGTTAATGAAATATTTGCAATTAAACACCCTTCTGGGTCCTCTAGGACCCAGGAAGCACGGTGAAGGTTAAAGCTGTAATATTGTTTCTCTGTTTTACCTATTATTGATCTCTTTACACTGACCACCACGCAATTTTTTTTTTTTTTTTTTTGGGGGGGGGGGGGGGGGGTAGTAAAGTTGTCTGAATCTGAATCTGATTAATGGCACGGTCATAAAATATAACATACAACAACAAAATACAAATGACAACAACAATCTGCTCAACTTTTTGTAATGGCTGAGCTTAAAAATATAAGGCAACTATGGAATACGTTAGTTATTTATCTTATTTCGTGAGCGCGCCCCCAAGTTGTAAAAATACACAATATGATACTTTGCTGAGAACATTCTCTAGTCATTCATATTTCACACGCCACTAAATGAATCGCAGTTTCCTGAGAACGTTTTATACTTACGTACTTAAAATACAAAAAAAAAAAAGAAGAATACTCAGCAAACCTGAGAAATTATGAGAATCTTTTTCCATATATCTTTCCTTCAGCCAATGCCTTCTATAACACATGTGTCACACAGTCTCTTTAAACTCCATCACACAAAAAGTCAGTCCATATTAGGCGTGACTGAAATATAACGGTGAAGTCATACTGATTAATCTTATTTTACATCTACGTTCAGTTTGTATCTATATTCTCCAGTCGATGGAGGTTCACGTAGATATAACCCGCGCGGCGTTTCTTATGTAGTCCATGTGGCGTTTACATCACTGTGATGGCTGCAGTGGCTGAAGATATCTCGCTGAGAACGGACAGCGTTGAGCGCGTTCCTTCAGCGCCTGGTCGATCTGCTCACTGAGTGCCACGGTCAGGTGGTTCTTCCAGTCATCTATCTCACCTGCACGCAGCATAATATTCATGTATTCATTCATTAATATTCATGTATTCATTCATTAATATTCACCCGTTGTCTGATCATTGGTAGCAGATTGTGCTTCTGTCCCAGAAACATGGATACAAAGTGGAGTCAGCAAATCAGTGCAAGGGGCATAGATCCCCATGAGCCCCCGCACCTGCGGGGGCTCATGGGGATCTATACCTCTTGCAGTTGCATCGGGTTAAACTTTTCTCCGCAGTGACTGGATCTGACTGGGCTATTTTGGATTTGGTACTATGAAAGGAATTTAGACCCCGACCTTAGAACAGACAAAATGAGAACTGGCAACCAGCAATCGAGCTTGGAGCATTTTTAAAATGTCACTGAAATATTCCCAGTAGTTAATGAAATATTTGCAATTAAATACCACTGCAATTCACTGCAGAAAACACATACAGTAACTACACGTTTCCCACAAACCTTTAAATGTGCGCTGGTCTGTATTTTTAACCCTGCTGCTATGAAATTCACCAAAGAAAATAAATACAGCAACTGAGACTTGACAACAATCCTTTAGTGAGTGGTGGTCTGTTTCAGGGGTCAGTTGCATAAACAAGCTTAGACCTCCTCCAGCCCCTAAAAAAGGTGGTCGTTGTAAAAGAGAAGCATAGCGGCTGACGCAGAACTAAGTGTACTCATGCAACTCGCCCCTGGACCGCTCTGACAAACACACAAGAACTACGATTTTACAACGTATCCTCAAGTGTGTTCCGGTTTGCGAAATTTGGACTGACAGCTGATATTTGACACTGAAAAAAAAAAAGAACCCGCCAATAGCCATTATTTAGATAGAATGTGCTGGTCTGTGATTTCGAACCTCACGGCTCTTCAGCCGTGAGGTTCGAAATTACAGACCAGCACACACGCACCTCAAAGACCAGCATACAAACCGTTACCTCGTCTGTAAATGTTGACACCCAGGCCCGATTTGTGCATTCTCCTGCTCTCCTCCTCCTTCTGCCTATCAAAGGTGACGGCCTTAGCAATTTGCTGGCATAGTTCTTCAGTGGCGGGGACATTCAGAAAGCTCGCTAACTTCTGAATCGTACCAACTGGGCACTGCAAACCATATAAAAAGTTAAGTCCTACCCCTACACAGCCATTTTGAATAATAAGGTGGAATGGCCCATGCCCATAAAGCCTCTTTTGTATGAGCTTGCATGCATATTCCACCTTTTCCACAATACGTTCGCAAATATCATACAAAAATAAATAGTGAAGGAGAACATCGCGCCATCTCATACACAAGTAAAACATCGACGTGATGGTGATTTGAGTCAATTAGAAACATTGTAAAAAAACACTGACGTGTTTGGTGCTTTTACGTCACCGTCACTGTTTGATTCTTCTGATGAAATCAAGAAGTCTTACTTTTGACATGTTTTCCACACTGAACTTTTATTTTCGAAAAGGTTGAAGAGGTACAAAGCTGGCTAACCAACTCATCCAATGCCTTTCTACAAACTAGCCATATCCAAAATTTCAAGCGCATATAATCAAAATGGCGGACTCTAATCTGGGTCAACCGACTTTCTATAAACGTTTTTTTATGTCTTCAATGAGACATCCAATTACAATATGCTCGGAGGCTCTGTTAGCCACCCACTTAATAAAGTATCTTGCCAAGTTTCAAGTTTGTGCGTACAGTAATATCGGAGATTCTCGTGTTTACATACATACGCACTCACACACGCACACATACATACATACGCACATTTGGTGCTTCGCGCCAAAAAAAGTCGTTCAACAGCAAGGTTAGAGTGGCTAGACTTGACGTCATTTTTATCTTGTTACTTCTTTGCCAGACCATGAGCCCCGCCCGCCTGTTATGTCCTTTACATTCTACGGAATGTGCTCCGACCAGCCCCGTCCTAAAATCTACCGTATTTTCAATACGGTAGACAAAAAGCTGAATTATTGTGCTTTCCTTTTAGTGTACTAATCGCTAATATTTTAAAACTGATTGTTATATTATAAATACTGAAATGTATTTTAATGAAGCTGTCTTCTGGAAAATGGTGTCAGTTCCTTCAATGATGTAAAAAAAAAAGTATACAATTTGTAATTCCGTGACATGTTTGATTTATTGGCTGTTATGACATGGGTTATATATGAATGAAATCCCTTTCTCATCGCAGGAGGCAAATGACCCAAACGCTGGCAACGTCAGTCCTAGCAACGTGCTGGGAATTTTGAGACATGTAGGTCTTTTCGTTGCTGGAGTCGAAAACCGTGCTATTCTGCTTATGTTGGAGATCTGAATAATTACACTAAAAAGTAAAATTTTACCGTTTCACGTGCAAAAGGGGCTAGCTTACACTATTTTGTTCTAATCCCAGTACTTTTCATTGATGCTGTACCATACTACATGATATAAAATCAAATTAAATGTTTATGGTTTGAAGTGCTAGAGTGTTCATTTTAGCGCTGTCCACCGTAAACAACATTCAAAGTAAGTGTAGGAGCAGCCAATGATAAGTTTGACGCCGGTGAATTTATGTATGAATGTTTGAACTCTACCTTCTGTAAACTTACTGCTCTGCGTCTTCGCGATGGCTTGGTGGTTTCGGCTGAAACTGTCACGTTTCGTGATTGCGTCAGCCTCGGTCTCAGAGTCAGCGGCCTTGCCAAGGTTAAAAGAATGTAAACAGCGTATCGTTCACGAATCTGGAGTAATAATTATGTTATATATTAAGAAAGAAGCACGCACCAGTTTGAGGTCTTCATACGCCAAGTGGTAGATAGGCACCTGAGGGTTGTTTTTCTCAAAATCTATCACGTTGTCCATGTAGGATGTCCACTTCCATTCGTTATCTGCAATGACGTAAAACCAACAGACAAAAATGTCCAAATATAAACCGAAAGAGAGGAAAACGTCTTTGATGTTTGAACTTCGTAAAATGAAAGATTGTTCTGCTCTCTTTCTCCTCAATTTGCTACGCTGGAGACTTCAAAAGAAGCGTACCAAGAGAGCATCATTCATTTGGAGGTTAAGCGCTATATAAATGTACATTATTATTATTATTTACCAGAGGCAGTTGAAACCCTCTCCTACCTGTGCCTACTCACAAGGATTATGAAAAGGATAGAAAAGGTTTTGTTGAGGCAAGACAACATGGAGAACTTGTTGTATCGGCGAATGTTAGCTAATGAAAGCTTTGAAAATGCACAACACCAAGATAATTTCCAAAACATTTATCTATGCATATGATATGGCACGTGTCTAAGGCATTGAGTCGCGGCAAGGGGACTTCATTGGTCACTTTCCGTTGATACCTGTTCCATGGAGGAATCTCTCCACCCTTCCGTCCCAGCTCACATCGCGGGAATTCCCGATGTTCTTCAACATCAGGTGCAAGGAGACGAAGACAGCTTTCGGGTTACGGTACACGTGCACTACCCGGGTGTGCCTATCCTTCACTTGACGAGGAAGAAACTTGAAGGGCATATGGGTCGCTAACACACGGGGGAAATCCGCATTGTTGATACGATCGACCGGCTGCAACATGAAAGTCAATATTAAATATTGAATAGATGTACCGAAAAATGACACTTCCCATCAAAACACCACGGCGGGGAATGGATAATATTATAAGCTTACAAATGCGCCAGTCTATTCCGGTATTACTTGAACAAATAATGTAATGGTCGGACTAACTCGAACAATCGGCCCCCACCCGGGTCTGCCCTGGGGGACTTGGGTGGGGGTTAGGTACTTTTTAGTTCCCAGGGTCACCCTGGTCAGCCCCACAGGGTGAGTTTTTCTCTCTATTCTGGGGCATGTGTTTCTGTCTACCTGAGGTCCATTCACCTGTATTTGCCTTTTTAAAAATCTCCCTACTGTCTGCACTGCCTGTAGCTCTTAATATTGGATGTGTGTTGCTAAATGGTCTTAGCTTTATTTAGGCCCCATGTGTTAGGTTTATTTAACGTATTTGACCGGCTGGCGACATACATTCAATGTTCTGTTTAGTTTTTTTTTTTCACAAGCAGTGCAGGAACGTCATGAGAAAGCCTTGTTGCTGTCGGGACGTTAAGCAATGTACAATCAATCAATCAATCAATCGAACAATCGGTGCACAGTTTTTATTGACACCTCTAAAACGTGTGAAAGGTGGATTTCTTGTAACCTTTTCAAGCCTTTGGCGGTCGGTAGCAGTTTTTATCCCTGTGAATCCAACATGAATAAGCTCGATAAAAAGCCCTACCCACACCCAAAGGGCCGGCAACGTCGGCTGTCGTTGGCCCGCGCACGGCCATGCGAGGGCCAATGGCGGCCGACGTCGACCTCATGGCCTTTTGCGCATTGGGAAGTTAGCCTGCATGGGCTCATAAGAATCGGTGAATGTTAACTCATTCTACGCCAGACACAGCACAGCAAGAAAAGGATCGACCATGATAGTTCAAGGGTGATGCCAGAATAGCTTGGCGCCTATGGGCGCCAAGCTATTCTGGCATCACCCTTGAACTATCATGGTCGATCTGTGTCCTGCACTAGAGTGCAGTCTTCAGAGGACACCTGCAAAATTTTGGGATTTCGGTGTTGGGGTAGAATGAATTAAAGTTGGATCGGTTTGCAAGAGATCCTGATTCTGTGAAGCCGGCGAAAAGGACAGCCCTGAAAAAAGATGACGACGAACCTGCACGTCAAGAAAGCCGTAGCTAAAGCAGCCATGCCCGTACTCGGCTGATCCGTGAACTAACATGTCCAGAATGCGCCACACCCAGTGTGTACCTGAAGACAGATGAACAATTTCACACGCCACCTGCTGGACATGAAACGACTATGATAGCTCACAGGCAGTGTTTGATATGCACATCTGTCTTCTACCCGTGCTTCCATCACAATTACACATTTAATCACCCGGACACATCGTAATCTAGAATTTCATCTGAGAATGTCAGTATTACGAATGGAAAACGCTACTGTTCAATACAAAAGAATTCAATCTCAGACATTTTGCAACTGGGGTTTTAGTTTCCCAGATGAAAACTTTAAATAATTATTTTGATTTTATTCTGCTGACTAGGATCAGACCTGACTTTGGGTAGGTACACAGGAGGACGTCATCGTCCCTCAGCTGCATGTTGAGAACCTTCTCAAAGTGGACGTCGGGCTCCTCCTCTATGTAAGGGACCTCCAGCCCTTGCCACTTTCCGGACTTCATTTTGGTCAGGTCGTACAAGATGGGCTTCATATCGTCCGTCTCTGCACCATCTTGTGATGATCCATGAGACGTCATGGTGCCATGAATAGCGTTGAATGTCGATGCTAAAAAGCCGAGAAAAACAGAAGGTGATAAAAATAAAACAACGACTGCTCACGTCTGACCATGGAGACGTAATCATGACCACGCGCACGAGCCGTGAGGTTCGAAATCACAGATCAGCACACACGCAACTCAAAAACCAGCATACAAACCGTTACCTCGTCTGTAAATGTTGCCACCCAGACCCAATTTGTGCATTCTCCTGCTCTCCTCCTCCTTCTGCCTATCGAAGGTGACGGCCTTAGCAATTTGCTGGCATAGTTTTTCAGTGGCGGGGACATTCAGAAAGCCCGCTAACTTCTGAATCGTATCAACTGGGCACTGCAAACAATATAAAAAGCTAAGTTCTACCCGTTTGGGTGTCGGTAGCGGTTTTTGTCGCAATGATTCCTACAGGAATCATCGCGACAGAACCGCTACAGACACGCAAAGGGTTTAAGCTCAGTCGGTCCTGTGAAGAAAAAAAGACAGTAAGTCCTTTTCATAAAAAGCAAGACTTTCATTGTCTTACAATGAAAATCTCTCCACAAAAATGGGCTCACTGCCTTTCGCCTTCACAGAGAAGCATTCTCAATATATATACTAATGGTCAAAACGCAAGGGCCACCCCACGTTTTTGTGTCATTGTTTATCGTAGCAAGTACGCTAATAAAATACAATGTTCTTTCGATCAAAATGGGTTAAAAGTTGACCTTAGACAGTCCACTGTACAGGAAACAATAGACAACAATTCATCAATTTCCACGAACGTGTCAAATGCACGTGAAACATCGTCAGTTTTTGTGAAAAGCTGTGCGATATTGGCAAGCGTACCAAAGGCAGGAATGTGGAAAAACTCGGTAAAGTCGTGATGCACGTGCTAAAGGAGTCAGTCGTGAACACTGAGCACATCTGTTTCGCAACAAATACCAGTACAGTAGGGGCATTAATTGTCACTTTCCTAACCATGCCACCAAGACGAAGCTTAACGCCAGTAGATCAAGGCTGGGCGCTAGCATGGCTGCAGGATGGAATTTTCGGACGAGAAGTGGGGAGACGTCTTGGGGTGTCCCATTCAGTGATCCAGAGGCTGCTGGCACGATTCCAAGAAACTGTAAGGGCAGAACGACGACCCTGCTCAGGACGCCCGCGCTGCACCAGAAGAAGGGAGGACAGATACCTCTGTGTGGCGGCTCTGCGCGACCGAACTGTCACGTTAACCACTCTGCGACGTCAAATGATGCAAGCTGCAAACGTTAACGTCAGCAGAAGCACAATGCGGACTCTGGAAGGGCGGAGAGATTCCTCCATGGAGCAGGTATCACAGGAAACCAATGAAGTCCCCTTGCCGCGACTCAATGCCTTAGACACGTGCCATATCATATGCATAAATACATGTTTTTGGAAATTATCTTGGTGTTGTGCAATTCAAAGCTTTCATTAGCTAAAATTCGCCGTTACAACAAGTTCTCCATGTTGTCTTGCCTCAACAAAACCTTTTCTATCCTTTTCATAATCATTGTGAGTAGGCACAGGTAGGAGAGGTTTTCAACTGCCTCTGGTAAATAATAATAATAATAATACCGGTTATTATATAGGCGCTTTTTCCCAAATCGGCGAATGGGCTCGAAGCGCCGTGAACCGAACCAACACGCACGCTCACGTGACACACACACATTCACTCTGAAGACAAACACAGTGCAAGATAGACACAGGACATTCGACGCGCTTTCAGAAGAAAATACTGGTGTACTTAGTATAGCATGTAGCTAGGTAAAGTCAACCTTATTTCACACAAATTATAGGAAGACGGAAATTGTACCGTGAAATTCTAGTTTTCTCACCATTTTCCCAAGTCTTGAAGCGAAAGCGAAACTAATATCACGTTAAATATAAAATTACGTAAAAACAAAAAATACGCCATGACAAATGACTTTTGACAGACCAATGACGCGTACGCACTGCGCGCGCCCCTTATAGAGTTCACTATGACGCATTGGCACATCTGCGTGGCTTTTTCGAAAGGAGATATTTCAACATCAGAATTAAGTCAAAGACAAAAGGTAGAGACCCTTGACAGCGAAGACAGTTCTCTTATAGAAGGTACTTTGTGGGTTATGGTTCATCCCATCTTGTTTTTTTTTGTTTTGTTTGTTTTTTGGCAACACTTTGTCACGATGGTTCTATGGAACTTTCAAAGAAATTATGTACTACAACAATGACGTCACTTTTGCTGTCAAGCGACGTAAATGTTTACTTGTTACCGTCATATTGTGTGCATAATAATGTGCAGTCTTTTTATCCCCAAAATCTTTTTGGCAAAATGGCGGGGGCTCTCAAATCTTTCTCACATGGCAGTATAGCTGCCAAGGGCTTGTGCATTAACGTGAGCTCTCTACATCGGTTTATCGGTTTCTCTCTCTGTCTCTCTCTGTCTCTGTCTCTCTCTCTTCCTCCCCCGAAACTATTTCTCTCCCGAAAGCTAAAGAAATCTGATATCAATAATTATCGTCCAATATCTCTTCTTTCCGCATTATCTAAACCATTAATACTCCCCCCCCCCCACCTGATCCGCACGTCAATGCCACACACAAACACAAACGGCAGAATTTGTACACACAAACACAGACGGCAGACACACATCGCTTCCTACCGGTTATACGTTCTGTGGGCTGGCGTAGCCACAGCCATTTTGAAGAATAAGGTGGAATGGCCCATGCCCATAAAGCCTCTTCTCTATGAGCTTGCATGCATATTCCACCTTTTCCACAATACGTTCGCAAATATCATACAAAAATAAATAGTGAAGGAGAACATCGCGCCATCTCATACACAAGTAAAACATCGACGTGTTGGTGATTTGAGTCAATTAGAAACATTGTAAAAAACACTGACGTGTTTGGTGCTTTTACGTCACCGTCACTGTTGATTCTTCTGATGAAATCAAGGAGTCTTACTTTTGACATGTTTTCCACATTGAACATTTATTTTCAAAAAGGTTGAATAGGTACAAAGCTCGCTAACCAACTCATCCAATGCCTTTCTACAAACTAGCAATATCCAAAATTTCAAGCGCATAATATAATCAAAATGGCCGACTCTAATCTGGGTCAACCGACTTTCTATAAACGTTTTTTTATGTCTTCAATGAGACATCCAATTACAATATGCTCGGAGGCTCAGTTAGACACCCACTTAATAAAGTATCTTGCCAAGTTTCAAGTTTGTGCGTACAGTAGTATCGGAGATTTTCGTGTTTACATACATACGCACACACACACACACACACACACACACACACACACACACACACACACACACACACACACACACACACACACACACACATACGCACATTTGGTGCTTCGCGCCAAAAACGTCGTTCAACAGCGAGGTTAGAGTGGCTAGACTTGACGTCATTTTTATCTTGTTACTTTTTTGGCAGACCATGAGCCCCGCCCGCCTGTTATGTCCTTTACATTCTACGGATCGCGCTCCGACCAGCCCCATCCTAAAATCTACCGTATTTTCAATACGGTAGACAAAAAGCTGAAATTATTGTGCTTTCCTTTTAGTGTACTAATCGCTAATATTTTAAAACTGATTGTTATATTATAAATACTTAAATATATTTTAATGAAGCTGTCTTCTGGAAAATGGTGTCAGTTCCTTCAATGATGTAAAAAAAAAAAGTTTACAATTTTAATTCCGTGACATGTTTGATTTAATGGCTGTTATGACATGGGTTATATTTGAATGAAATCCCTTTCTCATCGCAGGAGGCAAATGACCCAAACGCTGGCAACGTTCAGTCCTAGCAACGTTCTGGGGATTTTGAGACATGTAGGTCTTTTCGTTGGTGGAGTCGAAAACCGTGCCATTCTGCTTATGTTGGAGATCTGAATAATTACACTAAAAAGTAAAATTTTACCGTTTCACGTGCAAAAGGGGCTAGCTCACACTATCTTGTTCTAATCCCAGTACTTTTCATTGATGCTGTACCATACTACATGATATAAAATCAAATTACGTGTTTATGGTTTGAAGTGCTGGAGTGTTCATTTTAGCGCTGTCCACCGTAAACAACATTCAAAGTAAGTGTAGGAGCAGCCAATGCTAAGTTTGACGCCGGTGAATTTATGTATGAATGTTTGAACTCTAGCTTCTGTAAACTTACTGCTCTGCGTCTTCGCGATGGCTTAGTGGTTTCGGCTGAAACTGTCACGTTTCGTGATTGCGTCAGCCTCGGTCTCAGAGTCAGCGGCCTTGCCAAGGCTAAAAGAGTGTAAACAGGGTATCGTTCACGAATCTGGAGGAATATGTTATATATTAAGAAAGAAGCACGCACCAGTTTGAGGTCTTCATACGCCACGTGGTGGATAGGCACCCGAGGGTTATTCTTTTCAAAATCTATCACGTTGTCCAAGTAGGACGTCCACTGCCATCCGTTATCTGCAAAAGGTAAAACCAACAGACAAAAATGTCCAAACATAAACCGAAAGAGAGGAAAACGTTTTTGATGTTTGAACGTCGTAAAAGGAAAGATTGTTCTGCTCTCATTCTCCTTTGCTACGCTGGAGACTTCAATAGAAGTGTACCAAGAGAGCATCACTCATTTGATTGTACATTGTTTAACGTCCCGACAGCAACAAGGCTTTCTCAGGACGTGCATCACTCATTTGGAGGTTAAGCGCTATATAAATGTACATTATTATTATTATTTAACAGAGGCAGTTAAAAACCTCTCCTACCTGTGCCTACTCACAAGGATTATGAAAAGGATAGAAAAGGTTTTGTTGAGGCAAGACAACAGTGAGAACTTGTTGTATCGGCGAATTGTAGCTAATGAAAGCTTTGAAAATGCACAACACCAAGATAATTTCTCAAACTTTTATTTATGCATATGACATGGCACGTGTCTAAGGCATTGAGTCGCGGCAAGGGGACTTCATTGGTTTCCTGTGATACCTGTTCCATGGAGGAATCTCTCCGCCCTTCCGTCCCAGCTCACATCGCGCGAATTCCCGACGTTCTTCAACATCAGGTGCATGGAGACGAAGACAGCTTTCGGGTTACGGTACACGTGCACTACCCGGGTGTGCCTGTCCTTCACTTGACGAGGAAGAAACTTGAAGGGCATATGGGTCGCCAACACACGGGGGGAGTCCGCATTGTTGATACGATCGACCGGCTGCAACATGAAAGTCAACATTAAATATTGAATAGATGAACCGAAGACTGACACACCTGGGCGGAGAATGGATAATATTATAAGCTTACAAAGGCGCCAATCTATTCCGGTATTACTTGAACAAATAATGTAATGGTCGAACTAACTCCAACAATCGGTGCACAGTTTTTATTGACACCTCCAAAACTTATGAAAGGTGGATTTATTGTAACCTTTTCAAGCCTTTGGCGGTCGGTAGCAGTTTTTATCCTTGTGATTCCAACAGGAATAAGCTCGATAAAAAGCGCTACCCACATCCAAAGGGTTAACATAAGGGCGGACTTCGGCCCGATGGCCTTTTGCGCATTGAGAAGTTAGCCTGCATGGGCTCATAAGAATCGGTGAATGTTAACTCATTCTACCCCAGACACAGCACAGCAAGAAAAGGATCGACCATGATAGTTCAAGGGTGATGCCAGAATAGCTTGGCGCCTACGGGCGCCAAGCTATTCTGGCATCACCCTTGAACTATCATGGTCGATCTGTGTCCTGCACTAGAGTGCAGTCTTCAGAGGACACCGGCAAAATTTTGGGATTTCGGTGTTGGGGTAGAATGAGTTAAAGGTGGATCGGTTTGCAAGAGATCCTGATTCTGTGAAGCCCGCGAAAAGGAAAAAGATGACGACCAACCTGCACGTCAAGAAAGCCGTAGCTAAAGCAGCCATGCCCGTACTCGGCTGATCCGTGAACTAACATGTCCAGAATGCGCCACACCCAGTGTGTACCTGAAGACAGACGAACAATTTCACCAGCCACCTGCTGCACATGAAACGACTATGATAGCTCACAGGCAGTGTTTGACATGCACATCTGTCTTCCACCCGTGCTTCCATCATAATTACACATTTAATCATCCGGACACATCGTAATCTAAAATTTCATCTGAGAATGTCAGTATTAGGAATGAAAATGATTGTACATTGCTTAACGTCCCGACAGCAACAAGGCTTTCTCAGGACGTGCCTGCACTGCTTGTGAAAAAAACACCAAAACAGAAGATAAGATAAGATAAGATACTGTTTATTGCCATTTGCCTTAAGAACATAAAGCATAGGAATGTGTGTTGGTGTCGTTACAATAACAAACATCACAGTAAAAAAAAAAAAAAAAAAAAAAAAAAAAAAAAAAAAAAAATCAATACTCTGTCACACAGATCCAATGCCCTACACACCCTGTAAAAACTTTAAAGCTAAACAACTGATATCACAAACCAATACATACCATACACACCCACGCTCATCTTCCACACACACACACACACACACACACACACACACACACACACACACACACACACACACACACACACACACACACACAAACACACACACACGCCTATTAATCCTAGGCAATCGAAATGAAGTAAAGGTATATCGTTTAAGAAGAAACCAGAATATCTTAGAGTAAATGTCACTAATTTAGTGATCACAGTTGGAAGTAAGACTGGTTAACCTTTTGACGACGGAGCACACATATGTGTGCCCCAAGCAAAGCTCCGTTGCCGACGGGACGCACACATATGTGCGCTGGCCTAGTTTCCCTATTGCCAATACCGGCAGTATGGTCTAAGGGAAGCAATCTACTATAATATGTCAAGCACTCATTTCTTTACTTGTAGAGTGACTTTTCTTGTTTGTATGGGCTGAAACCAACGAATTAGAAGCTCTAATACAAAACGTCCCCATGTGCAAAAAAAAAAATGGCGGATTTTGGTGTAAAAACTTTTATGTGTGAAGAAACTTTTCTGTTGTGCCTTTCTTTCTGGATTATTTACTGGTGACACACTAGAATATGTCTCTGGAATGCTAGGTGAGTGTAATTTTCACACTCTGGCTAACTAATACACTAACAGCATGTTCAGTTTCAGTGCAACCCAGTGTGAAACTGTTTTTGATTTTTGGCTTCTTACCCCATCTTCTTTATACACCTGTAAAATCTTAACATTACAAAATATTTTCTTCAGCATAGTGTCTACGAGTTCACCTTGAATTGCTTTTTCCACTGATACCAAATATGTTGGGGTATGATAAGATTTTTGCAACAGACAAGGCCAATGAAATTTGTCAAAATTACTACGGTAGCAGGGAAAAATCAAGTTGGCAGACTACGGTGGCAAAAGGTTAATATATATCATAAGACTAAGCTAATACTGAAGGGTTGGGCGAAGTGCTCTGTAGGTCGGTCACATGACTCCATGCACATACGCACTTTCACTCAGTCATTCACGCAAACATCAGTCGGCCTCGGCAATGAATCTCTATGATCGGCCCACAGAGCACACCATGGCACGCTTATGACACAGAAAGGGCTCGGACAGCACTAGGATAAAAACTGTTACTAAAACGGTTTGTCCGTGCTTTAAGGGCAGAGTAGCGGCGACCAGACGGAAGCAGGTTAAAGAGACAGTTAGCCGGGTGTGTAGTGTCGCGTGCAATAAGCCCTGCACGTCTAAGCAGCCGCTGTTGGTACACACTGTCAAGGCTTGGCATGTCTTTGCCGACTATTTTGGATGCTGTCCTGACGACACGGTTCAGTCTGTGTTTTTCCCGTGCAGACGCACTGCCATACCAGACCGCGATCGAGAATGTCAACACACTCTCGATCGCGGCCCGGTAGAAGTGCTCCATGCCAGTTCTGCTCACACCAAAGGCCCTCAGCCTTCTCAAAAAATAAAGGCGCTGCTGTGCTTTCTTAACAATGTTCTCTGTGTTTTGTTCCCATTTAAGATCATCGGAGATGGTGGTTCCCAGAAATTTAAAATGCTTAACAGTTTCTACGGTTTGATCGTGAACTACAAGAGGGGAGAGGACAGTTTTGTTACGTCTAAAGTCCACTATCAGCTCTTTTGTCTTACCGACATTTAGCTCCAGATTGTTCTGGTCACTCCACTGCACAAGCTGATCGACCTGCTCCCGGTATTGGGATTCATCACAGTTTTTTATCATTCCCTCCACTGTGGTATCGTCGGCAAACTTAAACATTTGCGTGCCCTCCCGACTCGCTCTGCAGTCGTAAGTGAAGAGCGAGTACAGCAGAGGAGACAAAACGCATCCCTGGGGGGTGCCCGTGGACAGGGAAATACAGGAGGACACACGGTCCCCCACTTTAACGACCTGCGGACGATCCAGGAGAAAGTCGAGCAGCCATAAGCAAATGGACTGTGGAAAAGAACCAATCTGTTGTAGTTTATAAAAAAACTTGGAAGGGACAATAGTGTTAAAGGCACTGCTATAATCTACGAAGAGAATGCGTGCGTATGTGTTAGGTTGCTCTAAGTGCTGAAGAACATTGAATGTATGTCGCCAGCCGGTCAAACACGTTAAATAAACCTAACACATGGGGCCCAAATAAAGCTAAGACCATTTAGCAACACACATCCAATATCAAGAGCTACAGGCAGTGCAGACAGCAGGGAGAGTTTTAAAAAGGCAAATACAGGTGAATGGACAAAGGGTAGACAGAAACACATGCCCCAGAATAGAGAGAAAAACCCACCCTGTGGGGCTGACCAGGGTGACCCTGGGAACTAAAAAATACCTAACCCCACCCAAGTCCCCCAGGGCAGACCCGGGTGGGGTAGGAATGAAAAACGCCACTGTTCAATACAAAAGAAATCAATCTCAGACATTTTGCAGCTGTGGATTTAGGTTCCCAGATTAAAACGTTAAATAATTATTTTGATTGTATTCTGCTGACTAGGATTAGACCTGACTTTGGATAGGTACACAGGAGGACGTCATCGTCCCTCAGCTGCATGTTGAGAACCTTCTCAAAGTGGACGTCGGGCTCCTCCTCTATGTAAGGGACCTCCAGCCCTTGCCACTTTCCGGACTTCATTTTGGTCAGGTCGTACAAGATGGGCTTCATATCGTCCGTCTCTGTACCATCTTGTGATGATCCATGAGACGTCATGGTGCCATGAATAGCGTTGAATGTCGATGCTAAAATGCCGAGAAAAGCAGAAGGTGATAAAAATAAAACGACTGCTCACGTCTGACCGTGGAGACTTAATCATGACCACGCGCACGTGTGTTAATACACTTTAGACTGAATAATTATTAACTCAATCAAGGTTTCCTGCATCAATGTCTGCGGAAGTATCGTATTGCGTTGCCGCCGACAACGCTATACACTTTCGCAGCTATTGATAGGCCGAACTACGGATGAAATAATATTAGTTTGATAGGCCGGACACCTTAATTAATGTCGAGACGCGATGCAAGAGTCATAGACCCTCAAGAGCCTCGAAGACGCTGAGGTTTGTACTGATCTGGATCTTGGTCTTATTCATGTCCTCTAACTCACACAGGCACGGTTATGTGCAATTGCGATGGTTTCATTCGCATACAGGTTCTGACTCAGTGCACCGGCATAAGAACATTACGAGTCTTGTTAGCAGAGCAGTCTGGCAATCCCACACATAATGAATTCACCAGCCGGACAGGAAGCAGTGCAATTATTCTCACGTCAACCGCGATGATGAATTGTACTTTGACGTCATGTACTACTGTGTTTCCAATGGTGATAATTGCCGCGCAAGATATAATAATAGATACATAGATTCTTACATTGGTGTTTAGGTGATACAGAGAATCTCACTCGAGTGGTTTTAAAACCTTATCCTACGAGCGAACGCGAGTAGGATAAGGTTTTAAGACCACGATAGTGAGATTCTCGGTATCACCTAAACACCGATGTAAGAATCTATTTCTTACTCACCTTTTTCTTGGCATAAATCCGATGTCAGTTGGTTTTTGGCACAAACCTAGTTACAACACAGCCACCATTGCATCTTGGCAAAGATCGTGATGTAATATACTTTGTAATGTGACGTCAATATTTTGGATGCCAGACAAATAGTGCAGTACATGACGGCAGAGTGCCAGTCGTCACTGTGAAATGATGTCATTGTGCGTGAGCTGACAGGTCAAGTTTCAATATCGCGTGTTCCCATACCTGTTTGTTGACCAGACTTTCTACAGGACAATGTTGTGTACACTTGGCCGTTCACGCAGCACGACTGCATCACACGCGTGTGATACCACCAAGCTGTATCACATGTGTGTGATACAACATTTCCGCTCAAAAGCGGCAAAGGAGGTTTGTAAGAAATAAGATAAGCACCCGAAATAACCGCCCTTAGCCAGTGTTTTTAATGTTCTAAGGCTTTAAGTTTAAATCTAACTTGACTGTGTGTGATGGGGTGGGAGCGGTGGAGAGGGTTGTGCTCAGGTCCCATACTCAGTCTCAACCTACGCACATTGAAATTCGGTATGTCGCCTAGCCAGTCACTGCGGGCCATGAGCCGCATTGCTGAGCAATCTCTGCCTCTGTTACCCAGAACATCGAAGAATGTCCAGAGTCTAATCTTGTTCTTCTTTTTTTCGTAGAGTGGAAACACCGTTTAAGTCTAGGACTACCGGTATCCACGCGTGTGCTCTGTGCTGGCTACAAAGGGATAACAAGATGGGATGAACCGCAACCTATAACGTCTCATCAGTTCTATATGAGATCCATAACCCACAAGGTCACTTTTATATGCGAGATGTCCTCGCTGTCAAGGGTCTCTGCCTGTTGTCACTGACCTGATTCTTATGTTGAAATATCTCCTATTAAAAAGCCTCGCAGATTTGCCAATGCGTCAGTGTGCTCAGTGCAAACGCGTCATTGGTTTGAGAAAAAAAAAAACGTTATTTGTCATGACGTAATTTTAGTTTTGATATAGTACATGACAAGAGTTTCACTTTGCCTTCTGAACTTGAGAAAATGGTGACAAACTAGAATTTCACGGTACAATTTCAGTTTTGCTATAATTTGTGTGTAAAGTGTGGTTAATAGATGATATTCTATGATATTCTACTGTGCACGCGCATGCTCGTGTGTGTGTGTGTGTGTGTGTGTATGTGTGTGTGTGTGTGAGAGAGAGAGAGAGAGAGAGAGAGAGAGAGAGAGAGAGAGAGAGAGAGAGAGAGAGAGAGAGAGAGAGAGAGAGAGAGAGAGAGAGAGAGAGAGATATCATATCTGAGTATCGCGTCGATGTATGGGTGGTGACCGAGATGCTGCTTCGGCCTTCGGGGTACAATGGTTCCTTTGACCTCCCTCAGGCCTATAAGGGTCCGTGTAGCAAACCCCTGCGACCAATAACTTGTATTGTTTTCTTCCCTACGTCACACGACCAGTTACTTAAGCGCAAACCGTACCATGTGACCGTGATATAAAAACCCCTGTAGCAAAAAATGGCGGACGTTTTGTAGCCCTCTCGATGACGCATCTTGGATGCCAGTTTTGTTCTATAAAAGATCGCCAAACATTCTAAAGTACAAAGTTACTTAGTGTTGTTCGAAACAGCAAGCACCCTCTTTGTGACGCATCTTGGATGCTAGTTTTCTCTATAAAAGATCACCAAAACGTTCTCAGTAAAGTAAAATGTTACTTAGTGTTGTTCGAAATATGTATAAATGTTTATTCCTTTGACGTCAGTCATGTCTAGCGTGATCCATGTGACCGTGATACAAAAAAACCTTGTAGCGACAAATGGCGGACTTCTTGTAGTCCTCTTTGTGACGCATCTCGGATGCCAGTTTTGTTCTATAAAAAAATCACCAAAACGTTCTAAAGTAAAAAGTTACTTAGTGTTGTTCGAAACAACAGGCACACTACTGGAGACGGCAACGCCATGAAAGATTTTAAATTACGTTTTATGTATAAATGTTTGTTTTCCTCCCTACGTCACACGACCAGTTACTTTAGCGCAAACCGTACCATGTGACAGTGATATAAAAACCCCTGTAGCGGAAAATGGCGGACGTTTTGTAGCCCTCTCGATGACGCATCTTGGATGCCAGTTTTGTTCTATAAAAGATCGCCAAACGTTCTAAAGTACAAAGTTACTTAGTGTTGTTTGAAACAACAAGCACTCAGTACTGGAGACGGCAACGTCATGACATATTTTCAATTACGTCATAAGTCTATTATGTATAACTGTATATTCCTTTGAAGTCAGTCATGTCTGGCGTGATCCAGGTCGTAAAATGGTCTTCTTGATTTCTTTTACGAAAATAGTGGAGGAATGAAAACAAATACATTATTGGTCGGAGGGGTTCGCTGCATGCACCCTTGTAGGCCTTCGAGAGGTCAAAGGAATCATTGTATCCCTCAGGCCTTCGGCCTTCGGGGTACAATGATTTCTTTGACCTCCCTCAGGCCTACAAAGGTCCGTGTAGCGAATCCCTCCGACCAATAACTTATATGATTCCTCTGATGTCAGTCTTGCGTGATCTAGGTCGGAAGATTTCTTCTTGAATTCTTTTAGAAAAATAGTGGAGGAATGAAAACAAATACGTTATTGGTAGCAGGGGCTTGCTGCACGGACCCTTGTAGACCTTCGGTAGGTCAAATGAACCATTGTACCCCTCAGGTCTTCGGGGTACAGTTGTTCTTTTGACCTCCCGAAGGCCTACAAGGGTCCGTGTAGCAAACCCTTGCTACCAATAACTTTTAATGTTGCCTGCTAAGGGTACATTAGCTCATCGCGAATAAACGTTTAACACGATGGGATAAACCATGCCCACAAAGTGCCTTAGCTATGAAAGCTGTCCTCGCTGTCAAGGGCCTCTAGCTGTTGTCTTCGACCTGAATCTGAGGTTGAAATAACTCCTATTCTAAAACCTCGCAGATTTGCTAATGATCAGTGAGATTTGTACGGTTCACAACACCTATGCGTCTTTAAAAACCGTTTGAAAACCGTCATTTGTCATGACGTAATTTTAGTATTAATGTACGTTTAACTGTTTATGAGTATCACTTTGCCTTCTAGACGTGAGACAAGTTGTGACAAAACTAGAATATTACGGAACAATTTCACCTGCCATATGTGTGTGTGCCTTGAGAACGGGCGACCAGGGGAAAAAGTCCAATAGAGGCAGGCCAATGAGAAAAAGTGTAAAGAGTCTGAAAGAAGACAGTAATCTATGTCTAATTCTATGAATTCATGAATTCTGCTTATTACATTTGCATTGGTTTTTGTGGGTACATAGATCAATACGACATGTACACTGCAGACCTGGATTATTCGCATCATTTTTGTATACAGTTAATCACAACAATAGTTTTACTGATATGGCACGGTTATTAATTATAACATACAATTGCACATTACATTCTACACAATAACAAGTGACAACAGCAATCTGCTTATCTGTTGATAATGTCTGAGCGTAAAAGGATAGGTAACTATGGAATAGTTGTATTACGAGCTAATAATAATAATAATAATAATAATACCGTTATTATATAGGCGCTTTTTCTCAATTTTGGGGAAATCGACTCAAAGCGCCGCGCCTGAAACCCAACACACACACACACTCACGAAACAGACACGGATTTACGCCATTTAAGACAAGCACAGTACAAACACAGTACAAGACAAACGAAGGGCCAGTCAGCTACTGAAGTTACAGAGATTTTTGATCACTTGTATTTGAAATTTGTAAAGTGGCCTGAGACCGGTACCAAAGCGTGGGGAGTGGTGGGGGTGGGGGGGGGGGGGGGTGGAAGAACCGGAGTACCCGGAGAAAGAACCCCCAGCTAGTCTTTAATGTCAATGTCAGAGGTAAAAGTCGAGGGGCCCGAGATACCATCATTCTGACATTGAATTCTCTGATCGGAAACTCGAGGCGACAAAATCCACTGGCAAAGCCTAACTCGCAATTCAACGATTTTGTCTTCAGCCTTTGAAATATGCAAACACGAAGTATACACCTGAAAAAAAAAACAAGCTGATTACGTGTGACATAGAAATGCAGGGGGCGCAAATCTCAATGCTTTCGACTGTCGGTCAACTATCTCACGCGAGCTGCATAAGCCTGGAAATTTTTCTCTAAGGTATTGTCTAATTTAACACATTCTGAGACATCCTTTTGTGTGAAATTGGTACCATAGGCCGTACACAGCGAATGAATACAGTTATTTTGTCGCATAACACCATCAGTGTTTATTTATCTGGCTTATTGTCTCTTCCCCATTTCGACTACGGTCAGTACATACAGCCAACGTAGGGCCCTTGCTTGAAATTTTCTGTCGTTGATATTATCGAAATGACCGACATTTTAGTCATTTCTTGTATGAAATTAGTAGCAACGGTATTACATGTATGTAATACATACATTTTTTGTTGTTGTTTTTTTTGTTTGTTTCTGTGTGTGTGTGTGTGTGTGTGTGTGTGTGTGTGTGTGTGTGTGTGTGTGTGTGTGTGTGTGTTTGTGTGTGTAACCCCCTGA
Organism: Semisulcospira habei; assembly: GCA_036245525.1. Lineage (NCBI taxonomy): Eukaryota > Metazoa > Mollusca > Gastropoda > Semisulcospiridae > Semisulcospira > Semisulcospira habei. The sequence goes on along the minus strand of BTPG01000001.1, from coordinate 112,954,644 downwards.
ACTAAATATTTATCAGTATTTTTCTGCTTAGAGGTTAGACTGCAAAAAGTATTAGTTGCGGAAAATTACGTTTCGCTAAGCGACTATGTCGCCATCGTAACAATTGAGTCTACGGATCACGTTACCTTGTTAATATGTGATAAGTAGACTCCGGATGCCTTGAGAACGGGCGACCACGGAACAAAGGCGAAAAAGAGCTAGGCCAATGAGAAAAAGTATATAGATACGAAGTCTGAAAGAAGACAATTCTTATTTATTACATTTCCTGAGCCACTAAATAAATTGTATTTTCTAAGGCATTCATACTAGTCATTTATTATGTCACACGATACTCCAGTGAATTGCCATTTCCCTAGAATATTTTTAAATCTTGTACTTATGCATTATAGTGTACGTGTGTGTGTGTGTGTGTGTGTGTGTGTGTGTGTGTGTGTGTGTGTGTGTGTGAGAGAGAGAGAGAGAGAGAGAGAGAGTGAGAAACCAGGGGCTGGGACCCTCATGAGCCGCCCTATTAGGGAGGCTGGTGATGGTCCTTTCCCCTGACACAAATCAAAAGCTGTTATAAGCTGTGATAGCAAGAGATGGTAATGTGATAAAAGTAATGGTGATAATGTGATTCAAAGTGATCAATAGAATGTGATTCGGCAAGGATAATAGATTCTAACATTCGTGGGGAAGAATTTATTTAAATATGTGTTTAATTGCTTGTTCATGTTTGTAAGCCGAAGACAAATTCCCATTTTATACAAATATATTTAATGGACAATAAAGATTTTGAAATTTGAATTTGAATACTTAAAATACGAAAACATATTATACCGAGTAAACCTGAGAAATCCTGATTATCGCCTTCTACATATTTCCGTTCACATTTGCCCCCGTATCTTCTTCAACAAATGCCCTTGATAACTGACACATTCCCTCTCTAAACGCCACAGTAGGAAACGAATCGGCTATAATATTTGATGTTTATAAGTAGTGCCAGATTAGTTTGGCGCCTTTCCTGGGAAGGCGACAAGCAAATCTGATACTACTCTTGAGTTCTTGTCATGATCGATCCAGCTGCTTTAGTCTCTTTAAACTCAATCACAAATTTGAGAAAGTCAGTCATTGTTAAGTGTAACTGAAATATAAAAGTGAACAGAAGTCTTGCTGATTAACAATGTACATTTTCCATCTGCGTTCTCTCAGTTATATCTATATCCTTCAGTCGATGGAGGTTCATGTAGCTATAACCACACGGCGTTTCCTATGTAGTTCATGTAGCGTTTACATCACTGTGATGGCTGAAGGAACCTGGCGCCGAAAGTGGTCCGTGTGGCGTTTACATTACTGTAGTGGCTGAAGATATCTCGCTGAGAAGGGGCAGCTTTGAGCGCGTTCCTTCAGCGCCTGGTCGATCTGCTCACTGAGTGCCACGGTCAGGTGGTTCTTCCAGTCATCTATCGCACCTGCGCGCAGCATAATATTCATGTATAATAACCCTTCCATGCCTATTAATAGCAGATTGTGTTTCTGAACCCCGTCCGCCCAAGACACATAGATACAAAGTGGAGTGCGCAAACGCAAGTGGCATAGATTCTCATGAGCAACCGCTCCTGCGGGTGCTCATGCGGATCTATACCTCTTGCAGCTGCATCAGGTTAACTTTTTCTCGGCAGTGAAGGAGTTAAAGAAACCATACTTAGAAAACAAACTTTCTGACAAAGGTCGACTCGTCCCAAATAATGTTTTAAATTCGGTCGAAAGATTTAACTCATTCAGCCCGGCGCACGTATTTTTCCAAATTTTGGCGGCGTCATCTAACGACTATGCACCTGATGCAGGAGATGGATCGACCATGATAATTCAAGGGTAGTGCCAGATTAGCTTGGCGCCGATAGGCGCCAAGCTAATCTGGCACTACCCTTAAATTATCATGGTCGACCGATCTCCTCAAGTTGTGCGTCAGGACTGAAAGGATTAATCCCCAGTATCTAAGCATCGCTACTCTGTTCTAAAAGTGTGTACACCTGTTGACTGGTATTTGGTGTATGCTATCTTAGGAGCTGAAATGCCTTTAAAAAAAAACGTGCATGTATTTCAAGAAACGCTCAAGGAAGACCATACCAGCTTAAAACAGACTCCGGATTCACGTATATATATATATATATATATATATATATATATATATATATATATATATATATATATATATATATATATATATATATATATATATATATATATATATATATATATATATATATACACACACGCTGTGAAGGCCAAACTATCTGTTAACTGTGTTGTTGCATCTGGCAGACACTTTAAAGGGACGTGAGCTAGGCAAGAAAGAGTTAGTAGTATTTCGAAATGCCTCCTTTATAAATGTTCTTAGTAAACCAAGAGCATAACCTAGAAAGTTTGAATGAGCACCTTTTCTGCTCTTCTTCTCTTTTGTTCAAAGGATATTTCCACCCATAAGCAGTTAAGCACGCACAAGAGGCAGCAGAAAATCTCTGCTACGTGTATATATTACTCACGTGAAATTGTAAATGGAAGGGTAAAAACCCCTTAGTTGAGGCAAAACAACCTTGAGAACCCTTGTATCGGCAAATTGTAGCAATCAAAGCCCACCACGGAGCAGATCGCTTTAACTGTGTTTGATGGCGCGTCCGCTTACTGTATCTTTAACTCAGTCAGCCCGACGGCCGTATTTCCCACATTTTGGAGGCGTCATCTAATGACTAGTCGCAGTCGCACTAGATAGATCGACCGTGATAATTCAAGGGTAGTGCCAGATTAGCTTGTCGCCGACAGGCGCCAAACTAATCTGGCACTGCCCTTGAATTAGCTTGGTCGACACATCTCCTGCTGTAGTGCGTCAGGGCTGAATGGGTTGAAGTGGGGGACCCTCCCAAAGCGCAAAGGCCATCGGGCCGACAACGGCCCGATGGCCTTTTGCGCAATGGGCTTGAATCACTGACAGAAGGAGGAAGCTGTAGACGATCCGTACACCTAAAATATGTTTTATCGTATCCTATCTGACTGGGCTATTTTGGATTTGGTACCGAGAAAGGAATTTAGACCCAGACCTCAGAACAGACAAAATTTAATCTAACTGTTGTCCAGCGCTGAGTAATTCCCCTTGGTTTGTTGTACAATTCTGCCAGCGCTAGCCTCACCTATCTGGTTTGTGAGTATCTCAGTATAACTCGAGGCAAATTTGTATCGTTACATTGTTGTGTAATGTTCTGTGCATCTACTGTGGGAATACAGGGTATTTACCCGACCACATATAGTAATGCACCTGCGTGTTTGTGTATGTATGTTTCCCCTGCCTACTTCCTAAGTTCCGGAGAAAGACATGGGTTATATAAGAGACCTGATGCATCTTATTTGAAGATGCAAATGATCGTCTTATTCTATACCTGCGTATTTCTCTGTGGGCTGGCGATTGGGTGCCTGATAGGCGGGGGCAGGGGATCTAACTGTTGTCCAGCGCTGAGTAATTCCCCTTGGTTTGTTGTACAATTCTGCCAGCGCTAGCCTCACCTATCTGGTTTGTGAGTGAAAATTTAATGAGAACTGACAACCAGCAATCGACGGGTATTTACTGCTGACAACGCAAACAGCAAATACATGTTTGCCACAAATCTGTAAATGTGCGCTGGTCTGTGATTTTGGACCGTACGCTGAAGAAAATTGAATACTGTACGACAAATCCGTAAAATTTGGCAGCGAAACATCATTGCCTTTCTCAAGTTTCTGCAACCCAAAGTCCATCCACCTGTTCGTTAAAGAAACTGGCTAGTGTGCTCCGCCTCTGCTTTTTTAGGTGTTGCTGTGGTCTGTTGTCTTTCGTCTGAAGACAAGTCTCAGCAAGACTCTCCTCTTCATGAAATCTTTTAGCAGTGGCGTTTCTCTCAGGCATTTCTAGCATCTGCACTGCATGCTCCTCTCTTGCCCTCTTTGCTTCCTCATGTAGATTGTCAGTGGCTTTTCTCTACGACTACCACTAAAGACCGGAAGCGACCAGGTGCGAGCTAAAGCTAACGCCTCGCTCAATTTTGAATACGTGGTTTGGGGATATATGCCATGTAAAGATTGCGAAATACGGTATTGGAATAGTGACTTTACGAATTTTTTTTGGATTTTTTTTTTCTTCGGCGGATTGGCAGCTTCATTTGAGCGGAAATCCGCCAAAACGAGGAAAACTCCATGCTCTGGTAAATGTGTGGTGGTCGGCGTTTCAAGGGTCAAATGGATGCGTCTTGCGCCAGCCACTAAGAAAAGTGGTCCGGTGTAATAGGGAAACATCTTGCTTAGTGGCAGACGCAGGACTAAGGGTACTCATGCAACTGGTCCTTTAGCGTTACCGCTCTGACAAACACACAAGCATTACGACATAACAATGTATCCTTAAATGTGTGCCGGTTTGCGAATTTGGAGTGGTGGCTCTGATACCTGACACTGCAGAAAACGCACATAGTAATTACAATAACAAAACAGTCCTTAATCCCTTCATTTCCGAGTAAAAGGCGAACGCGATCCAACTGCAAGAGACATAGATTCTCATGAGCCCCCGCGTATTCGAGTAAATACTCTTCTTCAAAATATAAAAACAAACAAGTATAGAGACCAGTCGTTACTTGTATTATACTTGTTTGTCTATTTTGAAGAAGTGTATTTACCCGAAATAGTAATCAATTGCGTTGTAACTGTCTTTTCTAAACGTGTTTCTTTCTCCGTGGGGTTCTTCTCTTACAGTGGCATGGAAGGTGTTAAAAAGCATGAGCTCGTCTGTGATTTTGGACAAAAGACGTAAGGTCCAAAATCACAGACCAGCACACACGCGACTCATAGACCAACATACGAACCGTTACCTCGTCTGTAAAGGTTGGCACCCAGACCCGAGTTGTGCATTCTCCTGCTCTCCTCCTCCTTCTGCCTATCAAAGGTGACGGCCTTAGCAATTTGCTGACATAGTTCTTCAGTGGCGGGGACATTCAGAAAGCCCGCTAACTTCTGAATCGTATCAACTGGGCACTGCAAACAATATAAAAAATTCTTAACCCTTTGCGTGTCGGTAGAGGTTTTTGTGGCGATGATTCCTACACCACTAAAACCGCTACAGACACACAAAGGGTTCAAAGCTTCTGGGTCGTATCAACTGGGCTCTGCGAACAATATAAGAAGCAAGATCGTAAAGCTCAGTCGGTCCCGTAAAGGCAAAAGACAATAAATCCTTTTCGTGAAAATCAAGATTTCATTGTATTACAGAGATGTTCTCGCTACAAGAATGAGCCTACTGTCTTTTGCCCTCAAAGAGTAGAATTCACATCTAGCTGCAATCCGTTGCGTCAATACAGACTTCAGCGTTTTAAAACTGTGTTTGGAGAAGGAATAAAACAAGATGAGGATTTCATCCCAAAGTCTACCGTATTGTTTGCAGCTCACATGCGTTTTTATTTTAGGGACATTCAGAGTTGTTAATATTTTTAAGTTTATCCTTCTCATATGTTTCCCTCCTCTCTTAAAGGGCCGACTGTTTTCTTCCTTCCTTCCACGCACCCACCGACACACCCACACTCTCTCTCTCTCTCTCTCTCTCTCTCTCTCTCTCTCTCTCTCTCTCTCTCTCTCTCACACACACACACACACACACACACGCGCGCGCGCGCGCGCGGCGCTTCGCGACAAAACGACGTTCAACAGCAAGGTTTGAGTAGCTAGACGTGATATCATATTTATCTCGTTACTGCTTTGCCAGATGAGGTCCGCCTGCCTGTTGTTTCATTTACTTGCTACTGAACGGGCTCTGACCAGTCCCATCTAAAAGTCTACCGTATTTTCAATGCGGTAGACAACACGATGATATTAACCATAACCCATGAAGTCTCTTCTATATGAGAGCCAAAACCCACAAAGTCCCTTCTATATGCGAGCTGTCCTCGCTGTCAAGGACCTCTACCTGTTGTCGTTGACCTGATTCTGATGTTGAAATATCACTTATTGAAACAACCTAGCAGACTTGCCAATGCGTCAGTAAGCTCTATAAGGGGCACAAAGCATTGGTCGAGATAAGTCATATCTAGATTATTGCGTGGATGTCTGGGTGGTGACGAAGTTGCTGCTTTTACGCCACTGTCACTGTCTGATTTTCTGCAGATCTCGAGGTTTTTACTTTTTAAACATTTTATGCAGCGAATTATTATTTTACTGAAAAGGTTCAAAAGATACAACGCTGGTTAACGAACTCATCAAATGTCTCTTTCCAGTCTAGCTATATCCAACATTTCAAGTAAATATGACCAAAAATTACGGACTCTAATGTGGTACAACCGACGTCCTATAAACGGTCTTTTAACCCTTCAATGAGATAACCAATTTTAATATGATCGGAGGCTCTTCTAGGCACCCCTTGAACAAAACATTTCCATCCTAAAAAGTCTCTTCTATAAACAGAAGAGACTTTTAACAAGAAAGGCAAAGCCCTTATGGCTGACGTGTATGACCGATCCACACATTTCTGACAATAAGTTCTCGCTACAAGAATGAGCCTACTGTGAATAGTAATTGAGAATAAACATTTCTTGTCAAAATATGGTGTTTTTTAAAAAAAAAACTATTTCCTGAGCTCGTGATCCTTGATCTTTCCGATGCGTCATCCAGATTAGTATCCATAGATAGGTCTTACCATCAGGTATCTCTGTAGCAAGTTTGAGTTTGAAGTTGTGATTAGTATTCTGCCCTAACAAAATGTTTTCACAAAATTTAATCAGTTTTCACACATTTGTTCAAAGGTTCAAATGTTCAAACAAAACCCAGAAGAGAAGAAAACGTATGGTGTTTAAACGTCGTAAATTCAAACACTTACTCTGCGCTTTTTGTCTTTTGCTACGATGGAGTGTTCGCACACCAGGGGTAGTAGAAGGTTTTGTTTAGGCAAGACAACATTCAAAATCCGTTGTATCAGCAAAATTTTTGTTTTTGTTTTTTGTTTTGTTTTTATTATGACCCTTGACCTTTGCGATGAGTCAACTCAATTATGATACGTAGGAAGATCTTATCGTCAGCTACCTTTGTGCAAAATTTGATTGAAAAGTTTGCAAAAATGTTGAAAATAACTACAATTATTGGCATTTTATACACATTTGTCGACCGCTTGTGACCCTTGACCTTTTCCAAGGGGTCATCCAAATTAGTATGCAAAAATAGGTCTTACCATCAGGTATCTCTGTAGCAAGTTTGGGTTTGAAGTTGTGAATAGTAATTGAGAAAAAACATTTTTTTGTCACAATATGGCTATTTTTTAAAACCTATTTCCTGAACTCTTGTGACCCTTGACCTTTCCGATGTGTCATCCAAATTAGTATGCATAGATAGGTCTTACCATCAGGTATCTCTGTAGCAAGTTTGGGTTTGAAGTTGTGAATGGTATTTGAGAAAAAAACATCTTTTGTCAAAATATTGCGATTTTGGGCCTATTTCTTGAGATCTTGCGACCCTTGACCCTTCCGAGGGATTAACCAAATTAGTATGCATTGAAAGGTATCTTTGTACCAAGTTTGGTTTTGAAGTTGTGAATAGTATTTGAGGAAAAAATAAATTATGTCAAAAAATAGCTACTTGCCACAAAGTATCCTTGGGCCAAGTATGAAGACTGTAGCTTGAATAGTCTCCGAGAAAATGCCAACGTTTACCACGGACGACGGACGACGGCGGACGGACGACCACTGGTCCAGAACATAGACTCACTTTTGCTTAGCACGTGAGCCAAAAAACACGTCAACATGGGCCAATATCGGTCAATACTGATAATAATAAACGAGACCAAAGGATTGATTGTCCTTGTTTGTAATTTAGAAGAAACTACCCCTGAGTGCTTTTTTCCTACATACTTGGTAGTTTCTGGTCAATAATGAGATTCAGATGATGATGTTGTTGATGATGTAAAACGCGGTTTCCACCTCACGGTAATAGAGGATTTGTGGTCAGTCAGAAAGCAGTCAAAACTGCGTGTCTTTTGACGCAAAACAATGGGTTAAAAGCCCGGACAAAGATGTGGGGAGAGTACTTTGGGTAACGAAAGGGTGTGGGCTTTTACAGGGGCAGGGAGAGTAGGGGGAATGGGGCGGGAGTAGGTGTGTCTCGTGTGTCATTAGCCTGCTTGTCTACTACTGCTAGCTTGTAACTGTCATTAGAGACTTTAGTGTTGATAGGAAGGCTTCAAGCCAGAGGCTGAATTCTCTTGTCCTCTTACGCAACTATCATAAATAGTACGTGTGTTAACCCATTTAGCCCCAAATTTTAGAGGTGTCACTTAATAACAATCTATCGGTTCCAGGAGATGGATCGACCATGATAATTCCAACGGCGACCGACATCGGCCCGATGGCCTTTGCGCCTTGGATTGTGTCAGCCTGTCTCCGGGTCAGCGACCTTGTCAATTCTGAAAGAGTGAAAACAACGTATTGTTCGCGAAGCTGGGGAATATGTCATAAATGTGGAAAGAAGCACGCACCAGTTTGAGGTCTTCATACGCCACGTGGTGGATAGGCACCTGAGGGTTGTTCTTCTCAAAATCTATCACGTTGTCCATGTAGGACGTCCACTGCCATCCGTTATCTGCAAACATTAAACCAACAGACAAAAATGTTCAAACAAAAACCAGAAGAGAAGAAAACGTATGGTGTTTAAACGTCGTAAATTCAAACACTTACTCTGCGCTTTTTGTCTTTTGCTACGATGGAGTGTTCGCACACCAGGGCTAGTAGAAGGTTTTGTTGAGGCAAGACAACATTCAAAATCCGTTGTATCAGCAAAATTTTTGTTTTTGTTTTTTGTTTTGCTTTTATTATTTGCATAACACACACACACACACACACACACACACACACACACACACACACACACACACACACACACACACACACACATAACACAACCAAAGTTACACATTGCTTGCAGAACCTACACACTACAATATACTAAGCATAGCTTTCGACCCTAACAAGAAAGCACATAATGTGTACTTATAATCTACAATATACAGAGAGAGAGAGAGAGAGAGAGAGAGAGAGAGAGAGAGAGAGAGAGAGAGAGAGAGAGAGAGAGAGAGAGAGAGAGAGAGAGATGATGATGAATCTTTATTTATTCAGGATAAAGCTATTAGGCAACACAATGCCTATTAATAATAATAAGAAGAAGAAGAGGAAGAAAAACTACGAAAAAACCCCCACAATAATAATAATAATAATAATAATAATAATAATAATAATAATAATAATAATAATAATAAGATGAGGAAGCAAAACTACTGAAAAAACACAATAGGGGAATCATCGAAAGGACGGGAAAAAAATGACAATGGAGAATTTGTAACTGCCTCCGATAGAACGAAACGTGTGCACAGCATTAAAATTATACTCAGTGTCATAGAAGCAGCAGCATCAAGAGCGTATAGTGACACCGACAAGACAATAGATGATCAGGTAACAAATGTAAGGAGAAAGAGAAAAATATTTGACGTTTACGTGTTATCAGCAGTATTATTCTTATATGGCAAACTGTGAAGTCACGCTGATTGGAAGTGAGTGTGCAATGCACGTTTAAAATGGGTTTTATCGGAAAATGATTTAATGTGTAATGGCAATGAGTTCCAGACAGAACTACCAGAAAATAGAAAGCTTGACTTGTAGAGATCTATCCGTGGGCGGGGTAAGTGAAGCAAGTCATTCCTCATATGTAGTTGATGCCGAGGGCTGAAGTTAAATATCATGCGCAGATATTCCGGGGCTTGATAATGAAATATTTTGTGCATGAGGACGCATTTGTTAAATCTGAGTTGTTTCTTCAGTGGACGCAGGCCAAGGGATTTTATTTTCTCGTCCGTGAAAGTAGGGTTTGGAAAAATTAACTTAACTGAACGACGATACAGCGAGTTTATTTTTTGTAAATGAAGTTCGCTGCATTCGTCCCACAAAGAGGACGCGTAGTCACAGTGGCTTTTAGTAATGTGTGCGTGAAAGAACAATGTACAGCACTTTGTACTAAGAATATGTCTAAGTTTAGATAGCAGAAATACATTCCTGGACAAGGTTTTGCACAAACTGTCGATATGCGGCCACCGAAGGGGTGGCCGCTGGTCACTGGCCACCGAAGGGGTGGCGTCACAGGTACAGCCACTGCGGTCAATCCGGCTGAAGCAACATCGGCACTGCCAGTCAAGCTGTTTGAGACTGCACTGGCAGCCATATCATTGGTGCTGTCGTGGACCTGGTCGATATTAGCACTTCCTGCTACCTGCTCGAGACCTACACCGACCGTGTCAGTATCGTCAGCTTTAGGGAGCTGTGAGTACACAGTGGCGCATGGTGGCAGGGCCCGTTGATCAGGAGGTTCACCAGACATGCTATAGCTGGGGAGGAGGAGGTTCACGACTGACCTCAGTTTGCCGAATTCCTCTTGCACCCAGTCCACACACGCCTTCCCCTGGACTAGAATTGTGCCCGTGGTATAGTAGATGGAGATTTTTAATAGCTTATTTCCATCAAGCAAGAGATCAAGCACTGATTTAAAAAGTTCAGGAGGAAGGTCAGTGGCCAGGGGATGGGTGAGGGAGAGCGTCTTTGTGTGGTCCTTTTGGTGGTCAACCCATGTAGAGGAAAGCTCAGGGGGTTTGTATGCGAACTGGTATCGTTCTCGTAAAGCATGCCTCCACACCGGCAAGTGAAGACCGTTTGTATCAAAAGTGGTCTGATGCCAGTCTTTTGTTTTCTTAACTTTTTCCAAATCAATGGAGTATTTGGCTTTGATAGATCTCGTGTGCGGGGGCATGGCTTTAGTTTAGCGTCCTTCACTGGAGTTATCTAGTCCGCCATCTTGCTAACACGAACACACTAGACAGTCACACATGGATTTATTGGCAAGGAGCTGTTAGTGCACTGCAGAAAGGTCAACACAGTGCAAGGAATTAGTTATATGCCAGCATGATTCCAGTGCGTGATATGGATAGAGCTTTTATTAGGGGAAGGCACTTGCGAGCGTGAGGTAATTGATCGACGTCAGTGCTCATGTTCCAAGTGACGCACTTGGTACTCTAGTTCCATATGACGCGTCAGCCGCTCTAGTTCAAAGAACGCGTGACGCAAATGTACACAATCATTGGATCAATGTTTTCAATGCCAAAAGTAACTTTCAGTTTGTGGACAAATTCGTTTTTAGATAATGATTACACGCTCACCTGGAAAAAGCAGAGCTAAGTCAGAAGAATCACTGAACTCACAAAAAGTCAAGTCAGGAAACCCAACAGACCCGCTGCAGTACTCCGATGTTGGACAGAGACGAATGCCGCGGAAAAACGGTATCGTGAGGATCACCGACCAACTCGAAAGTACTGTTCCTCAAGGAACGTGAGTTTTTCCAAGCAAGCAAGCACTAATAAAAACACTCACAACTAGTAATCCAGGAATCCGAAAACACACTTGGTGCAGTGATGTACTCAAGGTTAGGTTAGGTTAACGATCGTCGTGGAACAAAAATAGCTTTTCAAGTGCTCACAACGATCGTTCAGGATTAATTAACACAAAAATAGAAATCCATATCTATTGCACACATGCACACAGTGTACTTCAAGAATTTAGTTCCAGAGGCATATAATAAATACACATTCCCAGTGGAGGTGTGAAAAAGTAGGCTGAACAGTGTATCCTCGGTGTATCCTCGGTGGCGAGCGAGAGAGAGAGAGAGAGAGAGAGAGAGAGAGAGAGAGAGAGAGAGAGAGAGAGAGAGAGAGAGAGAGAGAGAGAGAGAGAGATGATGAAACTTTATTACATAACGGTAGAAGTTTTGACAGATACAAATACGTCATTTTTCAAACTTGCCGTTTCTAAAGTACTACAACATGAAATATAATGAAGACAAACAACAACAACAACAACAAAATTTTACGCAAACAAAAATCATAACTAAATAAGTACAGACACACGCAGTACAGAAAATGATACTACTAAGGTAGCAATAAACAAATACAAAAAAAGAAAGTAACACTCCTCAGCACAAATTACAAAGGAAAAAAATCATAGTACAGCAAAAACAAGCACAAAGTACCAAGAAACAAACATACATACACACACCTTTACAGCCGTATAAATGCACGCACTAACATAATATACATTTACATAACCTTTCACCAGAATGACAGGATAAAAATAATATATCTAAGCAGAGAGAGAGAGAGAGAGAGAGAGAGAGAGAGAGAGAGAGAGAGAGAGAGAGAGAGAGCAGCTGTACAAGAGTAATACAATTTCGAGGTAATTTCTGAATACAGAGACCAATGACGATTAAATATATCTAATTTGCCTTTCATTATATATGTATGTTTTACTACAGAATGGCGGTACTTAAGCATCTGCTTAAAATGCACAATATTTGGAAAAGTATTTTGAAGTCTCGATTTGAATATGTGAAATTTTGCCAATAACAGGATAAGGTCAAACACCTTATCTGTAACAATATTTTGCTGTCTGCCAAAAAGTACAAATATCTCGGACAGAAAGAGAGTTGGAAAGTGATTATATGTATCTTTTAACCAGTCGATTAGATCTGTCCAGAAGGACTGGACGTGCCGACAGTCCCAGAAAAGGTGTGTTAAGGTTTCTTCCTCATTTCTACAAAGGTACAGACAGATGAATCCGACAATTTTCTCAAAAAAGGATATCTTTTTGTTGGAAGCATTCGGTGGATAAGTCTGTACTGAAACCAACGTAGCTGAGGATCAGAAGTAGTTTTTATGGCCGTACAGAATATTTTATCCTACTCTAAATGAGTTTTAAAGTGCTTGCTCTTTTTTTTTTCTACGCAGATGGGATTTGATCTTAGTTTGGTCAGTGGTTGATAAGTAATCTAGCACCCTTGGCAGATAACTTTCCAAGCACAAGTGTCCGAGATGACTAATGAACTATCTGCGTCGATGTTGACACATTTTTTGTATTTTTCTATTTTCTCTAATAATCCCAGCATACGTCAGAAAGTGTGTGGGTATGTGATGAAGCTCTATGCTCATGCATAGTGCTCACACATTAGGTTAAATACGGTACGGTTTTTGTTAACGGTTTGTTTTGCGCCGATAGTCCGTGGGGTCGTGGTCCACGTGAAATCTTTAAGGAACGGTTAACACGGGGAGTTTAGTGAGTTCTGTTATAGTGAGTTCTAGGCAAAAGTTCAGTCGGGCAGAGCAGTAAATCGGTAGTACGGGCTTTCTTGTTGTATGAAACGGATGTGTTTGAGATACCTAGCCCGTATTCCGAGCCTCTGAAGCCTAGGATTCAGGTATGTTTCTATACATGTATTAGTGAGGGTTACTTGCGTTAAGGACAGTATGCGTTGGTAAGAGTAATGTGGTGGTATAGCGTTGTCTGGTTTGGTTTAGTTATGTTGGTTTAGAATTCAGTGAAGTAACCGGTGTTTTGGTATACAGTTATTTACCGAGATGAATGACTAAAGGAATGTAAGGTGTGTATGCCAAGTCGCTATGAAGGTAGTACGTGGGTGGTTAAGCATAGTCTTTTCCAGTGTATAGAGTAGTGTATAGCAAGAGTGTTAGGCTATAGTCTGTTTCAAGATAATGACAGAGATATGGGGGTGTTACGAAAGCAGACAGGTTATGAAGCACGTGTGTGTGTGAATGAACGTGAGTTATTTGTATCAGCCAGGTTACGTAATGTTTCTCATTGATCCAATATGTTGTGTGTTTAGCAAGAGTTACGATGTGAGTCCTTGTGTTGTTTAGAGTGCTTGTAAAGAGGGAGCGACGGACGCCGAGACGTCGAGTCACCAGACCTAACGTGAGGTCATCACCCCTCCAGTTCTTCACTCAGGGAGTGAAGCGATCGGGACCGAGGCACCCGAGTCGAAGCGAGAACTGCGCTACGGTACGAGTACGAGGACGTCCGTGATAAAGAGACAGGACGACAGGACAGAGCGTACAACGAAGGACTTGCACGCCTAGACGTGAGAAGGACCAACGTATCCAGGCAATAACATGAAACAGGTTGGAGACTGTGAGAACTGATACCTAGCCTGGCAAGGATATTGTGTGTGTGTGTATGTGATATTAGGACGTGATAGTGGGGAAGGAGTGATGTATATAGTTTACTAAGTTTTGTGAGCAATCTACTTTTATTGTTTAATAGTGTATAAAAGTTACTTTAGAAAGGGAGCCCGTGTGTTGAGAGTTACCGCATGAATGCGCCCGTCTGAGTCAGTGGCGGTGTATGCGTCTGTTGTGCGAGAGTCTGTGCGTATGACTGTGGGCAAGTCTGCGTGCGTTACAGGGTATATCAGCATATTTTACCTTGAAGTCTTCAAAACCTTAAAAAGTTCCATCATTGTCCATAAGATCTCTAACTTGAAAGATCCCATTGTGTACCCATTCGAGACAGGCACAATTTTTTTTAAATCAAGCACAATATGTACATTATAATAAATACATTCATTTGCAAAATCACTAAAACACTCTATCGTACACTTACTATACACTTTCGGTCTGTTGCCGTCCGACTGTTAAATATTTTGTAAATCTACACAGCTGTTAAAAGTGTGTGTGCGTGTGTGTGATGTGATGTGGTGTGTGTGTGTGTGTGTGTGTGTGTGTGTGTGTGTGTGTGTGTGTGTGTGTGTGTGTGTGTGTGTGTGTGTGTGTGTGTGTGTTTGCAGCTGTTTCATCGCGTAGGTATCGCTGGCGTGGATGGACAGTTGTAGAGGGTGTAAGTGGAAAATAAGACGTTAATGTGTTCGCCGATAATGTCGTTAATAATGCTCTTTAAGTTTTAAATAATGTTTTAGGAATTGTATTAGTTTAGAATTTTAATGTCTTAATATTAGTATTATAAGTCTTACAGATTTAGAATAATATCAGGCACAAATGGGATATTAGAATGTCCTGATATTAATTAATGTTTATTGAATGACTTTTATTTGATTGTTCCCCCCGTCCACACAAATGTAATTGCCCTTTAAGGGATAAATAAAGTTATTTGAATTGAATTGAATTGAATTAGCAATTAATGACCACGACACACTATCGAAGGCCTTCTCAAAGTCTATCAGGAGAAGAAGTCCAGGGATATGATGTTTCTCTGTTGCTACCACAACGTTTAATAGTCTGATATTCTCTCCAATATATGATCCTTTTAGGAAGCCTTTTTGATCATCGTGTATGAGGCTAGGAAGGACAGACTTCAAGCGTTCCGCTATGCAGGCGGAAGCAATCTTATCAAGACGTATTTAGTAATTTTATTGGTCGCCAGTTTTTAATGTATTTCTTATCCTTACCTTTCTTAGGTATACATGTTATTATACCCTGCCTTTAGGTTATTGACATTTGCCCTCCTTCAAAGGCATGGCTAATAGGTCTAACCAAAAACACACGGATATCATTCCAGAAACATTTATAAGATTCGCTAGTAAAGCCATACTTCTAAAGTTCTATATTGCCTTTCTCATTTTTAAAAAGTTATGGAAAAAAGGAAAAGAGAAATCAGTGTACACATGCTTCCAATAGATTCAAGATTCAAAAACTTTATTGTGTCAGTCTGGCCGACACATTTTCTTTCGCTGGGGTCATTATGCTAAAACAGCGAAAGACACATGCGCGCGTACGATTTCAGCCACATTATCGCAATGGTAAAAATTAAATATCTCACACACTTCTCAGTACCTCATGCATCTCCTGGCCCGACCCCCCACACCCCCCCAACCCATTCCACTCCCACCCCCACCCCCTCGTGCGACAAAAAAGCTAACCATCATTGATCTACAGGCTGTGTTCGTTTGTTTATCGCCATTGGACTAAGTTTATCAATAGTCTATTTTGACCAAACTCAAACATCAGAAAGGAAAATCACTAGCAGGCGTGCGAACACAGTACAGTCATCATGATCCTTGGGCCTGGATCACTGGCGTACTGAGATACAAATGGTGCGTACTGACACAAATATACATGCATGTACGTAGTATCAAGTAGCCCTAATGTCATAGTCCATTCCTACAACCGGCAACACTTTGAACACCTTGCCATTACCCAAAAGTCACATTAATCAAAATGGAAAAGCTATAATCATAATTTTATTCATTCATTTCAGTTTCACGGAAAATGTACATAACACTTACAGTTTAGATAAAGGTATTGTATAGTCTGCTCCTATAAAGACGTGTCCACTGAACGATCGCTGGCATGTTTGATCTAAAGTGGCTAGTTAGGCCTACACTAGGAAAACCTTGCCGAAAACCTTGCCTTCAGCAAGTTAGGCATGTGTATACTGACCGAATGGTGATTTTAAAGTTTAAATTTACACATGGACATGAACAGCAAGTGTATCTTGTGCGAGTTGTGTGTTGCCTATAACCCTTCCCCATCCAGCGCCAAGCGTGAGAGCTGGCTCAAGCGTTACGACCCGGCGGTACTGCCCGAGGGGCATCAAGCCACTCAGGCACCACTACCAAGCCGTCATAGTCGCTCCACCTCTCACATGTTATACATACAGTGTATAGCATAGGCTCGGCACTGGAAGTGAGAGAGGTAAGCATGAGGTAAGCATGTGGAATGCATAAGCGCTGACCGAAAGGAAGAGCCCGGTCTTAGGCAGAGGCCTGCGGTCACGACAGTAGACCACGACCTCTGGCCCCTGACCCAGACCAGGCCCGCCGCCCCGGGCCACGCCCACGCACCCCTCTGAAAAACCATAGGTGTATTTCAGTGATATGCAGTACACACATGCGGCCCCTCACATTCAACAAGTTTGTCCCGATTTGGCAAAGGCCACCATGCCCGCCCCCAAGAGGAGCGAGGCCTTACCTGGCTTGAAAATCTCGCTCGTCACAGAGAGGTACATGCCGGCCCCTCGCCACACCTGGGCAGATCTATACGTGTATAGATACATGTAACGCAAATACAGAAAATACACGTGCATGTATTTTGTCTGTGTGCGATTCACCGTTTTCATGCACTGTCAGTTGCTCGTTTCGAATGTATTCGGATTCTGTGGTTCATTATTGTAACTTACTTAAAATCTGCGGAACAGTGTTCTTCTTCTTGTTATTATGAATGCCCTTTGGCATCTGACCACTGGCACTGTTCCCAAAGTGTGATCCAGATTTCATATTCATTAATATTTTCGGTTGCGCTGTGATCAAAGAAACGTTGGTCTGTTTGTTTTACAATGAGTATGACACATAAGCCACATACACCTGGAGTAGATCTTCACATCGGTCACGCTACGAGTGTATGGCCTATAGCCCTTTCGCATCCAGCGCCACGCCCAAGAGCTGGTTCGACCGTGGAATCTCAGCCAAAGTGTCCAGGCCGCATGTCTCCCCGGAGAGAGACATACCAGCCAGACACCTCCGCCGAGCCGTCAGGAAAACTCCACCCTCTTACAGGTTGTACATGGTGTATCGGCAAATTTTAGCAAACAGAGCTTTGAAGAAGCGCAGCAACAAAACAACTTCCAGTGCATTTATGTATGCGTTTGATATGTTGCGAGTCCCACTAGGCACTGAGGTGCGGTAAGGTATTGTGATACCTGTTCCATGGAGGAATCTCTCCGCCCTTTCGTCCCAGCTCAGGTCACGGTCATTCCCGACATTCTTCAACATCATGTACATGGAGACAAAGACAGCTTTCGGATTACGGTACATGTGCACTACCCGGGTGTGCCTGTCCTTCGTTTGTCGAGGAAGAAACTTGAAGGGCATATGGCTCGTCAGCACACGGGGGGAGTCCGCATTGTTGATGCGATCGACCCGCTGCAACATGAAAGTCGATATTGAATATTGAACAGATGAACCGAAGACCCCTCAAAACACTACAGCGAGGAATGGGTGGCCCATGATAATATACAAGTAATGCAGATTAAGCTTCGAAAGACGCCAGTCTATTCCGTCCGGCACTACATGAACAAATGATATAATGGCTGATCCATCTCGAACAACCGGTGCACAGTTGTTGTGTTTTTTCCGCATCCGAAAAATGCGAAAATGGGATTTATTGTAATCTGTTTAACCCTTTGGATGTCGGTAGCGGGTTTGTAAGGTCATTTCTACAGGAATCAGCTCGACAAAAACCGCTAGGACAGTCAAAGGTTAACATAAGTGAGCATCATCTGTCAGCAAGAAGCATGAAGCCTGCGTAGGCTCATAAGAATCGGTACATGTTAACTCATTGTGCCCGAGTTACGAAATACCCATATTTTGGAGTTATCGTGTGAGGAATGCATTACATTTTAGGAGACAGGTCGACCATGATAGGTCAAGGGTAGTGGTAGAATAACTGGGCGCTTATCGGCGCATGGCTATTCTGCCACCACCCTTGAACTATCATGGTCGAGCCATATCTTGCTGTTGTGGATCGCGAGCAGAATGAGTTAAAAGTAATTTTTTTTTAAAAAATGGGGGGAGGGGGGGGGGGATGTCCCCGATCCGATCCGCCTGCAAGAGATCCATGAAGAAAGAAGACGACAAACCTGCAAGTCAAGACACCCGTAGCTAAAGTCGCCATCTCCGTACTCGGCTGATCCGTGAACTAGCATGTCCAGTATGCGCCACATCCAGTGTGTGCCTGAAGACAAATGAAAAGCTTCACACGCCACCTACTGGACATGGAACGACGATGACAGCCCACAGGCAGTGTTTGATATGAATGACATCTTTGTACTATCCGTGCATCCATCGTTATTACACAATTAACCACCTGGACACATCTTAATCTATCTGTCCATCTATTAATTTATTATTCAGTCCATACGTCCATCCATCCATCCAACACCTCAACGACCCACCCATCCACCCGCCAACCCACGCACCCATCCAATCACCCATTGGCCCTCCAATACATTTGAGTGTAACATGTTTCTAACGATAAAACATATCCTAAGAATTTCAGCGTTACAACTGGAAAACGTCATTGTTTAATAACAACGGATTCAATCCCAGACATTTTACAACTATGATTGTAGGTTCTTAGAGTAAAAGGTTAAATAATTATTTTGATTTTATTCTTCTGACTGGGATCAGACCTGACTTTGGGAAGGTACATAGGAGGACGTCGTCGTCTCTCAGCTGCATGTTGAGAACCTTCTCAAAGTGGACGTCGGGCTCCTCCTCTATGTAAGAGACCTGCAGCCCTTGCCACGTTCCGGACTTCAATTTTGTCAGGTCAAACAAGATGGGCCTCATATCGTCCGCCTCTGCCCCATCTTGTGATGATCCATGATACGTCATGGCGCCTGCTATGAATAGTGTTGAATGTCGATGCTAAAGCCAAGAAAAACAGAAGGTGATAAAAATAAAACAGCGACTCATGGGGTCTGTGAGTGGAGACTTAGTAAGGACCACACGCACGTGTGTAATATACACTGTGTGACTTCAGGCTGAATATTAACTCATTCAAGGTTTCCTGCATCAATGTCTGCGTAAGTATCGTATAGCGTTGCCGCCGGCAACGCGCGCTATACACTTTCGCAGCTATTGATATACGGAGCCACGGATGAAATAATCTTAGTTTGACAGGCCCGACACCTTAATTAATGCCGAGAAACGATGCAAGCGTCATAGACCCTCAAGAGCTCCGCAGACGCTGAGGTTTATACTGATCTGGATCTTTGTCTCATTCATGTCCTCTAACTCACACGGACAAGGTTCTGTGCAATTGCAATGGTTTCAATCGCATACAGATTCTGACTCGGTGCTGTAACATCGACATCAGAACATTACGATTCTTGATAGCAGAGCAGTCTGGCAATCCCACACATAATGAATTCACAAACCCGATAGGAAAGCTCAGTGAAATTATTCTCACGTGAACCGCGGTGATGAATCGTACTTTGACGTCATGTACTGCTGTGTTTCCAATGGTGATAATCGCCGCGCAAGATATAATAAAAGATACATAGTTTCTTACATTGATGTTTAGGTGATACTTAAAATCTCACCCGAGTGGTTTTAAAACCTTATCCTACGAGCGAACGCGATTAGGATAAGGTTTTAATACCACGAGAGTGAGATTCTCGGTATCACCTAAACACCGATGTAAGATATTTCTTACTCACCATTTTCTTGGCATAAATCCGATGTCAGTTGGCCGGTTTTCGGCACAAACCTAGTCACAACACAGCCGCCATTGTATCTAGGCAAAGATCTTGATGTAATTTACTTTGTAATGTGACGTTATTATTTTGGATGCCAGACAAATAGCGCAGTACATGACGCCAGAGTGCCAGTCGTCACTGTGAAATGATGTCATTGCGCATGAGCTGAAAGTAGGTCAAGTTTCAATATCGCGTGTGCCCATACCATTTTGTTGACAAGATTTTGTACAGGACAATGTTGTGCACACTTGGCCGTTCACGCAGCACGACTGCATCATACACGCGTGTGGTACAGCCAAGCTGTATCACATGTGTGTGGTACAGCTTAGTTTCCGCTCAAAGGCGGCAAATAGTCTAGCAGCTTACGCAATTTCTGCAGAGATAAGTCAGTAGTTCGTCAAAGAGTAACAATGGTTTGCAGGTACGAATCGAAAGTACTAATGCCATATGGTTTATGTATAACAACAATATTAATTGTCCTTCGGATGCAGACATTTTTGTAGAAGTGTTTTTCGAAAGCTATTTGTTCGCTGTGAGGGAACCAGTCCTCGTACACGGCCCGTATAAGGTGCAAGACATTTTTTTGTGCATAACATTGACAATTTCAAGCATACAAGTTACAAGTTTATTCCAGTGAGTAAATTAAAATCATGAGCAAGTAAACATGCATACATATTTACGATAAAATAATTTAAAAAGTAATATTTTTAATGCCGTAAACATACTCGCGTCGCTAGTTGATGCAGGTTTACTTTGCTCCTGAAGTAAAACAGATTATTTTGGATTTGAACTTTGAAGTACATCTTATCAACGTCATATACGTTATTTTTTACTGGTCTTGAAAACAGCCTTTCCCATAGAACGCGGTCTTTTGTGAGAGGAAAGCATATCGAAAGTAAACTCCTTTCGTGCATGTTGTGCATTGTGTCTGCTGACCATCTTCAACATTCTGAAGACTTTTTGTCCGGATACAACATGCATGTTGTTCGCCTGTTTTCCAGCCGAATTGTTCTAAGTGTAGGTCTGCTCTTTTTTTTATTAGTGGAGATGGGATTTTTAACTGGTCAAGCACACTCTTATCCGACTGGTCTTAAGCACAAGCCAGGCAGACTAAAACCCATCTCCGAACCGTTTCCATCTAAATCACCATGTTCAGCTAAACACCTAAATATAAAAAAATTAATTTTTGCAACCCATTCAACCAATCCGCGCACAAGTACTCACAAGAACTCTTATGATCAAGCTTTATCGGGACTGCATGAGACACAATACAGATAGTAGCCCTCTGCATTATATTACATGTTTAATTTATTTATTTATTTATTTATTTATTTATTTTATTGATTTATTTATGTATTCACTTACATATTTATTTATTATCTATCCTTTTAATTATGGATGGAAGGAATTCCTTGATGCACATGATCACTAGTGGTATGGCCATCAAGAAGAAAAAATGTTTTTTTTTAACATGCATACATCTGTGCATGTTCATAATCTATCCTTTACTTCGCATGCATATTCATAGGTCCCAGGTAGCTCCGACTTATTTTATTTATTAATTTATTATTTTATTATTTATTTATTTGTGATGTATGTTTGCACATACACATCAGCATACAAGATGAGAACATACATGTACACATATATGGTAATCGGTGCCATACCACCCGCTCCCCACACCACATACACACACAAAACACCCACCAAAAGACATGCACGTCTGTGCATGTTCATAATATATCCTTTACTTGGTATTCATTTGTCCCAGGTATCTTTGATTTACCGTATTTTAGTTATTTAATTTTTTGTTTGTTTGTTTGAAAAGTAGGTTTGTACATACACATCAGCATACAACAAGAAAATATACACATAATCTATTATGGTAATAGGTGCCATACCGCCCACTCCCAACCCCTCCCCACACACACACACACACACACACAAAACCGCTGAATACCCACCAAAAGACATGTACATCTGTGCATGTTCATAATCTATCCTTTATTTAGTATTTATATGTCCCAGGTATCTTTGCCTTATTTTATTTATTTGTTTAAATTATTTATTTATTTATTTTGTTTGTAATGTAGGTTTTGTACATACACATCAGCATACAACATGAGAACATACACATTCATGGTAATAGGTGCCATACTGCCCATTCCCAACCCCACTCCACAACCACAAAACACCCACCAAAAGTCAAGTACATCTGTGCATGTTCATAATCTATCCATTACTTAGCATTCATATGTCCCAGGTAGCTTAACTTACTTTATCTTATTTATTTAACCGCCATGAGATGGCGTTAGTCGCCTGCTCGGCATTAAGCCCAAATAACTATTTATTTAAATTATTTACTTTTGTTTGTTTGTAATGCAGGTTTTTGTACATACACATCAGCACGCAAGAAGAAAATACACCCACCCACCCACCCACCCACCCACCCACCCACTTACTCTATCTTATTTATTTAACGGCCGTGAGATGGCCGTAGTCGCCTGAAAGACGTTAAACCCAAATAACTATTTATTTAAATTATTTATTTATGTTTGTTTGTAATGTAGGTTTTGTACATATACATCAGCATGCAACATGAGAACATACACATACAGAGAAAGTGTACTGTACCATCAGTGATCATTGATTGGCACTGGCAGTGATCGCACATCACAACATAGATTGCCAGTGCAACTGATTGAATTAAATATTACAGTAATAAATAATTAATCAAGTTCCGAAACTTTGTTCAGGCATGACAGTTAAAACCAAGTGGTGTGGCACCCTTTCTCTTCTACAGCATGCAGCATGTTGCACTTCGGAATTAGCTTTCGAAGATAGCGTTTGTTTTTTGTGGGTTGCGTACTTGTTTTGGTGCTGTAGTGTCGAAATGAAACTGGCAACGCGATGGTAAAGTGAATGAAAATAACCGTGACAAACCTATATCAAGACGTAAAAATGCACAAAGCAACTTTGCATGTTCGCTTTTTGGGGGGAAACAAACAAGCTTGAGTAGAACAAATAAAAAAAGAACTCGTAGGCACACCGAAATTCACAGCAACGCGTGTATCTTGTATCATGTGTCGATCACGTGATTTGGGATACCTTATTGTTGAGTAACTATATTTGAGCTCAAGGCAAGCTTTTTCGTAATTGTTTCTTCTCTTAATATAATTAAGTGTGAAAATGTACTTAAAAAATAAATGAAATCCTTTTAAGTGGTATATAGTGCATACTACCACTGAATACAGGAACAATGAGGCCCGTGTAAACTACTGATCCCCAGTGAACGTGGCTGCGACAGTCCTGGTTTCGTCTGCAGCCGTACTGGAAACAAAATATGCTACAAAAAAAAAAAAAAAAAAAAAAAAAAAAAAAAAAAAAACAAAACAAAAAACCAACTCCATCCTCCGGCGGTTTAAAACGAGTGCGCACTGCTTTAATTCATACTAGACTTCATTTTGATATACCCAAACCTTTGTTACTCTCTAGAAAATCACTATCTCGTAAACGGCTGATCGTCTATGAAGGGCAGCTGCTAGACTAAAAGGAGGTGTGTAAGAAATAAGATAAGCTCCAGAAATGACTAGATTTAGCCAGTGTTTGTAATGTTCTTAGGCCTTAAGTTTCAATCTAACTTGACGGTGTGTGATAGGGGTGGGAGCGGTGGATAGGGTTTGCTCCGGTCCCATACTCAGTCACAACTACGCACTTTGAAATTTGGTATGTCCTCTAGCCAGTCACTGCGGGCCATGAGCCGCATTGCTGTGATCAATCTCTGCCTCTGTTACCCAGACCGTCGAATAATGTCCAGAGTCTAATCCTGTACTTCTTTTTTCGTAGAGTGGTATCCACGTGTGTGCTCTGTGCTGGCTACAAAGGGATAACAAGATGGGATGAACAGCAACCCATAACGTCTCTTCGGTTCTATATGAGAGCCATAACCCAGAAGGTCACTTTTATATGCGAGATGTCTTCGCCTGTTGTCACTGACCTGATTCTGATGTTGAAATATCTCCTATTAAAAAAAAAGCCTCTCAGATTTGCCAATTGCGCTCTACAAGGGGCACAGTGCATACGCGTCGTTGGTTTGAAAAAAAAAACCCCGTTATTTGTCATGACGTAATTTTAGTTTTTGTCTACTGTATTAAAAAAATACGGCAGACTTTGAAATGGGGCCGGTCGGAGCGCATTTCGGAGAAAGCACATGACGTTTTTGGCGTGCGGGGAAGAAATTCTGGCAAAGAAGTAACAAGATAAAAATGAAGTCACGTCTAGCTACGCAAACCTGGCTAGAGAACGTCTTTTTGGCGCCAAAGCGCCGCGCGCGCGCGCTCGTGTGTGTGTGTGTGTGTGTGTGTGTGTGTGTGCGTGTGCGTGTGTCACAGCGACTAGAGCCCGCGTTTGAGGACGGACAAGCTTGAAATTTTAGGATATTGTCCCTAAAAAAATTATCTCGAGATCTTTTTTTTTCGATTTTTGGATTAAAATGCTCAATGGCGAGAAAATGTCCGTTTCACAAAAACCACACTGGAGTCCGTAAAAACGACACTGTAGTCCGTAATTTTGCGTATTTGTACTAGATATATTGCGTATAGCTAGATAAAAGGGAGATATTGAATGAGTTTGTTAACCAGCTTTTGTACCTCTTGAACTTTGTGAGTGATAATTAAATATTTTTTGAAAAAATATTTTTTCACGTTTTGGAGATTAATTTCACGAATTATATGTGTTAATCTTAAAACAATTGAATCTTTTTTACGAAAAAAATCCCCAATCTTCTCATTAATAATCGCATGATTTTTCGAATATGGTATTTACACAAGCCTACTGTTTGTCTCGGCTGTCGGGTACGATTAGGTCAATTGTGACCTTTATGCCCTAGTTGTGAAAATCAGACAATGTTCTGCACCACGTTTTAGGATTCATTTGTAAAACAGCTAACATAACTTTAATTTTTCTTTTACGAAAAAAAAAGCTATCTTCTCATTAATACCCATAAACAGTGTTTGCATAAGCCTCTTGTTTGTCCCGGCTCTGGAGTAGGATTAGGTCAAATTCTGACCTGTAAGTCCTAGGCGTGAGAATCAGCAAGAAAATTGCAAAGTTGATTCTCTGATAAGTCAAATGTTAGTACTGCGATGAGTGACGTATAACAATGAGTTGTCAATATGAACACGGCGTCGTGGGACTAATCATGCCATGGCGTGAAGCTTGAAGTGACGTCATTTTGGTGCTCGTGCTATTTCTACGCCAGACCACAGAGCTTACGAATGGCGGGAATCGCCGTGCCAGTGTCCGTCTTTATTTCTGTATGCCAGTGTGTGTGGATCAGAGGGTGGGTTAGCGTAGAAGGAGATGGATTCCTGTCGTTACACGAGCCCACAGAGCGTACTAATGGCGGGAAGCGCCGTGTGTCCGTCTTTCAGTGTGCGCCGACGTGTGTGTTGATCAGAGGTTGGCTTAGAGAGGAGGGAAATGGATCAGCATAATAAGCCTAAAAATGTGAACAACTGTGAATGTTCATAAAAGATAAACGCATGTGAGCTCCAAACAATACGGTAGACTTTGGGATGAAATCCTCATCTTGTTATATATGTATCATGACAAAGTTTCACTTTGCCTTCTGAACTTGAGAAAATGGTGACAAACTAGAATTTCACGGTACAATTTCAGTGTTGCTATAAATTGTGTGTGAAATGAGATTAATAGATGATATTCTATGATATTCTACTGTACACGCGCACGCTCGTGTGTGCCGGTGTGTGTGTGTGTGTGTGTGTGTGTGTGTGTGTGTGTGTGTGTGTGTGTGTGTGTGTGTGTTAGACAATGACAATGATTCTTTATTTTACAACGGTGAAAGTTTTGACTGGCACAACCATTTTTCGAACTTGCCGTTGCTAATCTAATCTACAAGTAATGCACAAAGTGTGAAATATTATATTGAATAAAATAATAATAATGAATTTTTAAAAAAAACGTGCACACACACGCAAAGAATGAGAGAGAGAGAGAGAGAGAGAGAGAGAGAGAGGGAGAGGGAGAGGGGGAGAGAGGGAGAGAGGGGGAGAGGGGGAGGGAGAGGGAGAGGGAGAGAGAGAGAGAGAATGACACTTTTTTTCTCAAGGATAAATGATTAGGTACACATACCATTTTAAGTCCCTTCTGTTTATAGAATGGACTTTTTAGGACGGGTCAAAGGCGGGCAGGCTTAACCGCTAACAATTGAAGTAACAAGATAAAAATTACGTCATGTCTAATTATGCTTACCTCGCTGCTGAACGTACATTTGGCGCAAAGCGCCGTATGTGCGTATGTATGTGTGTGCTTATGTATGTAAAAAAGAGAATCTCCGATATTTCTGTACACACAAGCTTAAAACTTGGCGAAATACTTTCTTAAGTGGGTGGCTAAGACAGCCTCCGAGCATATTGTAATTGAATGTCTCATTAAAGACATAAACAACCGTTTATAGAAATTCGGTTGACCCAGATTAGAGTCCGTAATTTTTCTCATATTTATTTGAACTTTTGCATATAGTTTGGAGAAAGACATTGGACGAGTTCGTTAGCCTGCTTTGTATCCTTTCAACGTCTTTAGTAAAAATTATTTATTTTCAGAAAAAAAATAAAACACTAAAAAACCTTGACTTCTAGAGAAAGTCAGACAGTGGCGGTGACGTAAAAGGGGCAACTCCGTCACCACGCAGACACTGACATAATACTCTAAATATGACGTCATTCTGTCTCTCGCGCACGGCTCTCTCCTTCTCTCACACAAACATGCGCGCATCTCCAGGAGGAATAAATCCTCAGGCACCCTCCAGGCGCATGAGGATCTATGCCTCTTGGAGATGTTTGGACTGAGCGCGCGCACACGCACGCACTAACACGCACACACACATCGACGCGCTTTCAGAAGAGCATGTAGCTAGGTAAAGTCAACCTGCTTTCACAAAAATTATAGCAAGACTAAAATTGTACCGTGAAGCTCTAGTTTTGTCACCATTTTCTCAAGCCTATGAAGCGAAAGTGAAACTCATATCACATAAAAAATAAAATTACGTAAAAACTCTCTCTCTCTCTCTCTCTCTCTGTGTGGGCGTGCGGTGTGCATGTTTGTGTGTGTACTGACGTTAAACTGAATTTGCTTTACTTTCACAAACGAAGCTTATTTCATGTATATGTCATTTGCCTGTATTGAATTGTTGTAGTTTGTGTTCAATCCGTAGTTTAGCAAGGACAGATATGAAAAGAGGCCGGTGAGTCTATTGTCTCCATCCTTGAAAAAAAAGTGTCATTCATTCATTCATTCATTCATTCATTCATTCATTCATAAAATTACGTAAAAACTAAAACTCTCTCTCTCTCTCTCTCTCTCTCTCTCTCTCTCTCTCTCTCTCTCTCTCTCTCTCTCTCTCTCTCTCTCTCTCTCTCTCTCTCTCTCTCTCTCTCTCTCTCTCTCTCTCTGTGACTTTAACATTGATTTACAAAAGCAAGACCATTCTTCATGGAGATCCATGCTTAATTTTCTAGGTGAGCATTTCAAGTTCCAGTTTGCTTTTCATTGTCTGCTCGATTACCGAAACAACCAGCTAAAGGACACACTACTATCATTTATAGATATATATATTTATATATAACGTGTCAATGAAACACCCTATTATACCAGAATGGCTCTCGGATGAAATTAAACAAGCGATGGAAGTTCATCATCATCATCATCATCGTCCCTGCCGAACTGGCGTTGGGGATGAAGGCAGCAGCAACAGACAGTGCTCTCACTGAGTCTATTTGGGCGGTGGCAAGCAAGTCTGGCATCTCGAGTTCGGTCCATTCTTTATGTTTGCGACCCAACTCTTTCTCTGACGACTCGCCGACGACTTCTTCGAGAGTGCCTTGGAGGATAGTCTTGGACAAGGTGTTGTGTCGGGTCACGTGGCCAAACCAAGCAAGGAAGTTAGAGACATGTTAAAAAAGCAAAGAAATTTGATGAGTACAAAAAGCAGAGAAACCATGTCAAATCTTTAGTTCGAAAAGCCCAAAGACAAAACTGATGCTGAACGTGTCATTGCCGGCGGAAAGGACATCCGCTCAGTCTGGCAACTGACAATTTCACTAAAGGTCACAGTAAACGCCCGCTTAATATTCCACCCGATTTCACTGCGGATGCGTTTAACGCTTATTTCCTAACTGTTGCTAAACCTCTGGCGAAGACCAATACCAATGACCTTGACAACTTGACTACACATGCTTGGATCAACTGCGTCAATCCGGCACTATAGTCAGCAGAGAACGGGGGTCACACATTTTCTGTGCCTCTCATGAGTATTCTGGATGTTGGTAAATCTATTTCTAGTTTAAAACACAAATTATCGCGGGCCAACGGCGGCCGACCGATCGGCCCTATGGCCTTTGTGCACTGGGATTGCCACTACGGTCTGGATTTCTCAGCCGGACCGCTCCAGGCCGTTCACTTGTCGACATTTTTCACGGCGTTTGCGTTAAGTAGTGCCGCTCAAGTCAGTTACTCGACACTCACAAACCAGATAGGTGAGGCTAGCGCTGGCAGAATTGTATGCAAACCAAGGGGAACCACAGCGCTGGACATACAACAGTTAGATCCCCAGGGGATCTAACTGTTGTCTGTCCAGCGCTGTGATTCCCCTTGGTTTGCATACACTGAGTTACTCGACAGACTGACACCGAGTCTCGGTTCCAGTGCGCAAAGGCCATAGGGACGACGTCAGCGGCCGCCTTTGGCCCGCACACGACCGGCTGTGCGCGGGCCAACGTCGGCTCGATGGCCTTTTGCGCTGTTGCCGGAAGTCTCCTCAGTCACTGTTATTCAGTATTGCTCCCACTCAGAGACTGACCTACGCAGCACAGCTCAGGGGTCTTGCCGCAACTGACTGCGGCCATTATTCAGTATACTTCTGTCAGTTTTTTCGCCCAGCCGTGTGAGTTTCACTATGTAGTATCTTTACTAAACTGATACCGTCAGAACTAAGGACGTTTTCACGCCGGGTCACTGACAAAGATTATTTATTTATTTAATGATTTATCATTTATTATTTCTCCTATTAAGGTATTATTATTAAAATCACAGCAACGATTGTATTTTCTCAGACTTCTCAAGGTGCCGTTTGGTGTCAGCAGACAAATTTTGACCAACTTCTACTCCGGGCAGTTATTGAAAGTACTTTGCCCTTTTCCCTGACCGTTTGGTTTGGCAGCACCACACAGAAAGAGCGATCCAAATTAAACAGAGTAGTAAAAACTGCATCGAAATTCATAGGTATCGACTGATTTTCCCTCGTTAGAGTCCCTCTTCCAGGAAAGAATGCTAAAAAACAATAGATCCATCCTCCGATGTGATTCCCACCCAGCCCATGAGTTGTTTGAGATGATGCCATCAGGCTGCCGTTACTAGAGCGATCGGAACACGCACGAGTCGTTTCAGTAAAAACAGTTTTTTTTCCCCAACCGCTCTCCAGACTTTAAGTGATCCAAACAAACGCCAAATCTGACCCATCCATCCCACTGTTTACTGTAACGTATATTATACAGTATTGTCCAGCGGCTCATCAGCGCATAATACTTGCTATGCAAGTGACGTGTTTTTATTTTACGATATGTCCTCTGTGATTTGTGTCACTGCCGCCGACTGAAATCAATCGTGTTTATTGCCTAGTACGTTTAGACCACAATAGTTATTAAGGCATACGGGTGTGTTTGAGTGAATGTGTGTGTGTGTGTGTGTGTGTGCCAGTGTGTGTGTGTGTGTGTGTCGTGTGTGCGCGTGTGCGTGTGCCGCATGTATGTGTGTGTGTGTGTGTGTGTGTGTGTGTGTGTGTGTGTGTGTGTGTGTGTGTGTGTGTGTGTGTGTGTGTGTGTATGCCGTGTGCGGCCGTGCCGGTGTGCCGTGTGTCACAGTGTAGTTTACGTGTGTGCACGCGGCGAGCGAGCTCATCTAGTAACTATATCAAGTTTTGATGTGTTTCAAGTTATGTTTTTTCTTTTTTAAGTTGCGCAGCACCAAAACGATTTCCTAATGTATTATTACATAATAAAATGGCAAAAAAAGTTATGTCTTACTCAGTCACGTTAAAAAATAAGTAATTCCGCCAGTACTTCATATGGGCCCGGTTTCTTCTTAAGCTTTTTCGTAGGGGTATCAGCTCCAGATCTGGATGTTGCGTGGTTGGATCCGGTTGGCTCCAAGTGCGCGCACTGACAGTGACTATCCCCCTACAACAGAGAAATATAGAAAGCGCGTTTTCGACTGCCCGCTTAGTTGTACAGCCCTTGTACAAGTTCTACTCGGCTCTGCTACTGCACTGAGATATTTGTCTTTGTTTTGTTTGTTTGTTTGTTTTTTTGTTGTTTTTTAACGATGGCTTGATGTGACCAGCCATAGTACAGGAAATTTTAGTACAGGCCTCACTAGAATCTGGTGCCAGACTGCCTCTTACCTCAACGTAACGACAGAAACTGTCAACGCCTCGGCCGCTTTAACAGCTCGCCGCTGCCGCTTTATCGCTCCCTGGTCGTGCCGGCGTGTTTATGTGTACTGTAAACAAATTCCCAAACCTTTCCGGAGGTCTCTGTACAGTCTATTTTTACTCTGAGGCCTCCCTTTCTAAAATTTCTCAGCTTTTCAAGTCGGCAAAGCGATCGCTGATTCCATTGCTAACGACGCGGTCCGACATCTTGGTTTTACTCTCTTTGGTTTTTTTTTAAAAATATAAATGTGATACTGTTGAAATTGATAATCTATTGCTATATTGCCAGGAAACTTGTAACAATGTTTCGACGTGTTTACAATCAAATGTTTTATTTAGAATGCTTTAAATGGTCAGCTATTGATAAATTACTTTTGTTTGAGTGTATTTTGTCTCCCTTCACACTACAACACACAACTGACACAAAGCCATCTTAAAGCTGTCCACAACCTGCAGCTCGCGCATTTAAAAGTACGTTTGTCATAAAGAGCTGGATCTCACGAGCCCCTTTTACATCAGAGGCTAATGTGAATCTATTCATTTCGGGCATAGCTGGGCAGGACGGAAAACTGTAAGCCGTCCACAACTGCCTGAATCTCCCGCATTGAAAGGGACAGCAGGAGGAGATTATGTTTGTCATAAACAGCTGGATCTCACGAGCCCCTTGGACATCAGAGGCTAATGTGAATCTATTCCTTTCGGGCAAAGCGGGGCAGGATGGAAAACTGTACAGAGCTGCAGGGAACATGTCGGCGGCATATACCTAAATGCTTCTTCGTAAGGTCAAAAATCTACAGTGATTTAACTCTGCCTGTCCATTTTATTTAGTTCTGCTGTTCCCTTGTAGCGTACCAGAGAGCACTTTCCACATCAGTGCAATAATGAAACCGGCGGCAGTGTGTATGTGGCCGGCATATACTTTCATGTCTCTTTAAGGTTCCGAAACCTTTAGTGATTAATATCTGCCTGCAGGTTTCATTTACCTCTATTTTCTAGTCATAGAGTACCAGAAAGAGTTTGGCTAGTTAGTGATCGAGCGGCTAGCCGCTCAAGAAACCGTGTGGAATGTCGGTTTTCGATTGCTCACATGTGTAAGCCGAAAGTTGTAACTGCCTGGTTACTCTAAAAAGTGTATGAGCCCTTACAGTCATGCACAGTTCAGTTCTGGTCTGGCATCTTACACATGCACCACGTGAGGCAGCCAAACAACACTAAAACTACACGTACACTCAAAGCCAAAGTATTGTAGCAACTGTAGATCATTCTAAGCATTTTAAATAAAATGTTTATATTGAAACATTTTTTAAAAATATTTCACCTTAAACAAAATAAAGGCAGTATAATAACAATTGCCATAATATCAAATTTTTTAAAAAGTCGTGAGAGGAGAGTAAAAACAAAATGTCGGACAGCGTCGTTAGCAATGGCGACAGCCGGATCGCTTTGCCGACTTGAAAAGGCTGAAAAGTAAGAAAGTAAAGGCCAGGCCGCGATCGGAAGTTTTTCAAGTACGGTGTCACTTGACGTAGCCTGGTCTGTTTCAAGCATTTACCACGAAACACTGGGGCCCATATGTTTCAATTTGTACAACGATAGTCACACATTCCACGGTGTTTTTATTGGGTTTTTTTTTCCACGCCAGTCTAGAGGAAGAAAATTGCAGTCAATAATCACGAGAACCGAAGAAAGGCTTTCCGGCATACCCCCCGGCCGTTCTCCACTCGTTACTGAACTGTTTAGAGTGTAGATGGATCCACTAAGCTATCGTAGATTTTATTAATGTCCTTTATGTTTGCCAGTGCGAGCTTTTGCTGAACCAAGGGACGTTACTCTTTCAAACTTTATCTTTGAGAGGGCAACGTGCTTTCATTAAAAACAGTATACTTCCAGCTTTCTTCAACATGAAAATTAAAGTTTTATGCCGAAACCCGGACGATTATTTGAGGGAGACAAAGCTCGATATACACAAAGGTTTGGATTAACCGTTTATTGTCAAATGAGTATGGCGTTGTTCCGAGAAGAAACTGGCAAGCTAGCAGTCTTGGCAGCGACCGTGCACTATGTGTATCCCAAGTTCTGTTCTTATCCTTTCGATCCTTCGACCCACACTGGTTGTCTCCTTCGATTTGCAACCTCTGATCAGCGGCTGCGGGTCGAAGGAGACAACCAGTGTGCCTTCCACATGCGTCTGCCTGCCAGTCTTCGACATAGATCAGATTCTTTTCTCTTAGTCTTAAACTAAAGTTAAATTGTGTAAAATGTTTATTTATTTTCCAACCCATTACCCATTTAGTAACGTGGCTACGCGTTCACAACAGTGGAAATGGGACCTAACGTGCGGACATCAAAACATGCGTCTTGTTTATACATGAAGGCATGACAGGCACTGTAAACTGAGTCTGTACTTAAAAAAATTGACTCAGGGGGAGAAAAAAAAAAAAAAATCTGCATCCCATTCCTGCCCACCACCACCAGACCAAGAACCCAGCACTTTTGAGACTTTAAGACTGCCCACACAGCCAAACTCTTATCCTCAGGGTTACGACTCTTGTCCACAGTTCAGTTTGTTTAATTTTCCATAATTCCAGTTAAGGGACCAGCCATTATTCAAACTGGATCTACTATTGAATATTATATTTAACCCTTTTCATTCTGATACACCCATTGCTTGAAATGAATTTGACTATGATAGTTCAAAGGTGGTGCCAGAATAGCTTGGCACCTTGAGCTATCAGGGTTGATCTATCTCCTAATCTGTAATGTAGCCTTCATAGGACAATAACTTGAATTTAATAAGCATTATTAAAAAAAAAAAATCAGCCTCAGGATGTAATGAGATAAGTTTGGCATGGAAGGGGTTACACATATAATCCTGTGATTTTTTTCATTTCGTCAGAACAGCTGAGAAGATCATTGGCCTAGGACAGTACCAAGTAGATGATCTGTACCATAGAGCTGTCCGAAGGATAACTG
This sequence comes from Semisulcospira habei, assembly GCA_036245525.1. NCBI lineage: Eukaryota > Metazoa > Mollusca > Gastropoda > Semisulcospiridae > Semisulcospira > Semisulcospira habei. Next base: position 112,921,032 of record BTPG01000001.1, on the reverse strand, counting down.
CTAGCATTGTCAATGATCCTAGTCACCCACTCTCTGATCAGTTTCAAATGCTACCATCAGGCAGACGTTTCAACATGCCACTTGCCAAAAGGAATGTTTTTAAGAAGTCTTTTATTCCAACTGCTGTCTCGATTTTGAACTCTAGTTTATAACGCCGCGATAAGTATGATCTACTTAACATTACCTCCCATCTTGTGACAGATTGCTTGTGATAGATTGCTGCAGTGATAATTTTTCATGATATGCTTTTGCAGCGTTTGTTAATGTCTTTATATTGTTGTTTCATGACGAGCCGAAAGGCAAATTTCTGTCGTGCCTGGACTCGAACAGACAATAAAGTTGTATTGTATTGTATTGTATTAGTTCCAAGAAACAGAGACCCGTCCCAGCACCCTTTCCAGCTGGAGCGTGAGTACCAGAGAGCGTTGAATGCGACCAAGTTGGAACGAGTGTTTGCCAAACCATTCCTTGCAGCACTCGATGGTCATGGGGACGGTGTTCACACCCTCTGTAAACACCCCAAGAGTCTGGCACTTCTGTTGTCTGGTGCCTGTGATGGAGAGGTAATCAGTTTCTATTAAAACCAGTTAACCCATATTTAGTCCCTCTGCAGGAGATAGATTGACCATGATAATTTAAGGGTACTAGTGCCAGATTAGCTTGGCACCTTCAGGCACCAAGCTAATCTGGCACTACCCTTGAATTATCATGGTCAAGCCATCTCCTACAAGTACAACTGGTACATAGTCGTTTGGCAACACCTCCAAAATTTGAGAAATGGGACCCCGGGGCTAAAAGGGTTAAGATGAACTCTAGTTACGACAAACAGTGCTTAATTTCCCAAGAACCATTTTCCTTCGCCCCTGAATATATGCAAAGTCCTGTTAACAAGAAAGGACATTTGGCATCCCCTGAAGTTCTTGTTATCAGGACTTAACTGTATGTCATAACAACGCTTTCTTCAAAGGAATTTTAATTTTCATTGCTCATAGTAGGTAGGCCCATGTGACAGGTAAGATAAAGTGGGTAGCCCAGTCTAAAATCATCCCACTTCACACATGATTTTTCCACACAAAAACTATTCAATGTTTTATCATTTATGAAAGTTACATAAAATTAAAGTATACTACTCTTTCCTGAATTGTTCTGTACTTTGTTTTTGTAATGTGATAAAAAAATAATGGGTTTAAGAAATCCGAGATTGTACCTCACTTTAGCATGAAAACATGCGCTCAGCGCCTCGCATACGCATTCCATCACAACTTCGAGAAATGGGTAACGGGTAACTCGCTTTCTCTTCAAAGGGCACCCTGTAGTTGCATTGTAGCTATTAATAGCACATACCATTGAAAAGGCAAAACCACTCCAATTGTAACCATGTAAGGGGAAAAACGAAGAGTTTTTGTTGTTTATCTTTGTATTTGATCAGTAAAAAAAAAAAAATTCTAAAATGGATTTTTCATTTTTTTGTATTTTTCAAAGTACATTTTTGCCTAAAGCACCACTAGAAAGCTCAAACGTAAAAGCAGTTCTCCTATATGGAGCAGAGACTTGGAGGTTGACAAAAACCACAGTCAACAGAGTACAGATCTTCATAAGCAGTTGCCTTAGAAGAATCTTGAAAATCCACTGGCCAGAGAAAATCAGCAACATCAGACTCTGGGAGAGAACAGAGCAGATAACAGCAGAGAATGAAATTGGACGAAGAAGATGGGGATGGATTGGTCACAGTTTGAGAAAGCCAGTGTCCAGCATCACTAGGCAGGCATTGTCATGGAACCCCCAGGGAAAGAGGAAAAGAGGCAGGCCGAGAAACACCTGGCGTCGAGACCTCCAAGCAGACATCAAGAGACTGGGAACCACCTGGAGTAAAATCGAAGGAGAAGCACAGGACAGGAGTCGCTGGAGGTCTCTCGTCGATGGCCTATACCCTGGGAGGGGTGACAGGCGTAAGTGAAGTGACCGCTAGAAAGCGCAATTTCTGCTCTTTTAAACTTAAAGTCTATTATCGGTTATTGAGTAGTTTTTGCGCTACAGCGCCCTGATCTCATTAGCATCCAACCACATGCGGTCGTGAGGTGAGCCGGCGGACATTCAAACTTTTGTGCGCAGTTGAAACTTAGACGGGATGTTCACGTGACCTACTATGCTACAAAGTAAATGAATTGCCTTTTCTAAACCATTAAAAGTTTAATATATTAACTATGTTTCACGTTTAATTTGTTACAAACGCATACATATATTTTATTCTTGATCATTCATCGTCTGGTGAAGCCTCGCGGGCCTGAGAGTAGCCATTCACCTGCTGGCCTTGCGTATCGTTTATAACAGCTGATGTTACGGCAAAAATAGAGGGTTTCTGTGGAGTCACATGTATGGCAAGATGTTGTATAAATTTTGATTTATTTGATTTGTATATGTAGTTAATTCAATAGTATTAGTACCACTACTGGCAGTGGGCAGATGTTCACATCTGCACGGGACATAGACGACCCCGCCCTCCACGAGTCACCTGCTGCCTTGCAGGCCTGGCCGCTTGGCTGCGGAAAGGCTAAGGGAGGAAACCCCTGACATCAAAGCCCCCGTGTCTCCGGGGAAGGCTTTTGAGCCAGAGACTAGGACAAGGACAGTCTGATATAAAACCTACGACCCGAGGACCTCGATGCCATCGTCCCAGCTTGCTAGGCCATGGCAGATGAACCAAGGGTTTAAAGGGTGGGGCCAGTACTGCGCACACTGCACTCCACCAAAAAGCTCCACCGCGCAGGCTTTAGGAAACGTCCACGGACCATGACACTGACCATTCCAAGTCCTGTAGCGACGGGCGAGGGGCGAAACGGCAGGTGAAAGATGTCACTGGAAGCCGCAGTCTCAAACCTGCATGCAGGCGGTTCAGGATATTGGTCGCCTGATGTTGACCTGGGGATGACAACATCACTCGGCACACCCTGAACGACCAAGCAGCCTTCTCTAGGGACAGCACTGCTTGCTCCACACGGAGAGGGGCCTAGAAAAGGTGGCCTAACCAAAGCTCGTCCCCTCGCAACCCCAGTTGGCTAGCCGCGGTCAACGGGCATCTTCTCCTGCGGTCAAAAAACAAGAAAGAATAACGGATCCACTCTCATGATGACCACGACCGGACTCAACGTAGCATGCTGGAACGTCCGAACCATGCTCGACAAAGCAGACAGCGGACGCCCTGAACGTCGCTCCGCCCTCATTGCCCATGAATTGCGGAGGTTAAACATCGACATCGCCGCGCTCAGTGAAGTACGCCTTCCGGACGAAGGCAGCCTCCAAGAACTTGGTGCTGGGTACACCCTCTACTGGTCAGGCAGGCCTGCATCAGAAAGACGGCTTTCAGGCGTGGGTTTCATGGTCAAGACATCCATTGCGACTAAGCTGGAAAACCTACCAACGGGCCACTCAGACCACATCATGTCCATGCGCCTCCCACTGAGACACCAGCAGCACGTCACCCTTCTCAGTGTGTACTCCCCGACCCTCCTGGCAGAGCCTGCTGAAAAGGACAAGTTTTACACTGACCTGCGCAGCCTCCTACAGAGTACCCCTGCAGACGACAAAGTCATCATCCTTGGCGACTTCAACGCCAGAGTGGGCCAGGACTCTGAAGCCTGGAAAGGAGTCCTCGGCAAGCATGGCGTGGGGAACTGCAATGACAGTGGCTGCCTACTGTTGGAGTTCTGTGCGGAGCAGCAACTGGTCATCACCAACACTACTTTTCAGCAAAAGGACAGTCGAAAGACCACCTGGATGCATCCTCGCTCCAAACACTGGCACCTTATCGACTATGTGACTATGTACTAGTGCGTCAGAGGGACCGCAGTGACGTCCTCCTCACCAGAGTGATGCCCAGCGCAGAGTGCCACACTGACCACCGCCTTGTCCGCTGCAAACTCAGGCTCCACTTCAAGCCAAAACCCAAGAAATGGGCGCCCCCCAAGAAAAAGCTTGATGTTGCCAGCCTTCAGCGTGACGATGTGAAAGCTGCCTTTCAGACAGATTTACAGCGCAGGCTCAAAGACACAGCGGACCCAGTAGACTCCTCCCCTGAAACACTTTGGGAACAACTGAAAACTGCTATTGCAAAATCCTCTGCAGAAGTCTTGGGTTTCGCCAGAAAGAAGAACAAAGACTGGTTTGACGAAAACGATGTAGAGATCCAGGAACACCTAGCAAAAAAAAGAGCCGCCCATCAGGCCCACCTAGCCCAGCCTTCCTGCCCTGTGAAGAAGTCTGCCTTCTGCCTCGTCTGCAGCAGTCTCCAGCGCAAGCTCAGAGATCTCCAGAATGAGTGGTGGACCAGACTTGCACAGAGGACCCAGCTTTGTGCTGACAATGGTGACTACAGGGGCTTCTACGAAGCACTGAAAGCAGTGTATGGCCCCAGGCACCTGGTACAAAGTCCCCTGCGAAGCGCGAATGGCCAGGCACTCCTCACAGATAATACCTCCATCTTGAACCGCTGGTCGGAATACTTTCAGAGCCTCTTCAGCGCTGAGCGCACTGTTCAAGAAGCAGTCGTCCTACAAATCCCACACCTCACAGTAAAGGTTGAATTGGATGAACCGCCCACCGCTGAAGAGACCCTCACAGCCATCCACCAGCTCAAGAGTGGCAAAGCAGCAGGCATTGATGGAATACCGCCAGAGATCTGGAAACATGGAGGCACAGCACTGCACAACAAGCTCCATGACCTCTTTCTTTGCTGCTGGGAGGAAGGAACACTACCAAAAGATCTCCGTGATGCAGTCGTTATCACCCTGTACAAGAACAAAGGCGAGAAGTCTGACTGTTCCAACTATCGGGGAATTACCCTGCTGTCCATTGCTGGGAAAATCCTTGCAAGGCTGCTCCTGAATCGGCTGGTACCTGCCATCGCTGAAGACCAACTCCCAGAGGGCCAGTGTGGCTTCAGAGCAAACAGGAGCACCACCGATATGGTCTTTGTGCTGAGACAGCTACAGGAGAAGTGCCGCGAGCAGAACAAAGGGCTGTACGTAACATTTGTCGACCTAACAAAATCGTTCGACACTGTGAGCAGGCAAGGCATGTGGCAGATCCTGGAGCGACTTGGCTGTCCCCCAAAGTTCCTCAACATGATTGTCCAGCTACACGAGGACCAGCAAGGCCAGGTCAGACTCAACAATGACCTCTCAGAACCATTCCCTATTCTCAACGGCGTAAAGCAGGGCTGCGTGCTGGCACCGACCCTCTTCACCATCTTTTTTAGCATGATGTTGAAGCAGGCCACAGTGGACCTCGATGATGACGATGCAGTGTACATCAGGTATCGTCTCGATGGCAGCCTGTTCAACCTCAGACGACTGCAGGCCCACACGAAAACCCTAGACCAACTGATTCGTGAGCTGCTTTTTGCTGATGATGCTGCCCTCGTTGCACACACAGAGAGAGCCCTGCAGCGCATCACATCTTGCTTCACAGATGCTGCCCAGCTCTTTGGACTCGAGGTCAGTCTGAAAAAGACAGAGGTCCTCCATCAGCCGGCACCCAAGACAGTGTATCGCCCTCCTCACATCACCATTGGCGAGTCTGAACTAAAGTCAGTGCACCAGTTTACTTACCTTGGCTGCATTATCACGTCGGACGCCAAGCTGGACAAGGAGCTTGACAGCAGGCTGGCAAAAGCGAACAGCGCTTTCGGGCGACTTTTCAAGCGACAATCAACAGCTGAAAACAGGCACCAAGATCAGCGTGTACAGAGCTGTGGTCCTCACCACCCTGCTGTATGGTTCCGAGTCCTGGGCCCTCTACTGCAGCCAACTACGACTCCTCGAACGCTTCCACCAGCGCTGCCTGCGTACCATCCTGGGCATTCACTGGAATGACTATGTCACCAACGTCGAGGTCCTTGAACAGGCTGAAACTGTGAGCATCGAGGCTTTGCTGCTGCGGACACAGCTCCGCTGGGCGGGGCATGTCTCCAGGATGGAGGATCATCGCCTACCAAAGATCACCCTGTTTGGCGAGCTTGCTACTGATCACCGTGACAGAGGGGCACCAAAGAAGAGATACAAAGACTGTCTCAAGAAGTCACTTAGTGCCTGCCAAATCGACCACCACCAGTGGTCTTCGCTTGCTGCGGACCGTGACACCTGGCGCTCCACCATTTACAAGGCAGCTGTCTCCTTTGAGGACTCTCACAGAGCTAGCCTTAAGGACAAGCGGCTCAGGAGAAAAAACAGAGATGCCGCAGCTCAGAACCCTGGCCATACCTTCCCCTGCAGCCACTGCGGTCGAACCTGCCTGTCTCGGATTGGCCTCCGCAGCCACGAACAAGCCTGCAGACGTTGTGGGCAACTCCTATAAAATCTTCGTTCGCGAAGTCAAGCCAAGAGAGAGAGAGAGAGAGAGAGATTAGTACCACAGTGAATAGGAATTAGATAGAATCCAGAAATTTCACATGGAAATTTCAGTCCATGGTTATACTTTTTAATACATTGTAGTTTGTACTCCCTTGTAGTTTGTACTCCCTTGTTTTTTATTTTTTGTATTTTGCAAAAGCAAAGTTACCCATGTTTTATGTTTGCAAGCATGTTAAACACTTTGGTGAAGTCATTACAAACACTTTGATGTATGAACCATTCCTGTGGACCTACTAGAAGCTGAGATATGACATTCTTGTCGTTCTTTTTACCCTTCGCAAACTTGCATGAATAGTGATGTTATTAGGGCTATGATTTTTACATGTATTAACTGACACCTCAGGAAAAACATAAGCAAAATGTAGGTAGTAATTTGAGTATACTAAAGAGATTTAGAGTTTGTCGGATGATTACTTGAGTAATGCTGTGGGCATGAAATGCCCCTTTTGCATGGTACTGCGAGCCATTTTACATGTTTTTTGTCAACTTCGTGGCCACCACACAAAGCAACATGTACATGGATACATGTACCAATCATTTGTCTTGATTGTTATGTTTAGTACACTATGTGCACATATTTAAGCAGTAGTCATAAGTAGTCAATAGTTATTTGAGCACAAACTTGGTCTTGCATCTTATACTGGGCCGAGGTAAAACTTTAAACCTTCATATTTCGCAAACCGTTAAAGTTATATTGCCTAGGATCAAGCATCTCAACACAGTAAAAAAAACTGTCTGCAACAGATACTGCTGACAATATGTGTATGGGGCCTTTGTGTAATATCTTAGAGCTTTATCATGTAAGTACAATGCCAAATGTTGCAATTCATCGTTCGCAGGGTCTATTGTTTTAATTAATAATAATAATTATGGTGTTTATAATGCGCTTATCTTATAATAATTATAACTCTAAGCGCGCACTCACAACTCGCACACGCATGCGCACGCTTTAGACAATGACTCACGTACCACAAATAGTGAAAATACATTACGACGGTCAGCTTGGGGTGGGGAGTGTAGTGATATACAGTGCTAGAACTGTTGAAAGAGGTGAGTTTTGAGGGCGGACTGGAAGGAGAAGATAGTGTTTCTGACGGAGAGAGAGTGGGAGGGTGTTCCAGGTGGATGGACCGTAGATGGAGAAGGAGCGGGGGCCGAAAGTGCTGAGTTTGGTGCGGGGGATGAGGAGGCGGAGAGGGTCGGAGGCGGAGCGGAGGAAGCGGGAAGGAGTGTAGGGGTGAAGTAAGTTGGAGAGATAGGTGGGAGCGTAGTTGTTCAGGGATTTGTAGCACAGAGACAGAATCTTGTATTGGATGCTTTGGGGGATGGGGAGCCAGTGAAGGAGCTTGAGCAGGGGAGTGATGTGGTCGGATTTTTTCTTTCTGAGGACGAGGCGGGCAGCATTGTTCAGGACGCGCTGAAGAGTGAGAGTGGTAGAGTGAGGAAGGCCGGAAAGGAGAGAGTTGCAGTAGTCGATGCGAGATAAGATGAGAGAGACAGCGAGTTTGGTGGCAGCTTCGGTAGTGAGGTATTTTCTGATCTGACTGATGCGGCGGAGGTGGAAATAACATGCCTGGGCCGTGGCGGCCCGGAGACAAAGCTGGTCATGGAAAGAGAGGAATCGAGGATAACGCCGAGGTTCTTGACTGAGTCAGAGAGGGAGATGGGGGTGCTGTCGAGTTGAAGGGGGGAGCTGGGAAAGTTTCTGGCGAGTGCCTACCAGCATGGCTTCCGTTTTGTCGTCGTTTAGTTTGAGCTTGTTTGCTGTCATCCAGTTTTTCACGTCTTCATAGCAGTCAGCCGTGCGAGTCAGTAGTGACTGAGTGTTGTCGAGTTTGTCTTTGTCTAGTAGTTGTGAGTCGTCAGCGTAGAGGTGGTGGTGTATGTGGTAAGACTGGATGATGTTGGACAGGGGGGAGGTGTAGAGTGTGAAAAGGACCGGGCCCAGGACGGACCCCTGTGGAACGCCGCAGGAGAGCCTGACTGGGTTGGAGGAGACGCCGTCGATGGTGACTGATTGCTGTCTGTCAGAGAGGTAGGAGAGAAACCAGGAGTGAGCAGAGTCAGTGATGCCAAAGGAGTGGTGAAGGCGATGGAGGAGGATAGAGTGATCTATGGTGTCGAAGGCGGCAGAGAGATCGAGTAGCGTAAGAAGGGAGATGTTGCCCGAGTCGGTGGAGATCAGCAGGTCGTTTAGGATATGTAGAAGGGCTGTTTCAGTGCTGTGATGTTTGCGATAGGCAGACTGGAAGAGACTGAGGAGGTTGTTGTCGGCGAGGTGGAGGTTGAGCTGGTTGAGGACAACCTTCTCAAGAAGCTTGGACAGGAAAGAGAGATTGGAGACTGCGCGGTAGTTCTTGAGATCGTTTGGGTCGAGGTTGTGTTTTTTGAGGAGAGGACGGACAATGGCGGACTTAAAGATATCGGGGACAGAGCCATTTTCTAGAGATGAGTTGATGATGTCAGTGATGAAGGGCAAAAGTTTTGGAAGGCCGTCCCGGTAGAGAGAAGCTGGGAGGGGGTCTAGTTCGCAGGTTTTGAAAGTCATGGACTTTATGGTCTTGAGGACTTCATCCTGAGAGACGGGGCGGAAGGACGAGAGGGGAGTGCCGGAAAAGGGGGGGGGGGGGGGGGGGGGGTCAGGAAGGCAAGGCGGAGAAGGCAGAGTGTCGAGTGTGTTGCGCAGAGTTTGGATTTGTCGGAGAAATAGGTGGAAAAAGCGGACGGGAGTTCTTTGTTGTGTGTGTTGGGAAGAGGAGAGTCTTTAGAAGTGCCTAGGAGTGTGTTCATGGTAGCGTAGAGGGTTTTGGATGAAGTGGATTCCAGGTTTTGTTTTGTACCCGTGTCACGGATTTATCATCTGCATCGGCCTGGTTTTGAATTAATATGAGCCTACATCACAAGGCTGCAGAACCCGACCCGCGACTATCAGTACGCAATACTGCAGGTCACGAGGTCATCGGTGTGTACTGATGTTCTCCATCATCCCTTTGAGTTTGACGTAATTTTCCACGAGAATGTAGAATAAACCTTCCATACTCGCTATGCTGTCAGAATCACAATATGGGTTCCACTTGACCTTTAGTATTTACTAGTAATGATCGAGCTGCATATGTTGTCAGTGCATGGCTGGGGACGTGGCTTGTTCGACTCTCTGCGCAACTTGACTGAGCCAGCATTCACGGTGCCTAGTTTGATCCTTTATCCCTCAGAAACATGAAACAGAACATTGTTAATTATACCCACTTTCTGCACTGCGGCAGTCAATTTCACATCTCACACATCGAAGTCTACGGAAACGACAAATGCACCATCACAGCAGAAACACTACCTCTGTGAATCCGAGTGAATGAGAGCCCGCACAGACAAAAACGTGTCAGTCACGACCAGCGATGTGCAACATGATTTCAAGTTGACACACACCATAGTTTTCAGATCTTTGCAGCATAAAATCTGATAACTAGCTCGTAAAACTTTATGATAAAACAGGTTCAAAATCTTGCAAAATCAGTAAGAGATAAATTCTACTGAAGATCTTGAATTCTGAAAATCACTAGTGCTTGCGGAACTAAGGAAGATCGACAAAGACCGTAGATTACTTACTGATTTACAAAGCAGGAAAGCAACAAATTCCGGATGGGTGGTCAAGCCAAGCTCTTGCTTTATGTGTTGCCACACTGATGTCCATATTCCCTTGTCCGGTGTCAATTCTACTTAGGGGTATCTTGTCTCTCTTCTTCTTTCTTCTCTTCAATTCTGAGCTTGTCATTGTTGGCGAAAGTCAATGATACTTTTTTTTTTCTTCGCTGGTTTATCTGCCATCTTGTCTCTGATTGGTTATAATTATGCAGATGACCTAAGGTTGTATAGAATAGTTATGACGTCGGCTACCATCGCCTATCACAAGCAATCTTTTGATGGTGTCCAGTCACAAGATTCCGGTGGCCTCTTATCGCTTTGAACGGACGAAAGAAAGCATTTGGTGGGACAATAGGGTGGTCACTGTCTAAGTGGGTATGTATACTGAAGCCCAGTAAAAGCTTTTTGCCAACTGAAGCCTTCAAAAAGTTGAGGTGTGCCCCTTTATTTAAAGATACAGCTATGAAATTTTGCACCTGTTTCAATATTAATATTGTGCATAGGTACATACCATTTTTATTCCAAACATTTTTATTTCAAATTTTGGCTGGACCCACCTACTTATAGCATACTTGTGATAAACAAGAATTGTTTTGTCTCTGATACCCGTATGTGGCCACCAGCAATAGGCATCAAATTAATGAATAGATTGTAGAAACACAGTCTGTGTGAGTGTGTCAACTATCAGTGAAGGGTTAACTTCATATGTTATACCTTATTTTCAGATTATTTGCTGGAACCTGGCAAAGCGGGCGAGTGTGAAGAAAGTGCTGGCTCATGATGGAATGGTGCATGGTATGACTGCTCACCGCAGTGGCCGTTACTTCTTCTCGGTACTTTGTTTTCTTCATGCACTTTACACTCGTAATGTATTTGTGTATGTGAAGCTGATTGTTTTGTTTAATTTAGGAGGAAGATGTGGAAATGTATGAATTAGTATGATTCAGTTTAACCCTTTTCATCCTGATGCACCCATTGCTTGAAATAAATGTGAGTGATAGTCAGGCATCGGAATTGTCCTCGGATCCGCGGTTTTCCACGGAAAATAATTTCACATTCCTCGGGAGAAAAAGAAAAATCCTCGGATCCTATTTCTGTTGCTGCCATCTAATAGCAAAGCAGACAAGACAGGCATGGGAATTGCCCTTGGCCCGCAGCCAGAGCGTGCTGCGCAGTAAACCTAGGTGGGCAGACGCGCACTGTGTTCAATTAACATGGAGCAAGGTGTCGCACACCCCCCCCCCCCCCCTCCCCCTAAGCAAGGTCTAGCGCCTACCCCCCTTTCGCCTTTCGGTCTCTTGAAGCAAGGTCTAGCGCCTATCCCCCCCCCCCCCCCCCCCCCTGTCGTTTGATTTTTTGGTCCCTCGAAGCAAGGTCTAGTGCCTACCCCCCCACCCCCCCCCACCCCCCCCCACCCCCCCCCCCCACCCCCTGTCTGATTTTTCGGCCCCCTGGAAACAAGGCCTTTTGTATCAGGCTGAAGGTCTCGGACCCCCCTACTTTCAGCTGATTTTTGCTTGGGCAATTCCCATGCCTGATAGCTCACGGGTGGTGCCAGAATAGCTTGGCACCTCAGGTGCCAATCTGTTCTGGTTCCACCCTTGAACTAAAACAGTTGATCTATCTCCTAATGTGTTATGTACCCTTTATAGGACAGTAAGCACATTTGACAAAATCAGCCTCAGGATGTTGTAATTGGGTTAACCCTCTTAACCCCACAGCTGCATTTTCAAACTTTTGGATGCATTGTCTAACGACTATGTACCAGCTGTAGGAGATGGATTGATCATGAAGGCGCCACGCTCATCTTGAATTATCATGATCAATTCATCTCCTGCTGCAATGTGTTGGGGCTAAATGGGTTAATCAGCAGTCAACATGTCATTTTCATCTTTCCCGCACAAATATTATCTTGGCCGCAAATTACAGGCAAAAATATAATGTACACTACCATGTGTCTCTGTTCGTGTGGAAGTTTCAGCACTATTGGTCACTAACAAATCTTTTTTGGGCACAAACTTTCCAAACATTCTGAGAAAATGACTCATGGAGACATTCGGACAAAGCCGGCGATATGAATTGCTCAGTCTTTGGCTTCACCTGAAGACATGCACCAATCAAATAGTGCGTCTTTGAGAAGCTACGGCAGCAATGCAAGGGAAGCAACTGGCTTGGAGTTTTGTTTTGGTGAAGCACACGACAGATTTAGCAGCTGGCAAAGTCAACTGTCTGCATGTTTTGCGATCGCGTTTTGTAATTTTTATTTTGGGGGATCTTTCCCGCAAGCACGCTGCCTTTGAAATTTAACTTTCCCGGATGATATTTTATCTTGCCACGTGAAATGGGATTTGGCCACCTGATATCCCAATATGCATGTGACTCTGCACAGATACTGGTACGTGCTTTGCATACTGCAGGAACTCATTAATGTTTTCTCTTGCTAATCAAGTGGGTTATTTTTGCAACAAAATGTCATTCAAGAGGCAAAGAACTTCGTGAGCCCTAGCATTTGCAGGGGCTCATGATGTGTTTTGTCTCTTGCTCAAGTTGGTGGTGAGTGGGCCAGGGTGTTTTTGGCTCCATGCGAAGCAAAAGTGAGTCTGTGTTCTGGGGAGTGGGGGGGGGGGGGGGGGGGGGGGGGGGGTGGGGGGGGGGGGGGGGGATCACAGTGTTCTTGTCTCTTGCTGACACATTTGTATCTGTGGTCTGTGAGTGGGCCAGGGTGTTTTTGGCTCCGTGCGAAGCAAAAGTGAGTCTGTGTTCTGGGCCAGTGGTGTCTGTCGTCTGTCCGGCGCACGCCATCGTCTGTGGTAAACTTTAATGTTGGCAATTTCTCGGGTATTGTTCAAGCCACAGTTTTCAAACTTGTGGCAAGGCCTTTCTAAACATATCAATTTGAATAATCTCTCACAAAGGTCACAAGGGATCAGGAAATAGGTCAAAAATAGCTATATTTGGACAAATGTATTTTTTTCTCATAAACTATTCACAACTTCAAACCAAACGTGGTACAGAGATACCTGATGGTAAGACCTATCTATGCATACCAATTTGGTTGACCCCTTAAAATGGTCAAGGGTCACAAGAGGTCAGCAAATGTGTGTAAAATGCCAATTTTTGATAGAATTGTAGTTATGAATATTTTTGCAAACTGTTCAATCAGATTTGGCACAAAGGTAACTGATGATAAGACCTTCCTATACATACTAATTTAGTTGACTCATCGCAAAGGTCAAGGGTAATGGGGGGTTGACAGATGTGTGAAAAATGCTTACATTTTGAGAAAATATGGATTTTGCTGATGCAGCAGTCAACCCTATACTTATTGTCACGAAGGTCACGCATATAGATTGGCAATACACAGGAGCCATAAGGGCTTTGCCCTTCTTATTTTTCAATGTTCCATTGAACAGATGGATTAATTGACATTTTTCTCTTCATTACTGTAGAATATTTCATTGAGGATGAAGATGGTTAGTGTCCACCTACAGTGAACGGGTTAATTTTTTCATGCAGTGCGGCAACGACCAGACGATCAAAAAGTGGGCATTGGACGCAGATGGAGTTATCTCCGATGAGCCTGTCAGCACATTACTGGGGAAGGTAGGATGGAAGTTACAGCATGTTTTGTACATTAGAATCTGTTTTGAGGGTCACATTTTTTTTGCAAGGAAAAAGTGGCCTTAAAGGACAGATGCTGTGCAAGGAGAAGTCTTGAAGTTGAAGAGCCCCACCCGGGTCTGCCCTGGGGGACTTGGGTGGGGTTATTTTCCGTTAACTACTTTTTAGTTCCCAGGGTCACCCTGGTCAGCCCCACAGGGTGGGTTTTCCTCTCTATTCTGGGGCATGTGTTTCTGTCTACCCTTGGTCCGTTCACCTGTATTTTCCTTTTAAAACTCTCCCTACTGTCTGCGCTGCCTGTAGCTCTTGATATTGGATGTGTGTTGCTAAATGGTCTTAGCTTTATTTAGGCCCCATGTCTTAGGTTTATTTAACGTATTGGACCGGCTGGCGACATACATTCAATGTTCTGTTTAGTTTTTTTTTCACAAGCAGTGCAGGCACGTCCTAAGAAAGTCTTGTTGCTGTCGGGACGTTAAGCAATGTACAATCAATCAATCATTGAAGTTGAAAAACAGAAGATGTCTTAAACAGAAGGTGTCGCCTGTCATTGAAGACCATCATTTAGGTGGTTTAGCGATCGAGGAAGAAGAAGAAGATTTAGGTCAAAGGTGGCTTCAGCCATCTAGATGATCGTCTTTAACCCTTTCAGCCCCACAGGTGTATTTCCCAAATTTTGGAAGTGTTACTTAACGACTATGTACCAGTTGCAGAAGGTGGGTTGACCATGATAATTCAAGGGTAGTGCCAGATGAGCTTGGCGCCTTCAGGCACCAAGCTCATCTAGCACTACCCTTGAATTATCATGGTTAATCAATCTCCTGCTGTAGGGTGTTGGGGCTAAAAGGGTTAAAGTACCATTTATGCATAAATCTGAAGACAGATCTCAGCACCATTTGTTTGTTGTGCCTTGTCAACGCAATTGATGAGCTTCAGAGCAGCAGTCTGGACACGCTGCATCAACCACACTCTCTCCAGCAATTCCATGGAACAGCAGACAGCTATGAGGGGGCACTCGGAGGAGAAATTTTGCTTCTGCTACAACGAGACGCTGTTGCTGTCAGACAGCGACTCGATAGCCTACAAAGCCATTTGTGACCTGGCTTCTCATGGTGATGTGCCAATAGAGAAAATGGAATGCGTCAACTGCACCCATAAGAGGATTGGTAGGCCTACTGCATCAAGAAAGCTGTCAAAGACAGAGCGATTAGGTGGAAGGGGCGTTGGTCACCTGACAGACAAGAAGTGTGGCAACCTGCAAAAATACTATCTTGACCCTGGCCTGGACAATGTGGAGAAGATGTGTGCTGCTTTGTGGGCCAGATTATATCACAGCATTTTCACAGACGTGGAGCACTACCATCACAGATGTCCAGAAGGAGCGTCCAGCTGGTACTTCTTCCAGCGAGCTGTGGCAGTTGGTGAGCAGCCGGGCGAGTTGGCTCAGAAGATGGTACCATTCTCCCCAGAAGGCTCTGGTCTGACATTCTCCTAATAGGAAAATGTCAGACCAGACCGTTGTGGGGACAACCTTCCATAGGAGAATGTCAGACCAGAGCCTTCTGGAGAGAATGATTCATCGAGGCACCCAGAACACTAATGAGTGTTTTGAATTCACAAACCTGACTCCAGTGCCCAAAGACAGCGTTTATGGGAACACAGTGCGTGAATGGAGCCGTTGCCAGAACAGTCAGCGTCTTCAGTGAAGGTGCCACAGAAATTATTTAACTCATTGGAGACGTGCCGCCTCCGGATATCCGGAGGTGGCACAATGAGTCAACTCATGAACAAACTGTGGGTTGATATAACTGTCCACTCTCTGATCAAACTGAGCAAGGTTGACAGCAGGAGAGCGAGCAAAGCCAACACTGCAGCAATCACTCAAATCTGGCGTCGTTGCAGGCTGCAAGCTGTTGAATACCGTTGACAGCTTCGTAATGAGCAGGAGGTGAAGGGAGCAGTATATGGTGCTGGCATTGGACAGTAAATGGTCAAAGACATTGGTTTCACATACCACTCAGGCACAGTAATGGGACGACTGAGACATAATGCACAGTAGCTGGCAAGACTGCTAGCTTGCCAGTTTCTTCTCGAAACATCATACTCATTGGACGTTAAGCGATTAATCCAAAGCCTTTGTGTATGTCGAGCTTTGTCTCTCTCAAATAATCATTCGGGTTTCGGCAAAAAAGTTTGATTTTCATGTTGAAGAATGCTGGAAATATGTGGCACAGTAATGCTGACATTTGTGCACGTTTGACACTTTCCGCTTTTGACTGCTGCAGAAACTGCATGAATGTGCTTTACACTTTCTCACGTGAAATACGTTTATGTTGCATAATCTGCATATTTAGTGTTTGTTATGAATACAAAGCTGAGTTATGACAAAGTAAAATTGATGTTTACCGTATGTTTTTCTCATTTTCACTGTTTTCATCTTTGATTAGATAGCTCTCATAAGCTTGAAGAGACGCATCACTTTTGTAGTTATGATTGTTATTCTCTGTGCTGCATTTTGTCAAGAAGATTGTTGTGATTGCACAAGGGGAAAGACAGTTGTGACCATTTAATTCCCTAAAATCACTATTTTTCCTCTTTCAGCTCATGTAGCATATTTGATCATGAATAACTTTCTTTCTAGCAGCTGCAGAATAAAATCCTCTTGACAAAATGTAGTTGTTTTGACAAAGAATAATCACAAAAAAATAATGTTGTTTTTAAGTTCAGTGGTCTTTGAGAGCTATAGATTTAAATGTTGTACTAAAACATATGGTGGCCATCTTGGTTTGATTCCAGGTCTAAGGGGAGATGTGCACACTCAAAAACCACTGTTTTGGTCTCAGCTAACCAAACCCTATCACAATACATCAATTGGACCGGCTGGCGACATACATTCAATGTTCTGTTTATTTTTATTTTTTTCACAAGCAGTGCAGGCACGTCCTGAGAAAGCCTTGCTGCTGTCGGGACGTTAAGCAATGTACAATCAATCAATCAATCAACAATACATCAACAGTTTCAAACACATTCTAGACAGGAAAAAAACCCCTCATTTTTGGAGTGTAGTGTCTGGCCTTAACTCATTGTTCCTGAGGTACAAAATACCCACATTTTGGAGTTATATTCTGAGAACTGCATTACAATTCATGAGACAGATCGACCATGATAGTTCAAGGGTGGTGGCAGAATAGCTTGGCGCCTATAGGCGCCAAGCTATTCAGCCACCACCCTTGAACTATCATGGTCGAGCCATAAATTATCTTCCTGTGGTGTGTCACAGGCAGAATGAGTGAAGATGACATGCGCTGATCTGAATTGTTTTTTCAAAATACATTACCAATGGCATTACTGTATGGAATACACTCTATAGCCTAGCGATTTCAGCCCAAAGTTGTGTCCCCTACACAACTGGGGAGGAGACACCGGGGATCCAAAAATAGGAGCCCAGGTGGCCTCCCCTTAACAACCTATCCCGGCATGCGTGTGGAGAACTCACCTCAGTTTCACTCTTAGCTCGACCGTGGACAGTCGTGCTTTTTGCCTTGCTACGGTTTTTGACCGGTGTCTTCTGTGGTTTACTACAAACTTGGCTTTGGCCTTGGTTAGACTTCTCCTTGGACTCAGTGTACTTTGTTGGTGTGTTCTTCACTTCAACGTTTTACTGTGTGTGGACTTAGCGCTGACCGGTTCCGACCGGTTTGACTTTCTGTGAATTTCGTCCTAGGCTGCGGTCTTGGGGTTTCGGCTTGTGACTTTACTCACGTGGCTTTGTGCCTCGTGATGTGAGTTCGGCGCTTGAGTGTCTTCCTTCCTGCGGACAGTGTGCAACGAACGCTATGCCTATGGCGGCTTCTGTTGGTAGTTTAATTTGTTTTGCCCCCTTTTGTGAGGATTTCTGTGGCCCTCGGACACCCTCGTCGCCTGCCGGCCGTGCTCTGACTGCTCTTCCGACAGGATGTGTGACGTGTGTGCCGACGGGAGTGAGGACTGGCGGTCTCAGATGTGGGATTTCTACAGACGTGTCCTTCCTTCCTGGTCTCGACAGTCTCCCCGGACTTCTCCACAGGATGGCGTCGCTCCGTCGGCTTCTCGGGCCCCACTTCGCTTCGGCTTCCGGGCCTTCCAGCCCGCAGGTAAGTCCCCTTCTTTTACCTTAACCGCGCAGGAACTCCCTCCCCTCTCCGAGTCTTCTGAGCAGGGCAGGCGAGTATCAGAGTCGTGCTCCCCACGTTTTAGTGGCTGGAGCTCCTTTATTTTGCACCCCCGCTCCGTTTCGCCCGAGTGGGTCGGGCGAGCTGAGCGCTCGTCCACGCCCACCCGCTCCGCTTTTCCCGAGCGGGCTTGGCGTGACACCTTTCTGTCCCCCCCCCCCCCCCCCCCCCCCACCCCCCCGAACTTTCTAGGTGGGCCCGGTGTGACCCAGACATTTGCTCACAGGTGCGGTTTCGCATGCCCCATTTGTCCCCTCCCCGCTCTGCTTTTCCTGAGCGGGCTTGGCGTGCCACCTTTCTGTCCCCCCCCCCCCCCCCCCCCCCGCCCCGAACTTTCCAGGCGGGCCCGGTGTGACTCAGACACTTTCTCTCAGGTGCGGATTCGTGCGCCCCATTTTTGTCCCCTCCCCGCTCCACTTTTCTTGAGCGGGCTTGGTGTGACACTCTCGGTCCCCAGTCCCCCGCCCTGATCTTTCCAGGCGGGCCCGGTGTGACTCAGATATTTACTCACAGGTGCGGTTTCGCGCGTCCTGATTATCCCCTCCCCGCTCCGCTTTTCCTGAGCGGGCTTGGTGTGACACTTTCTGTCCCCACCCCCCCGCCCAGAACTTTCCAGGCGGGCCTGGTGTGACTCAGACATTTACTCACAGGTGTGGATTCGTGACGAGCAGGTTGGGGTGCTGGCGTTCCCCTTCCGCCTCCCCTCTTACTTTCGGAGCGCGGTCTCCGGCTCTCGCTTTTCCCTCGTCGTCCGCGCGCTATTCCCGTCACTAGTAGCCCCCCTTCCCTCGCACTTCGGCGAGTCGGGGGCTTACAGAGCCTATTTCGCCTTTGGCCGCGGCCCCTCCTCCCTCGCGACGCCCCGACTTGCGGGCTTCGCGGTCGCCTCCTCCTTTCCTTCGGGCTCGCCCTCGCCAGTCGCCTTCGGCGGTCCCGCGCTCTCGGAGCCGGTCGCCCTCCTTGCAGCTTTGCTTGGTAGGCGGACGTTGGAGGTAGACCCTGTCATACTAAGCCGGCTTACAGCGGATTCGGCTTCAGCCATCTTCTTGCGGGATTCGCCCTCTGGCTCTCCCTCCCGCTTCTCAGCTGTTTCGTCGGCCTCCTCCTCGTCTAGGATTTCGGCCCTTCGCTCAGCTCACAGATGGTTGTGCTTTGGAAGAGGCCCCCATCTGTTCGCCTACTTCCTCCCTTCTGACTTATGACCACCTTTGCCTCCTCTAAAGAGACAGACTTCCGCCAGGTTGATGCTTTGTGGCAGGCTAAGGTCGCAAGTCTCTCCCTCAGCCACACGGTTCCGGGATCTCGTCGATGCTTCTCGGCCCGGCTTCGCCAGGACTCTTTCGGCGACGAGGAATCTTTCGCAGCTACGCGTTCGCCAGGCTTGGTACGCTGGACACTCTCAAGCCTTCACCGTCCCTGTTCCTTCGGTGGATACGGTTGCCGTCATCCAGGTGGGTGGGCTCCGCCTACTCCAGAATGCATGTCCTCGCCCTTTTGACGGATTCGCTTCCTTAGTTCGGATTTGGCGACGCAAGCGGTTCTTCTTTACCTGGAGGACTCTTGGGACCTGGAAGCTTCGTCCCCGCTCCGTGACGTACATTCCTTTTTGGTTGCTGCTAACAGGGCCTCCTACCTTCTCAACCATCCCTATGGTGGCAGCCGCCTACTGTGACCTTTGGCCGCGTATTCACTCCTACAACTCGGCACGGATCTCCCCTAGACGGTGAAGACGCAACTCCGCCAGGCTCCACTCGGTGGTTTCCTCTTTTGGTGGGACGTGGCAGACTGTAAAGGAGACTCCGCCCCCGCTGCGTCTCGCTTCGCTCGGGCCCTCTGACTTTCCCCTTCTCCACCACCGTCGACAGTTCTTGGGTATCCAGTCGGCGGGCAGCTGGCCTTCTACAGCGACCATAGGAGATTACTGTTCCCAGACGACCTTTGGATCATCTCTAAAAGTTGACCAATCTCAACTCTGCACAGAGAGGTAAAGGCCTGGCTCAACAAAACAGGTGGTACCCAGTCATCGGTGCTATACAAGTTTTCTTTGGGAGCCGCCCGTTCGGATGGAGACAGCCAGACTCTTCACTCAGCATTCCGGCCGATGGATCTCGCTTTCAGCCTCGATCTTCAGGCACGTTCTTCACGTGCCGATTCATCCGTCTTCGTGCCGGTACCTACTTGCCTTGGCGGGATCGTCTACCAGTCCCCAGCCCTCCCCGTCGGCCTCAACATCAGTCCATGGGTCTTCATGAGGATCCTCGACTTGGTGATGGCCAGCTTTTGCGAGCGGCCGCTGAATCCGTCCTTCACTTCCTGGACGACTTGATGCTGCGCGTCCTAGTCACCGTGACTCTCAGACAGGACAGAGACGCCCAACATTCTCTCCTTCGCTGCCTCGGGTTCTTAGTCCACCCGGGCAAGTCCGTTCTCACCCTTCGAGCCGTTCTGCTCGTAGGGACGGAACTCCTGACCAACTTCAACCTGTTCCGCCTGTCCTTAGCTCGGCGGCAGAAGATCGCCGAACTCGCTCAGCAGTTGGAGTTGGGGGTCTCCTTCTAGGACTGTGTCTGGCTTCAGCTCCTGGGTCTGCTTGGCACGGCAGCGGACTCGTTCCCCTTCGGCCGGCGCTAGAGGATACAAAGTGAGAAGGCTCGCCGCGGCTACTACACCTCCTCCTACGCTGGCGCCCCTTGGTTGGCACCCTGACGGTTCCCTGTTACCCCACTTCCCGCCCCCGCCTCGGTCGTGGGCGGATCTGGCGTGCTGGGGATCGGGCGTGTCCCTGTGCTCCCCTCCGCCCCGGTGATCTCTCTGCACTGACGTGAGCCAGTCCGGTTGGGGCGCACTACTGTTCCCGGACCTTACCTTGGACCTGTTGCCTGGGGATTTCGCAGACAGTCACATCAACTGGGAGTTATAGCAGTCGGGATGGCCCTCAACGCCTGGCCAGAGACTCTGACCAAACCAGGAGGCCCTCCTCTGCCAGACAACTCGACAGTGGCGGCCTTGATACAGAACCAGGAGGCACTCGCTGGCCCTCCCGGTGCTTCCTCCTTAACTTTCCGGCTCTGGTGCAAGTACCCGGACATTGCTCTTCGAGCCCGCCGCTTCCCGAAGTGGTCCCTGCGCCCAGACGTCTTTCGTCTGATCCGCTCGAGATGGGAGACGCCGCTAGTCGACCTTTGCCGCCAGATGGGACATCCAGCTACCGCTGTTAGCCTCTCTAGTCCCGGACCCTCTCGCCTGGGCGGTAGACGCGCTCTCCTTCCTGGGTACGGACTGATCTCGTTACATTCCTCCCGTCGGTGCTGGTGCCGAAGATCCTGCGGATTCTGCTGGATTGCTCCGCGGTTCTCTTCCTGGTGACCACCCCTTCATTTGGACCAAGAGCTGGACCATGGATCGGCTCGTTCTAGCAACGGACCCGGCCCTAGAGCTCCCCACCCCGACCACGACGCTCGAGCAGCTCCGCCCGGCTCTTTTCCACCCGTGCCTGGATCTCCTCCTCCTTCACGCCTGGAAGTTGCCAAGCTAGTCCTCACCGCTAGAGATTTTTCGGATGCGGCAGTGGCGGCTTTGGCCGCAGCCCGCAGACTGTCTACCAGGAATGTGTGCGAAGGCAAGTGGAGGATCTCTCAGTCGTGGGGCTCCGCCCAGCGGCTCCCGCCCCCACGAGTCTCACTTCCCCCTACTGGCGGAATTCCTCATTGGCTCTTCGACGACCAAGGATTAGCACCTATTACCATCAAGGGTTTCCGTTCCGTGATCGCACACACTAACCGCCACCTGGGCCTGTCGGATCTGGCCCTTGGAAAGACCTTCAGACCTGTTGGCTCAATTGAACTCAGATGTCCTCTCTCCTGTTCTCTCATACCTCGGTGGGACCTCACTTGGGCACTGACGTGGCTAGATACAGCCTGCTTCAGACCCCTGCCTTTGGCATGGTTATGCCGATCTGGCCCAGACACGTGTTGCCTCCTGGCGCTCGCCATGGCTTCCGCATGAGCGAGCTGCTTGCGCTCTCGGTACGCCCCGCAGGTTGGCAGTCGAGCCTTTGGCTCAGCGCATCTTCTCACCGACCCGTCCTTCAGGCCAAGAGCCGGCCTTCCTCGGCTGCGCTCCAGACGCTGACCTTACGTCCGTTCAGAGGTCAACCGACCCCACGGGTCGCGTCAACAGGACCCAGTCCGGGCACTGCAGAATTCTTGCGTCGCTCACAGCCACGCCATCTGAGGCGTACCCGCCTCTTCCTACCTCCTTCTCCAGGCAGGCTGGGTCTCGGCCTAGACAGTTCGCCCTGACTGGGGTGGGTGACTTGTTGGCCTACCAAGACCTCTCCCCAGACGGGGATAGACGGTTACAGATCCGGGCGCATGAAGTACGAGCAGTAGCTCCCAGAGTGGCCTTTGACCGCAACTGCTCGGTTAAAGTCATTGTGACGGCGGTAGGCGGGCGTGCAGACTCCACCTTCGCCCTCTTCTACCTCCGCGACCTATCCGGCCAGCGTGACTCCCTGGCCATGGTGGGCGACATCTCCGTGGCCCAGCACTCCCTCTGCGCGCCGCAGGCGCCATAGGCACTTCTTAACTGAAATCGTCGGGAGTGCTCCTTGTGGGCCGGCGGAGGGTATTAGGTACAGGGGGTTGGGTGTCGGCACCCTCCTCCTCTTGCTATTCTTCCATATAGTAATGCCATCGGTAATGTATTTTGAAAAAACAAATGAATTTTTTTTTCTAAAATGTATTTTTTTGAAAAATACTTACCGATGGCATTACTCGGATGGCCCTCCCACCTGCACCTTGGCTAAGTGTTTTGGCTAAGCGTGAAACTGAGGTGAGTTCTCCACACGCATGCCGGGATAGGTTGGTAAGGGGAGGCCACCCGGGCTCCTATTCTTGTAGGGGACACAACTTTGGGCTGAAATTGCTAGGCTATAAAGTGTATTCCATATAGTAATGCCATCGGTAAGTATTTTTTTAAAAAATACATTTTAGAAAAAACAATTCATTTTTCTTGTGTCTAGATGAACAGAAGCTAGACCTGTATGTAGCATTTCATAACCATCTGTGGCAGAAGTGTTTCTTTGATTTGAACGGTCATGGCAGTAGTAGGCCTTTAGTGACAGGTTGTCTCTCATCAGGGTGGTCAGTCATGACAGGCTTTACTGTATTTTCACCATTGTTTGCTGGAGCACATGTTTATGTCTTTGTTTAAGTGCGTGTACCAGAGCATGGATCACCACTGGCAGGCAGACACATTTGTCACAAGTGGCCAGCGAGTAGACGTTTGGGATGAAAGACGAACGGAACCTGTGAGAAGTTTTGCGTGGGGAGTGGACAGCGTGCATCATGTCAAGTTCAACCCTGTTGAGGTACGTCAGGCACCTTAAGATTCATCAGATGAACTTTGTCAGAGATCGCTCTCATCCACTGCATTTTGTATGTACCTCTATGTGTTCAAACATATGCAGGTATTATTTTAGCCCTGGGACCCAGCAGCAGGAGATGGATTGATGATAATTCAAGGGTAGTGCCAGATGAGCTTGGCACCTGAAGGTGCCAAGCTCATCTGGCACTACCCTTGAATTATCATGGTCAATCCATCCCCTGCAAATGGTACATAGTCATTAGGCAACACCTCCAAAATTTGAGAAATGGGACTTTCGGGCTAAAAGGGTTATGCACTGCATTAAACTATTATAGGAATCCACTTATGCAGAAAACCTTTGCATTGCGCGCACGTTTTCATATGTATGCAGACTTTTTTAGAGCAATGCATTTACAAGCCGTGCACAAAACCATGCCATTACTAACTTAGAATTTGATGCAGGGTTTTTGTTTGACATTGATTTTTGCCCTTTGATTTGGAACACATTTTTGTGTTTTGTCTGTATGGACGAGGGGCCAGTTGCTTGAGTGAGCTTAGTCCTGCGCTAGCCACTAATAAGCAAGGTGCTCCGCTATGGACCGGTTGCATAAGTAAGCTTAGTCCTGCACCAGCCACTAAGCAAGGTGCTCCGCTATGGACCGGTTGCATAAGTGAGCTTAGTCCTGCACCAGCCACTAAGCAAGGTGCTCCGCTATGGACCGGTTGCATAAGTAAGCTTAGTCCTGCACCAGCCACTAAGCAAGGTGCTCCGTTATGGACCGGTTGCATAAGTGAGCTTAGTCCTGCACCAGCCACTAAGCAAGGTGCTCTGCTATGGACCGGTTACATAAGTAAGCTTAGTCCTGCACCAGCCACTAAGCAAGGTGCTCCGCTATGGACCGGTTGCATAAGTGAGCTTAGTCCTGCACCAGCCACTAAGCAAGGTGCTCCGCTATGGACCGGTTGCATAAGTAAGCTTAGTCCTGCACCAGCCACTAAGCAAGGTGCTCCGCGATAGCGGAGCACCTTGCTTAGTGGCTGGCGCAGGACTAGGCTCATGCATGCAACTGACTCCAGATTCAGCTACGAAAGTCAATATACCCCAGGATAATTATGTCCTAGTGGTATTGAACTGATATATATGTATACGCTCTCCATGTGAAAATGGCCAATGTGCTAACATCAATAAAAACTAATTACTTGACTCCGGATTGTTATGATAATGTGAGTCTCTCCCCTTGTTTTTCAGACTCACTTACTGGGGGCGGCAGCACAGGACCGCAGTATCATTCTCTATGATATGAGGGGATCTGCACCACTCAGGAAGGTGGGTATGCGTAGTCAGTCACTGATAGTTCTAGGAAAGTTCCATGGGGTATGTCAGTAGTGTCCCTGTTCTCTTTTAAAATAGTTTGTCAGATCGAAATATTATTGGTACTTTATTTCATGTAGTAAGATCAGCCTACAGGCAATCATTCAGAGTTTGAATTAAAAATATATTATAATAAACTTAAGATATATAACCAGATACCTGGGGACCCACACTTTCTTATTGTTATGTCTAAAGTTTGTTACCAGTGTAGGGTATAAGTGATGTAAATTACTCTGAAGAAAGCGTCTCGTCAGCACGTCTGAAGAAGTGTTGTTATATTCAAGCTTTGTTATATTTTGTTAGAATTAAAGCCATCTTATATTAATTAAGAAATATTCATTAATGAAAAAGTTATCATGATCCATGACTAGACATAGATCCAGTGACAATAGACATAGAGTTCCCAGCAGTCCAACAGCAAGAGGCATAGATCCTCATGAGCCCCCGCAGTCGCGGGGGCTCATGAGGATCTATGCCTCTTGCTGACACCTCTCTGCATCCATGTTCTTTGGACTGTTGGGGACTTTCTAGTATTGAATTGACAAAAAATTTAGAAATAAAATCTGCCTCCACTGGCATGGAAGGGGATGATGATTTGTGGCTTGGATGATCACCCGTCTTCCATTTGTTGACCGTGTGGCGCCATCACGGTGGTGTCGATATTAGGTCTTCCTTCTGTAGCACCATCATGATGGCTTTGATCTTAGGCCCTCGTTTTGCTGACCGTTTAGCACCATCGTGGTGGACTTGATCTTAGTTCTTCCCTTTTTTTGACCATGTAGCACCATCGTCATTGTACATCAGCATCATCAAAATGCCTTTAACTTGGGGATGGTTTTCTTATGTGTTTCAGTTGTATGTGTGTGCGTAGATTAAATTCGTTTAAAGGTAGTGAGATTCTGCATACATACATTTGTTTCCTCAAAATACATTACCGATGACATTACTAATAGGAAGATACACCTAGCTTACCAATTTCAGCCTAAGAATCTGTTGTGTCCATACCGGCCAGGGAGGCGACTCTAGGGCGCTGTAACCATGGGCCCTGAGTAGTATCCCATCCCTCTATCCGGTCACGTGTCCAAAGGTGACACACCAGTGTATTCGCTTAGCTTACCGTGAATGGTTGTGTTCAAGTCTACAGGACCTTCGGCTCCCAGCAAGCCGGTCGACAGTGTCTCCGGTCGCATGCAGTGACGATAGGCCTTGCAGCCGGACACAGTTTCTGGCTTGGTCCGCCCGCTCCCAGTCAGCCGGCCGACAGTGCGCCCACCTCATTGAGGCCGGCCACAGCGTCTTCGGTCGCCTTGTAATTCGCTAACAACGGGCCTCTCAGCCGGTTGCTGCTACCGCATTGGTCCGCCCGCTCCCAGCGAGCTGGCCGACAGTCTGCCCGCTCCCAGCGAGCTGGCCGACAGCGACCTTGCATGCAGTGGACAGGTTTTCTGGTATTTTGCGAAAACTACACTTCAATTTTCTGACGAAGAATGCATGCAACACATGAACAGTTGTGTGTGTTTGTCGGGAATATGTGATGTATTGTGACTTGAACTAACAAATAAATCAATAAAGAAAGAATTGTGTTAATTTTATAATTTTAAATCGTGTTTTTACAATCCCGCTCGGAAAGAATGTAGACTGACAGACTCTCCCGCAGCTTAAGCGTGTGATTAATTTTACCACGGCATACTCCTGAACGCTCATGTTTCTGTTTCACTTCAATTCATTTCAACGTCAGCCTCCTCGACAAAGGTTTTGCGGGCTTCAGCACACCGATATAACACGATTGTTAACCTACTAGACCTATTTTCAGCATCCACGTGTTCGAAATGTGTGTCAGTCTTTAAAGCGATCGATCGAGATCGCCTGTAAACAAAGGGACTGAGAGCTTGCTAGCTTTCCGGTTGTTGCTTTCAGGTATAATTTAATTGTAAAACTAAATGATTCAAGTAGAATTATTGCCTTAAACCCCGTTTTGGTTTCCTTTTTGATTAGTATTGCTCACTCACCTCGGCATCAGACTACAAATTCTATGAGCGACATCTATTTTTGACGAACGTTTTTCGGTCATTTTTTCGGATATGACGTCATTG
Source organism: Semisulcospira habei (assembly GCA_036245525.1). Taxonomy (NCBI): domain Eukaryota; kingdom Metazoa; phylum Mollusca; class Gastropoda; family Semisulcospiridae; genus Semisulcospira; species Semisulcospira habei. The sequence goes on along the minus strand of BTPG01000001.1, from coordinate 112,894,322 downwards.
CTGATGTTTTAAAAGAGCACGTTCCATGTGTAAACAGCGTTGTCGAGTGATTTGCGATAGGTTTGCAAATCTTTTAGGTATTTTGGAGTTTTTTAGTGTCAGTCTCTATCGAGCGAACGCTTCTGTTTTCCTCCAAAACCGTAGGCGCCCTCTTCCCACTATGATAGGTTTATAAACGTTTCTCACTGTGATACTTCACGATCGCAAGCTGTTTGTCGTTTGTGAGCGTATATAAAACTGCCGACAAGGTTTGAAGACGAAATATCACTTCAAAATTATGAAAATTGACCAAAAGGCAAGTTATTGTCGCTCAGCGAATGTAGACTGACGGAAGTGGACCGATCGCCAGTAAAGTGGGACATGCCAAAACAAATACCAGAAAACCTGCCAGTGGCGATAGACCTCGCAGCCAGACACAGGTTCTGGGTTTGGTCCGCCCGCTCTCAGCACCCCCACGGATGCGCTCTCAGCACCCGTACAGATGCAGTACCACCCGTGCCTGGTGTGGCTTCTCCTACACGTCCCCTTCAGGGGGTGCCTGGCCTTGAAAGCTGACCCATATCGCCTCCGGGGCCTCCCGTTCCCCGGCGCCGGCAAGCACCTCGCCAATCTCAGGGCCCACTTCGACCTCCAGCGGCCTGTTCCCCGCTCACTGTGTTTATGCTAGGACCTACCCTGAGTGCTTACGCGGCTGGATTCCGACCGTTGTGAACCGCTCCCCCGGGCCCGGTCCGCAGACGTGACCCGGCAGACCTGCTTCCAGATGGCCTTCGCTACGATGGCCCACGTGAGCGAGCCGCTCGCGCTCTCTGTGCGCCCGGCCTGCCGGCAGTTCCGTACAGATGGCTCCGTTCAGCTCCTCACTGCCTCATCCTTCCAGGCCAAGACTGGGTCTCCCTTAACCGCGCCCCAAGTGATCACCATACGACCGCGGACATAGTTGAACCTCCCCCGGGAGACCAGGCAGCCAGACCCAGTGCGAGCCTTACGGGTCTACCTGCGCCATTCCAAACCCGTCCGGAGGGGACGGTCCCGCCTCCTTCTACCTTTGTCCCTAGGCGGGCAAGACTTCTCGGCCCAGACGATATCCTCCTGGCTACGCGGGGTCATCTGGTCCACCTGCCAGGACCTCTCCCCGGAGGAAGCTAGAGGTTAAAGATCAGGGCACTCGAGGTTGGAGCCATGGCCGCGAGCTTTGCCTTCGACAGCAACTGCGCAGTCAAGGACATTGGGGCAGCCGTGGACTGGCGGGCGGAATCCACCTTCACCCGGTTCAACCTCAAGGACCTCTCGGGCCGATGGAAACCTGGCCCTGGTGGGGGGTTTCGCCGCGGCGCAACACTTCCTCCCGGCGCCTGAGGAGCCGTCGGTAAATCTTAGCTGAAATTGTTGGGAGGTTGCTACGAGGAGGGCGGCTCTGGCTAACTTTTCAGGGTGTACACTGGTGGGCGGCACCCGCCTACTCTTTGCTATTCTTCCTATTAGTAATGTCATCGGTGATGTATTTTGAGGAAACAAATGAATTTTTCTCTAAAATGTATTTTTTCGAAAAATACTTACCGATGACATTACTAAGAGGGCCCTCCCACCTGCCTCGCTTGCCGCCAGTAAGCTAAGCGTTTCCGACTGGCGTGTCACCTCTGGACACGTGACCGGATTGGGATGGACGGGGACTACTCGGGGCCCATGGTTATGGCGCCCTAGAGTTGCCTCCCTGGTTGTGTATGGACACAACAGATTCTTAGGCTGAAATTGGTAAGTTAGGTGTATCTTCCTATTACTAATGTCATCGGTAAGTATTTTCGAAAAAATACCTTTTAAAGAAAAATTCATTTTTTGTAACACACTTAGAGCCCACTGCTCCTGGGGATTTAGCACAATATAAATGCTCTTTAGTCTTTATTATTATTATTATTTAATTTACTGGAATTTGCACTCAATGTATCAGTGCCACCAGTTACCAGTCGGCCATTTCTTCCATAACTAGATGCATGTCATACGCTGTCACCTACGGTTAGCGTCGACAGACTCGACGCTGGTTCTTCAATCTCCAGGTGTCCAGTCTGATTCTGCAGGTTCACGCCTGTATGCTGACTGTTTAGCTGTGCCGTCCATCCTCCTGTCATCTCTGGATCATGATGTAACGTATCATAATCGTACTACTGCAGCATCCAATCGACAATGCGCTATCCTGGAACCCCATGGAGGCCTTCACCTTCACTGCAGCCAATGAAGATTTCAAGTGAGTCCCACAGTATCAGCCGGTGCAAATAATTTCTTTGAACCAGTTTAGAGTGCAGTAATTCCTGAGAATCACTGGCTAGCGTGGACTCAGGACGAACCTTGCTGGCATGAGGTGTGTTCTCTCAAGCCTCGCAGCTGAGCGAGTTAATAAAAACTCTCTGTCTCGTAGATACAAGGACTTGAAGTCTTCTGTACACGGCAGGGTTAATTTTGGAGTGCGCCCTGCGCCATTGGCACATAATTTCCCAAAATGACCCGTAACATTTTGAGCTGAGCGGCCAATGAACCAGGGGTTTCTGTAGGCAAAGGACCCTTCTTTTGATGTGTTCCTAAAGGCCAACACATCTTTTCTTCTCCCCCCCCCCCCCCCCCCACCACCACCACTTTTTGATATTTCTGTGGCCGGCGAGAAGGTGCCCACATACCCCCCCCCCCCCCCCCCTCCATCCGCAACTTTTCATAGCATGTCAGGGTTGAATGGGTTACACATATATTGATTTTGTTTCAGCCTGTACACATTTGACATGCGGAACCTATCTACACCTCTCAACATTCACATGGACCACGTGTCTGCTGGTGAGCAAAACATCGCATCGAGGCTTTGTTTAGAGGACTTTTGTGGGATGGGGCAGGAGTGTTGGCGGGGTGAAGCTGAGCTTTCACCCCGTCACTTAACCCATATCATACTGAGTACTTTGTACACTGCCATATGCAAAGCTACTTATTTCATCAAAAACATTACCGATGACATGACAAATGGGAGTGTCTACTACGTGCTCAAATTCTAGCCTACGAACCCGTTGTGTGCACACACAACCCGGGAGGCACTCGGGGAACCCTCCAGAGGGGCCAAGAGTTGTCTCCCGGACCTGCCTATCCGGTTCCGAGTCACCTGACTCGCCAGTCAGCTACGTAGGCTCACGACCTTCGGACGTGTTCTAGCCTCGCGCTCCCTTCGACCGGTCGGTCTTGGTGCTCGAGTTCGCCGTGACTTTGGCTTCGCCTGTTGCTTCGCTTCTGCTTCGCTTCTTGCTTCGCTGCAGCTTCGCTTGCGCTTCTTCGCTTGGCGTCCTCCTTGGTTGGCTTCGCTTGGCGGACCTGCTGGTTCCCGCCATTTCGCCGGTGGCGACATGGACGTCTCTTCTCCCGCTACCGCTTCGGCAGAGAGGTAGGATAGTTAGTTGGGCCCGGAGCCGGTCCCCGGGCGGGGTACCGGCCTGTGCCTTTGGACTCTACCTTGTTCGTGTTGTGTGGGTTTCGTTGAGCGGGGACTCTTAGCTCGGCGGGGCCCTGGTGCCCTCGCCTTTCCCCTTTTGGGGTGAAATTACTGGCTTCCCCTGGTAGCCTTCGGGGAGCATTGTTTAAACCAGCTGCGGCGCGTGGCTCATGTTGCATCTCCGGCCTGGCTGGGGTATGCTTGTTTCGAGAGCGCGCTCTTAGCTTAGAGCGCTACAGCATTATTGCCTGGGGGCACGGCCTTTCGTCCCTATTGTCGTTTGGCCCGCCGTGTGATGGCCTTAGTCGCCTGCGCGGCGTTAAACCCAAATAACTAAACTAAACTAAACCTATTGTCGTTTGGCGCACATTCCTCTCCAGCCTGGCTGGGGTAGGCTTTGTTCTAAAGACGCAAGCTTAGCTTCGGGCGCTATAACAGTATAGCCTGGGGGCACAGCCCGTTTGTCCATATCGTTCGGTACGGTTCCCCTTGGTAGGACGAGCCCTGTTGGTCTCGACCACGTACCGGCACGTTGTTTGTTTGGTGTGTTGCAGTGCCCTCCTGATGACCTGCACGCAGTGTGGAGGTTTCCAGTGGCCCTCGGATTCGCACAAGGTCTGCCTGCCGTGTGTCGGCTGTACATCTGAGCGTTCTTGTGACGTTTGCGCCGTCTGGCCGGAGCTCCGCTGGGTCCAACTTTGGAGCTTCTACCGACGTGAACGCCCGACACCTGTGCCTGTTGCAAGACCTGCGGAAGTGCCGGCTGTCATCTCAGACACACCGACCGCTCTTGCCCCCGATGGCCCCAGTCTGGAAAGATCTCCACAGCGGACACAGCAAGGTAGTGTGCGGAGTCGGGAGTTCGAGGCGCGGATTCCCAGGAGGGAACGCGCTTGGACCAAGCCTTACGACAGGCAGAGAACCCATCTCGAGACAGAGGTCAGTTCGGAGAGACGTGCCTCGCGCCGTCCATGGTCAACCGGTCCCCACTCGTCTCCTAGGAAGGCCTTGGATCCCCCTCGGCCGCTGCGTGCCCGCCTCGCCACAGAGTCCGGCTCGCGGAGACATTCGCGCACACTCACCACACCACTACCTGTGTCCAGTTCCTCCTTGCGATCGAAGTCTGACCACCACTCTCGCGCTCCTTCGTGTGAGCGTCGTAAAGTTCGGGATTCTTCTCGTCATCTGGACCATGGACCTTCGCGCTCTACCTCTTCGCGGCGTTCGTCCCACGTTCCCCGCCGTCTGCCTCGTCCCGCCCGTTCCCCTTCCCCTCGCCCAGCCTCTTTCCTTCCTCCTCGTTCCCGGGGGTCACGGTCTCCAGCTCGTAGTCGCTCGTCTGGTCGCCGCCGCCGTTCCCGCTCCTCTAGTGCGTCGCGTCGCCGTCGCGGACGTCGCTCTCCCCTGCGTGCTTCGGCGCCTTATGGCTCCCCTCGTCCTCGTCGAGCTGCTCGCTCTCGGAGTCACGGTCGCCGTCCCTCTTCGACGGCTCTCGGCGGCGTGGACGACGATTCGTTGAGTCTTCTCCCTGATGATTCCATCTCAGTTCTCCTCGGAGGTCTCAGCCGCTCTCCTTCGCCGCTCTCTCCTTCGGATGCGTCGACAGCCCACGGGTTACCGGCCTCCTCCCGCACAGAGGTTCTTCTGGCCCTCGACGAGGTCGCTCGCCTCATCTCCGCCACGCTTCCGGCAGCGGACTGCCCTCCCCCCCCCCCCCCCCCCCCCCCCTGAAGAGGAAGCCTTCTGCCTTCGTCGACGCGGGTAGACAGGTAAAGAAGTTCAAGACTCTCCCTCAGCCCCCCTCCTTTCGTGAGCTTCGGGATGTGTTCTCGGCCCACCTGTTGTCTGACTCAAGAGACAGTAATTTCTTCTCGGACCACAGATGGCCTCCGGACCTCGATATGTACTTCCGCCAGCAGTGGTACGCCGGCCATTCCCAGGCCTTCCTCTGCCCTCTCCCTCCGGTGGATCCAGCCGCCGTGGTTCAGGCAGGTGGGGCCTCTGCACTCAGACGCGCGCTCCCCGCGGGTTTCGACAAGACGGCTTCGCTTGTCAGGAATTCCTTGGCCTGCGCCGGCTTCATGGAGCTCCTTACGCAAGCCTTCCTCCGGCGCGTGGAAGATTCGTGGCACCCGTCCCTGACCCCCCTTCTTGGCGACCTCCTCGTCCTCGCTGAAGCGGCCAGTCGCGCCGCGTATCACTCTTCGGTCAACGCTATGGCTGCAGCCGCCAATTGTGATTACTCCGCCGCGACGCTGTCCTGCAGGCCTGCCGGGGAATGCCTGCCGACCTGAAGACCCAGCTGCGTCGGGCCCCCCTCGGGGGACCCCTTCTCTTTGGTGACACCTGGCAAGCCGTCAAGGATTCCAATGCGGACAGGTGGCCTCCCAAGTCTGTTCCTCGGCGCTTTCAGTCAGCCCGCAAGGCCGTGGGTCGCCCCCTGCGGATCTCCAGACCCGTCGCCCCGACGTCAACAACCCAGCTGCAGTCCCTGCGTCGCCGTCGCCCCGCCTTCGGTCGCCCCGGCCAAGCTAACGCCCCCGCCCCCGCTTGGCCCCGTCCCGCCCGTCGCCCTGGGCGCGGGCGGGCTCAGTGACTCCTCCCCTCCTCCGCCTCCGCCGGCCGTCTCGGGTCCTCCAGTCGGCGGCAGGCTCGCCCTCTTCAGCGACGAGTGGCGATTACTGATTCCAGAAGACCCGTGGATTTTAGACACTGTTTCCGGCGGCCTACGGATCTCCTTTCGTTCCCCTCCTCCTCTGCGTACGACTCCGCTGTGGACCGAGATCCCCGCAGACCCGCTCAAGGAGTGCGCCCTACGGGGGGAAGTCGACTCTCTCTTGAGGAAGGATGCCACAGAGGTTGTGCGCCGCGCAGACTCGCTGGGATTTTACAGCAGACTTTTCGTCGTCCCCAAGCCTGGCGGCAAGTGGCGCCCAGTGATCGACCTCTCAGCCCTAAATCGCTTCATCGTGGCTCCTTCCTTCCACATGGAGACGGCCCGAGCCCTGCGTACCGCGGTGCGACCCATGGATTACGCCGTCAGCCTGGATCTCTCTGACGCTTACCTACACGTACCCATACATCCGGCCGCCCAGAGGTATCTGCGCTTCGCGTTCGATGGAACCGTTTACCAGTTTCGAGCCCTACCCTTCGGCCTCAACCTCAGCCCCTGGGTCTTCACCCGCTTGATGGATGCAGTTATGGCCAAGGCACGGCAGTCGTCTCTCAGCACTATGTCCAACTACCTCGACGATCTCTTCCTGAGAAACCACGTCGAGTCCGTCTTGGAAGAGGACAGGGATACTCTGATGCGTCTGCTGTCGCGACTGGGGTTCCTCCTCAACGTCGGGAAGTCAGATCTCACGCCCTCGCGCCGCTTCATTCATCTCGGAATGGATTTTGCCACCGATCTCAACGTTGTTCGCCTCCCGGATCCCCGGATTCGGAAGTTGGCCACCTTCGCCAACCAGCTAGCTCAGCAGGAAGCAGCTCCCGCCCGAGTTTGGCTTCAACTCCTCGGACTGATCAACGCAGCGGCGGACCTTCTCCCCCTGGGTCGCCTCTACGCCCGCCCCCTTCAGCTGCACCTCCTGCTTCTCTGGAGACCCTCTTCTGGCGACCTTACCCACCTGGTCCCGGTTTCCCCCCTGGTTCGCCCTCACCTTCTACGCTGGACCGACACGGCTTGGTTGGCTTCGGGAGTCCCTTTGTCCTCCCCCCCCCCCCCCCCCCCCGCACCTCTCCCTGTGTGTCGACGCGAGCCTCTCGGGGTGGGGAGCCCACCTGCTTCCTCAATTCTCCTCGGCTTCCGGCCTCTGGCCCCCGGAGTTTGCGGACAAGCACAGCAATTGGTTAGAGCTGCAGGCAGTCTGGCAAGCCCTCTTCGTTTGGGAGAACCAGCTCAGGAACCAGCGGCTTCTCGTCCTCTCCGACAACTCGACGGTGGTGGCCTACATCCAGAGACAGGGGGGCACCCGATCTCCCGACCTCTGTATGCTCCTCTTCCGTTTGATGCGCTGGGCCGAGGAACGCGACATTACACTCCTCGCACGACACATTCCTGGCCACTTGAATGTGTTGGCGGACTCGCTCTCTCGCCGCGGCCAGTTGCTCCACACAGAATGGACGTTGCGCCCGGATATCTTCCAGATGATCTGCGCCCGTTGGGAGACTCCCTTAATCGACCTCTTTGCTACGAGGTGGAACCGCCAGCTTCCCCTCTTCGTCTCCCCGATTCCAGACCCGCTGGCCTGGGCAGTCGATGCCCTCTCGATTCCTTGGGACGGCCTCATCGCTTACGCGTACCCCCCGACAGTCCTCATTCCCAAGGTCCTCCACAAACTTCGAGGGAGCAACGCAGTCCTGCTTCTGGTCGCCCCGCTAGCTTGGGCCCGGTCCTGGACCACCGACCTACTCAACCTCGCCACCTCTCCTCCCCTGCGCCTGCCCACGCCCCGTTCCATGCTCAAGCAGCCCAGGCAGGCTCTCTTCCACCCTTGTCCCGAACGCCTGTCTCTTCACGCCTGGAGGTTGTGCAGCGCGCCCTCACCGCTCGAGGCTTCTCTGGTGCAGCAGTGGAGGCAATCGCTGCAGCCCGCAAGCCGTCCACCCGGCGTGTTTACGAAGGGAAGTGGCGCGTCTTGTGTGCCTGGTGCGACGCCCGTCGCCTCCTACCCACCGGACTGACTAACCCACAGCTAGCGGACTTTCTCCTATGGCTCTTCGAGGTCCAAGGTTTGGCGCCCATCACCATCAGGGGATACTTATCCATGGTCGCCGACACGTACCGTCATCTCGGCCTTCCAGACCCCGGCGCCTGTAAGGACCTCTCCGACCTCATGTCCAGCTTCAGCCTCCAACGTCCGACTCAGCGTTCTCTCGTTCCTCGCTGGGACCTACCTTGGGTCCTGACGTGGCTGAATTCTTCCCAGTTCGAGCCACTCGCTCTAGCCCCTCTGGCAAATGTGACACGCAAGACCTGCTTCCTTCTAGCCTTGGCCACCGCGTCCAGAGTTAGCGAGCTACACGCTCTTTCTACCCGCCCAGACTGCCTCCAGTTCAGGGCAGATCGCTCCGTGCAGCTCTTAACGGACCCCAGCTTTATTGCCAAAACAAGGTCGCCCCTAACTGCTCCACAGATCATCACCTTGCGGCCCCTGGGAGGGCCTGCCTGCTCTCCGGAGACTCGGCGACAGGATCCCGTGCGTGCCCTACGCATCTACCTGCGCCGTACCAAAGTTACCCGTAGAGGGCGCTCCCGCCTCTTCCTGCCCATACGCCAGGGCAAGACTGATATCACAGCCCAGACGATCTCCTCCTGGCTGCGCTGGGTAATACGATCGGCATACATGGATCTCTCCCCACGCGTAGCGCAGAGACTGAAGATCCGCGCACACGAAGTACGCGCCATGGCCACGAGCGTCGCATTCGATCGGAACTGCGCTGTCAAGGACATCGTGGCCGCGGTGGGCTGGCGAGCAGAATCTACCTTCGCTCGTTTCTACCTTCGGGATCTGGCGGGACAGCGAGACAACCTCGCCTTGTTGGGGGACCTCACGGTGGCACAGCACTCCCTCCCGGCGCAGCAGGCGCCGTAGGTACGCACCTAGCTCGTTACCTGGGAATTAGCAATGGGAGGACGGTCTTGGTCTCCGGTAGTACCGGGGCGGCACCCTCCTCCTATTCGTGATTCTCCCATTTGTCATGTCATCGGTAATGTTTTTGATGAAATAAATGCATTTTTCTTTAAAAGGTATTTTTTCGAAAAATACTTACTGATGACATGACACGGAGGACCCTCCCACCTGTCCCGCTTGCCGCTGGTGAGCCTAGTATCTGACTGGCGAGTCAGGTGACTCGGAACCGGATAGGCAGGTCCGGGAGACAACTCTTGGCCCCTCTGGAGGGTTCCCCGAGTGCCTCCCGGGTTGTGTGTGCACACAACGGGTTCGTAGGCTAGAATTTGAGCACGTAGTAGACACTCCCATTTGTCATGTCATCGGTAAGTATTTTTCGAAAAAATACCTTTTAAAGAAAAATGCATATTATAGTACTTGCAGATAAGGATATAGACCAATGGCTTTAGTTCAAGGGTGGTGCCAGAATAGCTTGGCGCCTAGAGGCGCCAAGCTATTCTGGCACCGCCCTTGAACTATTTTAGTCAAACTTGTTTCACGCACTGGTGTATTCTGAATGATGAGGGTTAAACACACACCCGCCCCTAAAGGAAAAAGTCCAATATTTCATATTTTACACCAAGAAAAATATATCATGCAGTTGGGTACAGCCAAGACTGTTCATGAATAGGCATTGATCTGTTGTATCACAAAATTGCAGGGTGGCACGTTCTTTTGTGCAGTCCAGACTTTTCAGGCTTTGTTGCAGCAGAATCTGTTGTGAGCGATCTATCATTGATGAACCTCATTTAGGTGGCTTTGGCAGCCTGAGTGATGGTCTTTAATGACAGGCGACACTGTTTGCTTTCAAGGCGTCTCTTGAGAGAGCACCTGTCTCAGTTTAACCCATTCAGCCCTGACGCCCTACAGCAGAAGATAGGTCGACCATGATAATTCAAGGGTAGTGCCAGATCAGCTTGGCGCCGACAGGCGCCAAGCTAATCTGGCACTGCCCTTGAATTATCATGGTCGATCCATCTCCTGTAACAGGTGCATAGTTGTTAGATGACACCTCCAGAATTTGGAAATATGTGCACCGGGCTGAATGAGTTAAAAAGCCTTTTTTTCCCGGCAAGAAAGGTGGTTGCTCAGAATAGTTCTACTATATTTTCAGAGTAATTTAGATAAAAACGACAACGAAATCATTGCTCTTTTTTGGTGCACATAAGCCACACTGATGTGCTTTTAATTTGCCATTGCTTCTTCCTGTGTCCTTGTCTTATTTTCGACCTTTCAGATCTAGGCCATAAGTCCAAAATCACAGACCAGCACACGTTTAAAAGTTTGGTGTTATTGCAGTAATGGATGTGGACTACAGCCCGACCGGCAGAGAGTTTGTGTCGGCAGGCTACGACAAGTGCTTGAGAATCTTCCCCGTTGACAGAGGACACAGCAGGTACTTGCATTGTACATTATCCACATCCCTGCTCATCTGGATGTGGTGGCTTTCCCCCTTGTGGTCACCTGTAGCGATTTTTGTCACGAAGATTCATGCAGGAACCGTCGCGACAAGAACCGCTACAGACAGCCAAAGGGTTTTAACAAATATGGTGCAGGCGTTGCATGACATCAGTACATGTTTAACTCCTTCGCTGCCAGTGCTTGCAGATTGTGTTTCTGAAATCTTTGTTAACCCTTTTAGCCCCGAGTCCCTGCAGCAGGAGATGGATTGACCATGATAATTCAAGGGTAGTGCCAGATGCGCTTGGCGCCTGAAGGCGCCAAGCACATCTGGCACTACTCTTGAATTATCATGGTCAATCCATCTCCTGAAACTGATACATAGTCATTAGGCATCTCCAAAATTTGAGAAATGGGACCTTGGAGCTAAAAGGGTTAATGCAATGCCAAAGAGCCCCAGACATGGAAAGAATATAGACACGTAGTGGTGTCTGCAAGATGCACAGATCCGCATTAGCCCCCACTTTTGCTGTAGCTCATGAGAATCTGTGTCTCATGCATTTGGAAGTCATTGTTCTCATCTGTTCTTAGCAGTGAAAGGTTTAAAGCTGTTTTATTGTACATGGTATGAAAGTCGGTCGCTCTTGAAGCGACTCTGTATACTATCATCTGTCGTCCTTCCGAGGTCCATGGGGAACTTTAATGTTGGCATTTTCTCAAAGACTAAATAGCTGCAAATAATTACATCTGAACATACATTTTTTTGCTGTCTTTGCTTGTGAGTGTTTCGTTCTCCTTCTTTGTTGTTGATGACTGGTGTTAAGTCGTTCCCCATTTGCACAAAAAACCCAGGAGAACCTGTTGTCAGCGATCACCCTGATGAGAGATCACCTGTCATTAAAGACCATCATTTAGGTGGGTACAGCCACAGTCAAGCTACAGCCACAGTCACAGCTACAGCCAGTCACAGAGCTCCTACAGCCACAGCTACAGTCACAACTACAGCCCCTAATTGATGGTCTTTAATGACAGGTGGCACTTTTAGCCTTTCAAGGCTTCTCTTAAGAGAGCATCTGCCTTTCAAGACATCCTTTTTCTCGCAAAAACAGGTCCTGTTGTGACAGAAATGGACCATACAAAGTTTGTAGTGACAAAGTTTGTTGTTCAGTGATTGTTCTGTCTTAGTTGCCAGTGGTTGACATTTCGCTCATGTTTTATTTGTATTATTTTGATTTTCTGGAGAGATTTAGCACACGTGCACTCATGTTTGTTTGTTTATTTCATCAAAAACATTACCGATGACATGACCTTATGGGAGTGTCTACTACTTACTCAATTCTAGCCTAAGTACTCGTTGTGTTAACACACAACCCGGGAGGCACTCGGGGAACCCCGAGGGGGCCAAGAGTTGTCTCCCGATACTCCCCATCCGGAACCGAGTACCCATAATTCCTCAGTCAGTCTACTTAGGCTTACGCTGTTCAGACGTGTTGCTCTAGCCTACGGATTTTGGAATTCGACCGGTTCGCCGGTCTTCGACGGACTTGGTTCTTCTCTTCACCTCTTCTTCGTCGGGCCCCCTTGTGCCCTGTGGCTCTGGTGTCCCTTCTTCGTTGGCAGCTGCCCGCTTGGCTACCTGAAGTGCCTGGGCTACGCTGTGTGCTTCGCTGGGAATTCGCCGCGCGTGCCTTGGTTTTGAACTCTCCCCCTTCCCCGGTCCCGCTCCGGGAAAAGGTAAGGTAGTTGGGTTGGCCCTCGGCTGGTTCCCGGCCTGGGCACTGGTTGAGCAGGCACGAAGGCAGTCTTCATTTGCGCTGTTACTTGCGCCAAGATTCTGGGCCTTACTTGGCGGGCCTCGCGCCCGTTCCCCCCCTCCTTCCAGGTTGGTGTGGCATTATTATTGACACGGTCAAATCTCCCTTTCGCTGTGGTCAGCAGCGTTGTTTTCAGAGTTCCGCGGTTTAACGGAAGGTATTTACGCGTGAGGAAAGTAATGAGACGTAGTCTGGAACGGTCATTCTTAAACGGCGCAGGTCCGCAGGTGGTCAGCCTCGTTTTCCAAGATGGCGTCTAACGAGGCAGAGCTCCTTGTTCCTCGCGGTTAAAACCTTTACTGGAATGGGAATGGTGTGCAAGTTCGGTGAAAGCTAAGTCTAACCTTACATCTGGCGCTTACCTACTCACTTATTCCTCACCTATGCTCTTGTACCTGGTGGGGTGCGGGAAATGTGTTATGCTCCAGCCATTCCTTGACGCGTTACCTTGGTTGGTGTGGCGAGAGCCGACGCTTGCTTCGGTACTGAGTTGGTTACGTAAGGCCGGTTTTTTGTTATGCATACTGCAGACTTGTTTGCCATACACGGTGGCGTATTAGATACACATGGGAGATGCAAGTATTCGTCTGTTGAGGGGACACTGACAGCACCAAGATGACTTGTTGTTGTGGTCATGGCAGAAAATTATACTTTTTATAGCAGGAATAAATTCTCTTGCCACCACAGGTGCTACTCACATTCACTCACTTGCCCCTTCCACAGTTACAATGACAGGCAGGGCTTCTGATAACGCAAAAAACGCGTAAGGTACGCATTGAAAATCAATGGGACGCACTGAATGTTCGTCTATGGTAGCCTGGGACCCCTTAAAATATGGATAAATAGGTCCTGGGGACCCCAACTAAGTTAATCCTAGCAAAAGCCCTGCAGGGCTGCAGAATACAAAAAGAAAGAACAGAGAACAACCAGAGTGCTCAGACAGCCCTATGTCTCCTGAACACACTGGTATATGCTCTTGGTTAAATTCCTACTTGTGCATGAAAATACACGTTAACATGAACAACAGTAACTATTTACTGCCCAAAGGAATTTAATTGCCTCATGGGCATCATAAGACGACGATCACAGCTGCACCTGGAGCCCCGTCGCTATAGTACAGCTCCGGTGTTTCGCGGGGGTACCGCTCCGACAAAGGTTCTGGGCCTGCCGCTTGCTTCAGGCGTATACTTCTCATGACATGCTTGAGTTTTGTTGTGCATGATGTGTTGTAGGCTCAACTTAGCCTGGCGGTCCTCCCAGACCAAGGGTGTCTGCCACACATGTGGGGGCCGGGAGGTACCCGGCATAGGACGTATACGCTGGGAAGACAGGTACACACTTCAATTTCCACCTGCACAGACGCTTCCACCTCGTGCCATCTCCCCTGTGCCCCTGTGGAGAAGCAGACCAGACCACAGAGCACATCCTCCAGGACTGTGGGAACCACCGGCCTCTGAGGGAGGAGTTATGGCCGAAGCCCGCCACTCTACAAGAGAAACGGTACGGGCCTGTGGAGGCGCTACAGAAGACCACGGATTTCATTTGGGAGCCAAACTCCAAGTGTGACGGCGTTCGAGAAGAAGAACAAGGTACACACTTCTTTGCAGAGGGTAGGTCGCACAGGTAGGGGGCTTACCTGGGCTTAACCGGGACCCGTCGGCTTGCACTCTCTAGCTTGCGGGGATGTATTGCAGGCCCGCGCGCTTGCTGACAGGTTGTTCCTCGCTGGTTGTGCCTTTGTCTTGCGAAAGTTGACCTTACCAGGGCAGGGTCCCTCAGGCCCACGCCTGCGTGCCTTCGGTTTTGTATGTTCCAGTGGCCTCGGGATGACCTGCACACGGCACGGAGGTTACAGTGACCGTCGGACTCGTACTAGGTCTGTTTACCATGTGCCGGATGTGCCTCCGAACGTTGGTGTGACGTCTGCGCCACATGACCTGAACGGCGCTAGTCTCACCGGGGAGCTTCTTTCAACGAGAGCGCCCGGTACCTGTGGCTGGTTCCAGACCTGCTGAGTTACCGGCGACTATTCCCGGTACTCCGACCGCTCGAGTTCCGACGAGATGACGGTGAGATCACCATGCCGGACGCGTCAGTAGTGTGCAGGAGGGAATGCGCTTGGACAAAGCCTTCTGACAGACAGAGAACCTGCCTCGCTACAGAGCACGCTGGTCCCAACTTGGGTTTTCCGACGCGAACGCCCGACACCGGTGACGGTTCCAGACCTGAGGACATACCAGCTGTTCCGGTGCTCCAGCCTCTCAAGTTCCGACGTCCCTAGCATCGGGGGATCGACATCTCGGACACAGCATGGTAGTGTGCGGAGTCGGGAGCTCGAGGCGTTGATTCCCAGGAGGGAACACGCTTGGACCAAGCCTTACACCAGGCAGAGAACCCAGCTCGCTATAGAGTTCGGTTCGGAGAGACGTGCTTCGTGCCGTCCATGGTCAACCGATCCCCACTCGTCTCCTAGGAAGGCCGTGGATCCTCCTCGGCCGCTGCGAACCCGCCTCGCCACAGAGTCCGGCTCGCGGAGACAATCTCACACGCACACCACGTCTCGACACGTTCGGGATCCGCTCTTCGCTCGAACTCCGGCCGGCTGCTAGTGGTTGCAGGGTACTGTTGGTGACCAGCCAGCACGGCGGAGGTGCCTGTCTCCGTTCCTTACCGCCCAAGTCCTTGACAATCTTGTGGAGGGATTGCTACGCGGACCGCTCCAGTCAGTGCGCAGGGAGGGGTTATCGACGCGGGCGTTACAGGAGGGTACACACCTGGACATGGCCTGCTGTCAGGCGGAGACCCGTCGCGATACAGACCCCGGTTCGCAGAGTCACGCACCCATGCATACTTCCCGCGGCACGACTAGGAATCCACTTCACTCAAGATCGGATCTCCGCTCTTGCTCTCCTGCAAGCGAGGAGGGACCACTCTGCACCTTTGGATGCTCGTCCATCTACGGATCTCCCTCGTTGGAGTCACCCTTCCGACACTCTAGGTCTACACTCCGCTATCTCTCCGCTGCGGGCGTGCTTAGGAGTTGCCGTTCTTCATGTCGCTCCAGGGATTCTGTCCTGCCTCGCTCGTCGGTCCCTTCCGCGTCCGACTGCTGTTCGTCCCTTCCTCTCCCCCTCACTCAGCCCTTCCCCTTCTTCGTGCTCCGGCCCCGGTCTCCTGGCTGCAGTTGCTCCTCTTCTGGACACCCAACCCCCTCCGGTGGTTCCTCGGGGAGGATGCTGTCGTTACTTCGCCTTGCTCGGACCTGTTTACCTCCTCTTAAGGTTACAGTACACGTTTCGACCCAGTTGTGCACGAGATACACCTTGGAGATCTGACGTCTCACTAGCTTGTGGCCTTACGCGTGAGTTCCAAATTACTGATTAGTGGAAGTACTCTGACTTCACATGGGTGGTAAACGGGTCTGCGAGCGCTTCGGCTTCTGTCTCCCTTGGTGCCCTCTCGGATACAGCTCGGAGTTGGCAGCGGCTTCCGGACTTCGTGACAGGCGCTTCGACTACCCTGCGCTTCTTCTCTCGGTTCTCGGATCTTCTTCGCCCCCCCCCCCCCCCCCCCCATGGAGTTGCCGGCTGGTGGCTTCCCTCGGCAGGCCCGGTGCTCGGGAGGTCAAAGGAGTTGCCTGCCCTTTCCGGCTGTGGATCCGCTCTTGACTCTCCTTTTGGACTAGACGACCTCTCTCATCCGTACCTCCCTTCATGTCGTGAGATTGTAGTGCTCCTTACCCTACCCTTCGTTCTCCATGTCGACGACTCCTGGCGCCGAGCGGGTCGACATGATGCGGACAGACCCCCTGTGCTGACGACTCGACTGAGCCAGTTTCTTGGGGAGTCCCTGGACTTCGCTACGGGGAACAGACCGGAGGAGGCTTCTAGAACCTTCGCTTCGCTTACGCTGTGGAACCATGGCGCAGCTCCGTCTCCCTGGTGTCTAACCAACTCGACAACCCCCTTGGGCACCCAGGAGTGCTCCGGGCTTCGAACACGTGGTACTGCTGCGGCTGTGCTCGCGGTTGGATGGCCTAGCCACTACTCGGAAGTCGGATCTACTCTCCTTCGGCGTCTCTAAGCCCGGCTGCTTCTGCTACGCCTCTTCCTACCGAACTCCAGCCTAGCCTCCGGACCTCGCGGTCAAGAGCGTGCATGGCTGGGATCTGACGCAGACTAGTAGGTCATCTCGTGAGAGTTCTGAGCCAGCCTGTTTCCCCGATGGATCCAGTTGCTACACGCGGATTGCACCAGGATGCCTTCGGAGGATCGGCACACTGGCGAGACGGCTTCGTTGACCTGTTCGCCACTAGGTGGGTTCACTGGCGCGCCCCCTGCCTTCGTGGGTTTCGCCCTCCTGGACGAGACATCGACGCTCTGGCCCAGCCTGGGAAGGATTCTCCGCTCGTCCCGTTCGTCACCCCGTTCCTTGGTACCGGTCCTGAACCACTTACCCCTCAGCTTTCCACGGACCCCCCGCTACTGCTCCCCGCATTCTACGAGGTGCTCATGCAGCCGCGACGGTCGCCGTTCCGCCTTGCTGGAGCCCCTACTCCTTCGCCTTCGTGGGTGGCGGCAGGCCCTCAACGTTGGACGCAGCAAGGTTGTGTGCGGAGTCGGGAGTTCGAGGCGCTGGTTCCCAGGAGGGAACGCGCTTGGACCAAGCCTTACGCCAGGCAGAGAACCCATCTCGCTACAGAGATCGGTTCGGAGAGACGTGCTTCGCGCCGTCCATGGTCAACCGGTCCCCACTCGTCTCCTAGGAAGGCCTTGGATCCTCCTCGGCCGCTGCGAACCCGCCTCGCCACAGAGTCCGGCTCGCGGAGACAATCTCACACGCACACCACGTCACGGCACGTTGCGGGATCCTCTCTTCGCTCGAAGTCGGACCGCCACTCTCGCTCTCCTTCACGAGCGTAACATGGATCGAGCTTCTCCTCGTCACTAGGAATAACAGCCCTGAAGCTACAAGTCAGATGATCTTCCTGACTACGCTCAGTCATGCGATCCGATTCCAGGATCCCTCCCGCAGCGAGCTTAGAGGCTAATTAAGTCCTATCAGCTACGTACAGGGCCACGGACGTCACAGTCGTCAGTAACTGTGCTGTCTTCCATTTCGTGGCTACTGTAGGGCTCGCGGGCATGTTCTCTCGCCCACAGAGTTTCCCAGCCCAGCGGGGCTACTCGCTCTGGGGGGGGGGGGGGGGGGGGGGAACTGCTCCGGGGCTCCTCTTCCTCCTGGCGCTTCAGCGCCGTAGGTTACACCTCCCCAGGGTCGTCGGGAATTTGCGTTTGGGAGGACGGCCCTTGGGGCCCCAAGGTGTGCTAGTGCGCGGCACCCTCCTCATCTTCGTGATTCTCCCATAAGGTCATGTCATCGGTAATGTTTTTGATGAAATAAATGCATTTTTCTTTAAAAGGTATTTTTTCGAAAAATACTTACCGATGACATGACTCGGACGACCCTCCCACCGGCCCCGCTTGCCGCTGGTAAGCTAAGTATTCTGACTGAGGAATTATGGGTACTCGGTTCCGGATGGGGAGTATCGGGAGACAACTCTTGGCCCCCTCGGGGTTCCCCGAGTGCCTCCCGGGTTGTGTGTTAACACAACGAGTACTTAGGCTAGAATTGAGTAAGTAGTAGACACTCCCATAAGGTCATGTCATCGGTAAGTATTTTTCGAAAAAATACCTTTTAAAGAAAAATGCATTTTTCTAGAGAGGTTTACCACACGAAGAGAATGCAGAGGGTGGTCAGCGTGAGGTGGTCCCTGGACAGCAAGTACATCATCTCTGCCTCGGACGAAATGAACATCCGCCTGTGGAAAGCCAAGGCTTCAGAAAAACTGGGAGTGGTATGTATCCTTTTATCTTTAGAGGTTATCCTTAAATCGAAAGGTCAAACACTGCATGGACTGTAAACATTCCCTGGAATCGAAAAAAAAAGAAGAAAAAAAATGTTCCTGCCTTACACCAGTATGCCGAATGGTGTGCTGATGAGGTCGCCAAGAACGAAACAGCTGCCCACACCGGCTAAACAATCTGGACCTCCCTTGGGGGACCTAGATCTAAATTTCCATGCATCAAGGGGCTGGAGCTCTAGTCGATATGCGATACGCCCCCCTTCGGATAGGCTTATATATTCACTACTTCCAGTCACTTACTTAGCATACCCTTTTTTCCTATCCAGACCTGTTGACCCATACGTTTTTTGCGTATTTTGTACGCAGTTTTTAGGAACAGTACGCCAGTACGCAAAAACGAAAATAAATACGATCAATTTAAAATTAAAAAAAAAAAAAAAAAATCTGGAAAAAACACGATCCACAATTTTAATCTTCATTGCCAAGAACGATAACTCTTTGTTCGTTTTACCACCATATTTTGGTCGGTACGCGGCAAGATGTCGAAGCGTCAAACGAGCAATTGTGATGCCTCTACAAAGCCTTTTTCGAAGAAAAAGAAGAGAGAAGAGATTTGTTTCCTCAAAAACATTACCGATGACATGACTTCGTGGAAATGTCTACTACTAGCTCAATTTTAGCCTACTTACCCGTTGTGTGCATACACAACCCGCTAGGCACTCGGGGAACCCCAGAGGGGCCGAGAGTTATCTCCCGCTCCTTCCTTACCAGTTCCTGTCACGAGACCAACCAGTCTTGCTACTTCGCTCGTGCCGAGAAGACGTGTCGGGCTTTGCTCCGCTGTGCCTCGACCGGTCTTCGTCTTGCCTACGCTCGTTTCGACTTCTCTTCCGTGCCTGCCGCCTTCTAGCGCTGCCTGCTTCTTCCTTGGCGCCGTTCCGGGTTCCCTCGGCTCTCCTCAACTCCGTGCTGTGACTGCTGTATGGCTACCCTTTCCCCCGTTCCCGCTTCGGCTTGGAGGTAAGGTAACGGTAGCTACCCACAGCCGGCCCTCGGGTCGAGAGCCGGCTGCCGTGGGACTCGTCTTTCGTTGTGGTTACGACATAAGGGCACCAACTATTGAAATAATTTCCGTGCCTTGCACAGCCTTCTTGCGACTCTCCTAGCGGGACGTCGCCTTCTCTCTCCTGGTTATGCCTCGTTAGCTTACGAGTAGATTTTGCCTTTCAGACGCTGGTTTTCGTAGGGCCTGGCGGCACTCACGTTCCGTTCGTCCAGCTTAAAGGCCCTTTAGCCCTTGGAGAGTATAACCATTGTTTCACGCGCCGGCGGTCACGGCGCCTGGGGTTCCTTGGTGGACAGGGGGAGGTAGCTTAGTGGAGAAGACACTGTGCTGGCAGTCGTAAGATAATAATAACAATAAGCGCATTAAATAGGCGCTTTATCCCAATTGAAATTCGGCTCAAAGCACCGCCGCGTACTGAACCCAACAAGCACGCTCACGTGAATCACGCGCATTCGCTCACACACTGTGCGTAGACACAGAACGTTCACGGGGTGCTGGGGGCAAGCTCAGGCGAGCTACTGTAGTTTTTGGAAATTCAAAATCGTTTGTATTTGAAATTTGATTAAGTGGGCTGAAACTGATACCAAAGATCCCGGGTTCGTATCCCCTGGGGGGCAGGAATGGAATATGGACTTTCCTCATTCCATCTAGTCAATTACTACAGACTCGGCTTACGTTTGCCTGTCTCGCCTTCATGTACACAGCACGCATAATCAAGGGCATATGATAAAAATGCCATTCCCACTAATTGAAAAGAGAATGCCCGGTCGGGCTGGTGAGATAAAACAATGATATCACAAAGGAGGGCTCGGCGCCCTCTTGCCTGTGTTTGCGACCTTCCTATGCCCTTTGTTACAGAACCCAAATGCTTATGTGCTCCCTGTGGGGAAACTTCCAGTGCCGACGGATGACCATGCGGTCTGCCTACCTTGTGCGGCTGCTACCCGGACCACCTTTGTATGTGCGACCTGGCCGGAGATGTTTGGTCGGACCTCTGGGGGCCTGTACCGACGAGAGCGGCCCCTGCCTGCTTCCTCACTTCCGGCTCCGGTTGATACTTCTGCAGCCCTTACGGTGCTGACCGCCCTTTCCCGCCCTGGCCTCACGGAAAGGATTCCTGTTGGGACTCGGTGTTTCTGGCTGACCAGAGGACCGCCACTGCTGCCACGCCCGCTGACCCTTCCGGAGGGTCTGTTTGCCGGCAGAGCGCCCGCCTCACTGAGCCCGGCCTGCAGCAGTCTGCCCTGAGCCGTCCCACGTTGACTGGCCTTCCTCACCCGTCTCTCACCACAAGCCGCTGATCCTTCCGGAGGATCTGAACGCCGGCATAGCGCCCTGCTCTCGGAGTCTGGCCAAGAGAGGCGTCAGCTTTAGCTTGCGCGACACAGTCGCGCCCCGACTCCCACCGTTCCACTTTCAGTTCACTTGCTGGCTGATCAGAGGACTGCCACTGCTGCCACGCCCGCTGACCCTTCCGGAGGGTCTGTTTACCGGCAGAGCGCCCGCCTCACTGAGCCCGGCCTGCAGCAGTCCGCCACGAGCCGTCCCACGTTGACTGGCCTTCCTCCTCTCTCTCTCTCCACGATAAGCCCGCTGATCCTTCCGGAGGATCTGTACGCCGGCATAGAGCCCTTCTCACTGAGTCCGGCCAGGAGAGACCTCAGCCTCAACCTACGCGACACAGTCGCGCCCCTGACTCATCCCGTTCCACCGTCAGTTCTAGACACTCGCGCTCGCCCGCGAGCGCCGCCGGAAGGATCATTCCCCGCGCCGGGATCGTCGCCGCTCCCACCGCCACTCCTCGTCGCGTGCGCGTTCGCGCTCGCACCGTTCGATGCGTCCGCCGCGTCGCCGCCATCATCGGCGCCCCTCTTCGGTTGTCCGCCGTCCTTCGTCCAGACGTCGTTCCCGCGCACCGGACAGGACCCCTCATCGCTTCTTCTCGCGTTCCCCTCGGCGATCCTCGCCTCCGTCGTCGCTGCCGGCTCGTTCCCGGGCTTCCCGCGAGGTTCGACACGCGTCCCCGCTCAAGCTTCGGCCTTCCTCGGTGCCTCGCCCGCCTTCTCGCCGCCCCCTGGACGAAGAAGCCATCAGTTTGCTGCCCGAGGACTCCGTCTCAGCCCTGTTGGGTGAGGATGGTCGCTCCCTTTCGCCCGCCGACGTCGGTGTTGATGTCCCCTCGACCCTTCCGTCGTCGTCCCGTGCGGAGACCCTCTTAGCTTTGGATGAAGCCGCCAGGATCACCGCAGCCACTCTGCCAGCGGACTCCTGCCTAGCCTCTCCCCCCCCCCCCCCCCCCTGAAGAGGAAGATCTCTGCCTTGGTGGATGCCGAGCGTCAAGTTAAGAGGTTCAAGTCGCTTCCCCAGCCGCCTGGATTTGAGGAGCTGCGAGATGCCTTCTCAGCGCACCTGCAACTTCCCGCGTCTCGAGGGCCGGTGTTCTTCTCCGTTCGTCGCTGGCCGGCTGGCCTGGACATCACCTTCCGTCGGGACTGGTATGCCGGCCATTCCCAGGCTTCCTCCATCCCTCTTCCTGCGATGGACCCCCCTGCCGTGTCGCAAGCTGGCGGCTCCGCTCTAATTCCCCGTTCCCCCCCCCCCCCCCCCCCCTTCGTGGCCTGGATTTGACTGCGTCCCTGGTGCGGAACACCTTAGCCTGCGCTGGGTTCCTGGAGCGGCTCACTCAAGCCCTGGTTCGTCGTGTGGAAGACGCCTGGCTTCCTTCTATCACGCCGCCGGGTTGATCGGCTCTTCTTAGCGGAGTCGCCTACCGCGCCGCCTACCTCGCGTCGGTCTACGCTTCGCTGCCTCCGCCGACTGTGCCCTGACCCTGTCTTGGCCGTCCTTTTCCCTCGAGGTCTCATGTTCCCCGTGTTTCGCTGAGGCCTCCGCGCGGCGGGAGGTGTCTCCTCCCTCAGGTAAGTTGCCACGGAGGTTTTCCGATTCTCAGACTCGCCAACCTTCTACAGCCGCCGATTTTTCGTCTCGAAGCCTGGAGGAAGTGGCGTCAGGTTTCTTCTCTCGGCCTGTACAGATTTCGGCCCTCCTTCCGGACGGAGACTGCCAGAGCCCTGAAAGCAGCGGTCCAGCCTTAGACTGCGCAGGCGGCTTGGACCTTTCCGATGTGTACCTGCTGTCTCGATGCTCCAGGCCCCCAGGAATTTCGCTGGTCGCGATCGACGGCGTCTTCTCCAGTTTCCCGCGCTCCCGTTCGGTCTCAACCTCTGCCCTGGCGGTTCACCGGGCCGATGGACTCCTTAGTCGCCAAGGCCCGACAGTCCTCCTCCAGTCCGACGTCGATCTACCCAGACGACCCCTTCCTTCGCCGCCAGTCTGAGAGCTCTCTCGCGACAGACAAGGACGCGCTACTGCACCTCCTGACGCACTTGGGGCTTCCTAGTAAACGAGGGCAAGTCTGATCTCACTCCTTCCCTAGGTCGTCTCTACGCCCAGCCGTTGCTGCTGCATCTCCTACTCCTTGGGCGCCCGGCTTCCGGCGACGTATCGACGATGGCGCCGGTGCCCCAGATTCTGTCGCCTCGCCTTCGTCGGTGGACCGACGCCGCTTGGCTGGATTCGGCAGTTCCCCGGGCATCTTCTCCGCCCCAGTACTCTCTGGGTTCGACGCGAGCCTCTCTGCGTGGAATGCTCATCTCCTGCCGCGGTTCCCCTTGACTTCCGGCCCTCGGCCCTTGGATTAACGCACTATCTCATCCTCCGGCCAGCGATGCAGGCCGTTGACGAGCCCTTCATTGCTGGGATGACCTCCTCAGACACTAGGAGCTGCTTGCCCTCTCTGACAACACACCTTTGGTGGATTACTTCCAGTTACAAGGTGGCACACGCTCTCTCGAGCTTGGTATGCTTCTCTACCAGAGCTGGGGTTGGTGCGAGGACCGGACCTTCTTGGCGAGCCCGACACATTCCCGGACAGCTGTACGTCTGGACCGACTCGCTGTCCCGTCGCGGCCAGCTCTTGCATGCGGATTGGACCCTTCGGCAGGACATCTATCGGTGGACCCGCGCCCGTTAGGAGTCTCCCCAGGTCGACTGGTTCGCCACAAGGTGGAACCTTCGGCTTCCCCCCTTCGTCGCCCCGATTCCCGATCCCTGGGCTTGGGCTGTCGATGCGCGCTCCATTCCCTGGGACGTCCTGGCGGCCTCCGCCTTTCCTCGACGAGCCTCGTACCCAAAGTCCTCCTCAACCTTCGGCGCTGCCCGGCGGCCCTCCTGTTAGTCGCTCCGTTCGCCTGGATCCGCCACAGGACCACCGGCCTTCTCAGCCTCGCCACGGCCCCCCCCCCCCCCCCTCATGCGCCTTCCCACTCCTCGCACCATGCTCAAGCCACTGCGCCAGCCGCTGTTCCTCCCTGCCCGGAGCGGCTCATCCTTCACGACTGGAGGTGTGCCGCTAGCCCTCGGTGCTAGAGGCTACTCGGGTACAGCGGTGGAGGCGATCGCTGCGGCCCCCAGACCTTTGGCCATTCGAGTCTACGTGGGACATGGCGAGTCCTGTTTTCCTGATGCCCCGATCACAGCCTGAACCTCACGGCACCTGTCCAGGCTCACTTACACGCTGACCCGGGCGCCTGCACAGACCTCGCCGACCTTATGGGACACTTCGGCAGCCGGCGCCAGGCCTACCGCTCGCTCCTTCCCCGCTGGGACCTACCCTGGGTGCTAACGTGGTTGAATTCTGCCCGATTCGAACCCTTACAGCGGCCTGTTCGCAGATGTGACACGCTACACGTGCTTCCTGCTGGCCCGGGCTACCACCTCGCGGGGGAGCGAGCTACACGCGCTTAGGCGCGTCCTATCTGCTTACAGTTCTGAGCGGACGGGTCCGTGCTACTTCTCACTGCCCCGGCCTTCCTTGCCAAACAGGTCCCCTCTGACCGCGCCGCAGGTTTCACCGTACGGCCGCTATGAAACAAACCACTGTCACAGGAGACCAGGTAACAGGATCCCGTGCGCACCTTTGACTGCTCTGCGACGATCTAAAGCCTTCCGCAGAGGGCGTGCACGCCTCTCCCTACCTCTGAGATCGGCGGAATGACATAACGGCCCAGACGTTCTCTTCCTGGCCCCCTGAGTCATTTGCTCCGCCTATCAAGATATCTCCCTGCAGGGAGCGAAGAGGCTGGACATATGCGCACACGAGGTACGAGCCATGGCCACGAGCGCCACGTTTGTTACAAAATGCGCTGTCACGGACATCGTGGCTACCTTGGACGGGAAGATTGACTGAATCTGTATTCGCCCGCTTCTACCTCAGGGACCTGGCGGGCCAGCGAGAGAACCTCGCAATGGTGGGGGACATCGCCGCGGCGCAACACTCCCTCCCGGCGCCACCTGCGCCGTTGGTATGCACTTCGCTAAAATTGTCGGGAGTTTGCGACTGGGAGGACGGCTCTTTTCCCTCCTAGGGAGTTGTCATGCGGCACCCTCCGCCTCATCGCAATTCTTCCACGAAGTCATGTCATCGGTAATGTTTTTGAGGAAACAAATTAATTTTTCTCTAAAAGGTATTTTTTCGAAAAATACTTACCGATGACATGACTCGGATGGCCCTCCCACCTGCCCCGCTTGCCGCTTTCGAGCGACCCCACCCGGGTCTGCCCTGGGGGACTTGGGTGGGGTTAGGTATTTTTTAGTTCCCAGGGTCACCCTGGTCAGCCCCACAGGGTGGGTTTTTCTCTCTATTCTGGGGCATGTGTTTCTGTCTACCCTTTGTCCATTCACCTGTATTTGCCTTTTTAAAACTCTCCCTACTGTCTGCACTGCCTGTAGCTCTTGATATTGGATGTGTGTTGCTAAATGGTCTTAGCTTTATTTAGGCCCCATGTGTTAGGTTTATTTAATGTATTTGACCGGCTGGCGACATACATTCAATGTTCTGTTTTTTTTTTTTTTTTTTTTTTTTTTCACAAGCAGTGCAGGCACGTCCTGAGAAAGCCTTGTTGCTGTCGGGACGTTAAGCAATGTACAATCAAAGCTTTCGAGCGAAGTATCTGACTGGTTGGTCTCGTGACAGGAACTGGTAAGGAAGGAGCGGGAGATAACTCTCGGCCCCTCTGGGGTTCCCCGAGTGCCTAGCGGGTTGTGTATGCACACAACGGGTAAGTAGGCTAAAATTGAGCTAGTAGTAGACATTTCCACGAAGTCATGTCATCGGTAAGTATTTTTCGAAAAAATACCTTTTAGAGAAAAATTAATATTTCTGGACAGATACAAGAAGATTCTAGGGATAGAGGCTTCTGCTGCAGAAAACACGTATGCAGGATGTGCCTACTGCAACAGAGGTGCCTACCTTACGCGCTAGCTCGTAAGCATTTTACGCATTTTCGGCTCAAATTACGCGAGTACGACCAGTTCCTCTAAAATACGCAATTTACGGGGGTGGGGGGTGGGGGTGGGGGGGGGGGGTGGGCTAATTGTGGACTGAAGATCGGCCGCTTTATAGACTCCCAGCCTCTGAAACCAGACACTATGTCACTGAGCTTTGCGCACGTAGTCCGCTACAAACTGCCCAGCCAAAAATACTCGCACACAGCGCGCCAAGCGTGCACTGAAACACTGAACTCTGACTCACGGGTAGTAACTAGCGATAGCAGAAGTCTCCTCTGCTACAAATGCATGCAACGGTTGCAGAAACGTGCGTTTTATCACAGTGGTGCGTACAAAAGTATGATATTCAAAGACATTTGGAGTCCGCGGGGCCAAGGCAGTAGTACATCCCAAAGCTGACATAAAGCACTTTTTCGTTAACCCTTTCGGCCCGGCAAACCGCTGTACTGGTTGGCGGTCTCCGGCGTATACCATGCAGCCCGAAAACAGCTAGAGCGGTGTCAGGTGTTTTATATCGCGCACCCGCTGATACGCGAGCCTCGCCGCGCGTGTGGTGACTTCGCACTGACATATCATCGGTTTACACTACCGTGAGGGTCCTGACAGTGCGTGCGTACTTTTGTACGTTGTATGCGGTCAGCTTTGCGGCGCTAGCATGCGTATTACGGTCGAAATGGCGAGTGAATATGTAGATATTCGGAGTGATAAAATTTTGTGTTTGGAGACGTGGTTTCAAAAGCAGATAGCTTTGATGTATTCACCTACCGCAAGTGGCAGCATAACCACGTGTTGGCAGTGTCAGCTGGAGCGATCGACGGTTGAGGCACTGACAACGGCAACGATGTACGGCTTGACTCTGAAGCTGAATTTGGAGGTTCTAATTGATATTCCGTTCCTCCGATGGCCGTACACCGACACACATTGGTCACACGTGTAGTACGTGCAATGTCTTTCAACTTCCATCCGATCGTGTATGAGACTCAACATCGTTCAATGCCGCTTATAACATGTTGTCCAGACTGTGGATATACCGTACAGTGGCAGGTGTAAACATTGCGGCTGGTGACCAAGTAGGAGCCTTACAGTGTATCGGCCACTGGAAATGCATGGGTGACACTAACGTGTCGCAGTAACAGATGCCCTTTTTAGTTACTGATGTAACAGCGATCTGTCATGCACGAAAGACATTTTTGGCTCACGTGCGAAGCAAAAGTGACTGTTCTGAGCCAGTGGCCCGCCGTCGTGCGTGGTAAACTTTAACGTTGGCATTTTCTCGGAGACTATCGAAGCTACAGTCTTCAAACTTGGCCCAAGAGTACTTTGTGGCAAGACCTTTTTAAACATGCCAATTTTAGTGACAGTTTCTTACAAAGGTCAAGGTCACAGAGGATCAAAAAATATATCAAAAATAGCTATTTTGGGACATAATTTATTTTTTCTCAAATACTATTCACAACTTCAAACCCAAACTTGGTACAAAGATACCTGATGAAAAGAGTATGCACACTAATTTCGTTTATCCCTGTGAAAAGTCAAGGGTCACAAGAGCTCAAGAAATATGTCCAAAATGACCATATTTTTACAAAAAAGAGAGGTTTTTTTTCGCAAATACTATTCACAACTTCAAACCCAAACGTACTACAGCGATACCTGATATTGTGTGAATAAAATAGCGTGGATAAATGTCTTTATTTTAAATTTTGTTTGCTGTGGTGTATTTTTGTTGTTGCGTGTTGCGCTGAAATGATTACACAAAATACACATTTTTAAGCATTCCATTACACAAAATGGTCTAAGAGGGGTAGGCACCTCTGCTGCAAGGCTTATTTTCAGTTCCCGGCATTGCGCACTCAGGTCAGTGTGTACAACATCGAGCACCATTGCGAGAAAATAAAACCCCACAAACTCAATGAGGCAACTGCGAAGACTGCTGCTCAGTGCTCACCCATTATAAAATTCATACCGTCACAGAGTATCAAGACTGAGTAAGAGTCTGTTATCAGAGCAGACAGTAATGCTGACTGTCGGGACTGTCAGTGTCACTAGTTGAAAACAATCTGCCTCTTTCAACGGGTCATACTAAAACCCGGAATAACCTGTCCTAAGCTAAAATAACCATATCCGTAACTATTATTGCGTACCTAAACACAAAATAATCATGTTAGAAGTTTGGTTTACATTAAAGTTGATTTAGTTGTACTAGTTAACCGTTTTCCACTGCCGTTGTCGCGTCGATTACTTCCCTTGCTACAAGATCGCGCTGTCCGAAAACAGTCGGAATAACCTCTCCTAAACCAAATTAACCACATAAACACATATTATTAAGTACTTAAAGTCGTAATATTCCTATATTTGAAGTTGTAGGTGCCGTAAAAGTTGTTTATTTAGCGTTAGAAAGTTTCTTTGAGCCTCTCAGCCTACGCGCATTCGCCCTGACCGTTCGTCCCAAACACATTTTGTCCCATGACGTTTCATCCCCGATGCTATTTGATAATGGAAGACATTACGTTATGAACGGACCATGGTAATCTGTTGACATTCAAAGAGAACATAACTGGACTGTTTCTGAGCTCAAATATAAACGTTTCTGAGACTTATTTTTTCTTTTAAAAAAAAAGGAATCATTAGTTCATGTTAATACATAAAGACAGTAGATTAGACTGCTTGTATTTTTTCTTCCTTCTTTATTTTATTGCTGGTAATTATTTGTGGTAGTGGTGGTGGTCAGAATATGTAAAATTTTGTTTTTTTAAAAAGCCATTTTAATATCCTAACAGAGCGCTGGTGGGACAGTCAAATTGACACCAAAAGTACTGCTCATTTCTCTAAAGTTCTTCTACATCTCAATGCGACATAGTTGGCAGATCTGACTGCTTTACAAATACTAGTGAAATCTGGGTGACAGGTATATTCTCAAAAGTAAAACAATGTAAAGGCAAGATCAGTCATCTATGAAAAGTAGTAGTAGTAGTATGTTTAGCCTCACTGAAGTTTGGAGTTACTGATGCCATCTCTCGAACAGTGAAGTCAGCCTTCTCGGACTCTAAGATAGTGCAAAACTATTCTTGTCGTCGGAATAAAGCAATAACGATTGTACAGTGCATGGCATATCATTCTGAACGTAAAGTTGATTCAGAACTGAGTGCTGAGCTGATTCTTCATGTTCAGCAAACTGTGACTGGTATAATGAGCCTATCTCTGCCCTCTGAGTTTTAGTGCAAATGTTACACTTGGTGTGAAACATACTGTGACTACAATGTACTGAGCTTCGCCTTATCTTCTGATTCTGAATTGTAAATCTGGTCACATGGAGAGCTTGGAACGTAGGAGATGGCATGTCCTAAAATTTTGGTAAGTTTGTTTTGGAAGCGTGTTCACTAGTACACCATTTTTTGGAGAAGTACACAGTTTTTTCACCATGAGTACACAAATCTAAAATAGGGGGTAAACAGGTCTGCCTATCTTTTTTTGTTCTGCTTTGATCAAACTTGATCTATGATCATTGGTCGATACTGCACCATTCTCTCCCCTGACAGTGCTTTTACCTACTTTACTTTGTAATCATTCCGTGGAATCATCCATCCCACTACCTCTGTAAGAGGCATAGATTCTGATGGGCCACGTCGGCGGCAGGGGCTCATGAGAATCTAGGCCTCTTGCTCGCAAGGAGTTGCCTTATTGAAATTCACAGTTTGAGGTAGTTTTCTTACATTTCTATTGCTGTCTGATATGATGCATGTGCCATAGTGATGGGGTGAACCAATGAAACAGTCTCGTTAGTCCTTATGTGATTGTACGAAAAATGACATAGTCAGTGACTGTGTTAATATCTTCACCGTTGTAAAATAAAGATTCATTTATTCATTGATTCATTACCATAAAGGTGTGCAGCCTACTGTCCTGCCTTACTATAAAGGGGCTCATTCTACTGTCTTTTACCGATTAGGAAATAACTCCTGCTATGCTGATCGTTGAATCACACAAATAGACGTTTTCTTAACCCTACAGCAGGGGATTCAGGGGACCAAGCTAATCTGGCACTACCCTTGAATTATCATGGTCAGTCCACCTCCTGCAATGTAGTTGTTTAGTAACACTTCCCAAATTTGGGAAATGCACCCATGTGGTTAAAAGGGTCAAGTAGATGCCGAGACTTTTTTTAAAACCCTTTTGTGCATGTAGCCACCAGTATAATGTTTACAGTGCTGGTGGATGCATGCACAGAGAGGGTTAGCCCTTATCATTCGGAATACACCAGTGTGTGAAATAAGTTTAACTAAAATAGTTCAAGGGTAGTGCCAGAATAGCTTGGTGCCTCTAGGCGCCAAGCTATTCTGGCACTACCCTTGAACTAAAGCCATTGGTCTATATCCTTATCTGTAAGTACTATAATGCAGCTTGCATATGGCAGTGTAAAAATTTGAAGCTTTTAGCCTCAGTATGATATGGGTTAAGCAAGGTCTTGGGATCATAAGAGCACATAACTTTTTTAGTCTCGTTTTCCGTCATTATGTGGCAAGATCCAGTATGCCCGATTTGGTGAAAATCAACATTTACATTGTTGCACAGTGACAGTCTCGCTTTTCTCAAGAATGGACATATATATGACTTTTATCGTTTTTAATGGCAGTTTTTGAGGATTCATAAATATTTTCTGTCTTTTTCCCACAGCTTCAACCGAGAGAGAAGGCAGCCATCAACTACAGCGAGTCGTTAAAGTCTCGCTTTGCCAGCCACCCGCAGATCAGGAGAATCGCGCACCATCGGCGCGTGCCCAAGTTCGTCCACACGGCAGCCAAACAGATGAGAGAGATGAAGGAGGCGGAGAAACGAAGGTGGGTACCTCTTCACGTCAGTCTCGTCCTCTTCACTTACTTTGCATGGTTGGATGAACTGTGGTTCACTGCTGAGAAGAAATGAACAAAATACGCTGCAAGAGACATAGATCCTCATGAGCCCCTGCAGTTTGCAGGGGCTCATGAGGATCTATGCCTCTTGTTGATACCATTTTGTATCAATGTTCCTTGGACGACTTGGGGGTCCTTCGCGTTCAGTTTAGTTATGAATGTCTGTGTTTCTTGCTTGATATCACTTGGTGTGTGCATTCCTTGGACGCCTTAGCGTTGAATTTGATTATATTGTTTTCAGAAGCATAATATGCATCCGCTGGCAGTGAAATGGTAAACATGGCGTTGAGCAATGCTTTGAGTGATACAAATCTACATTATCAGTGCGTAGGCCACCTAAGGCTGACGTCAGCTGGAGGACCTTTGCCAAAGTGTTTTTTCTTTACAAATCTATGAAAATTCAGCATTGCAATAAGACAATTGTGTCTAGTACACTTAACTTATAACTCCCAGGTATAGTGATATACTGAGGCTGACCTGTGTTTTGAACTGTTCACCCTTTATGGCCTGTTTCGCAACCCTTTAACCCATAAAGCTCTGACACAATACAACAGGATTTGGATCAAGTATGATATTTCAAGGGTAGTGTCGGAATAGCTTGGCGCCTGTAGGTGCCAAGCTATTCCGACACCACCCTTGAAATATCATGGTCGAGCTGACCTGACTGTGCCGCAGAACTCGGAGGACATCTCCAAAATTTTGACGATTTCATCCTCAGTGCTAGTTGAGGTAATGTGTGTGGCCTAGCTTCGCATTGGTAATGTCTGCATGCATCACTGGCTGATTGGTTTTCATGTTACAGGGAAGTGCGGAAGCGAGCCCACAGCAAACCAGGGGCAGTGCCACATATACCGGAGAAGAAAAAACGCATGGTTGGGGAGAGGGAATGATTGTACAGTGTCTGTGTCCGTGCGTGTGTGCGAAGGAGAGAGAGAGAGGGAGAGAGAGAGAAGAGAGAGAGAGAGAGAGAGATGGGTTGTGGCGCGGCGTGGTGGTGGTGTGTGCATGTGCACGTGTTTCAGGAAGTGTTTGTGCATTACCCATATATCACTTCACTACCAGTGGATGCATCAACAAAAGGCATAGATCCTCATGAGCCCCCGCAGTTGCGGGGGCTCATGAGGATCTATGTCTGTTGCAGTTGGATCATATACACTTTGATGTGTTGATCATGCAGGGTCAACCCATTGTCAGTGCAGGGTTATTCCAATGTCTTCATGCATTTGTTTTGATTTGGGTGTGTGCATGTGTTTGTGTGGCATGCGCATGTGTGTATGTGCGCTGTGTGTGTGTGTGTGTAACGGAGGTTTTGTTATTTATGTGGACCTGTTGTGATATGATGACGGTCTGTTTACATACATGACCATGGAATGCAAATAAAAGTGGACCATTCAGCGCATCTGTACTTGTTGCTAGGGTGGGTGTGGTGTGATGATCGAGAAGGTGTGTGCGTGGGTGTGTTTTTATATTCGGGTTACACAAATTACCATTAACATGGGTGACAGCCTTCAGGACTGATTCAGCTTTTTCGAAGTACCGGAAAGCTGAATTTCAGCTTTTTGGTTCAGACAGAACAGTCCTTCAGCCAGCCTGTTCCGTCTACAAGAGGCATAAATTCTCATGAGCCCCTGCATCTGCAGGGGCTCATGAGAATTTATGTCTCCTGCTGGCCATTGGTCATGGGGCATAGTTAGTCGGTGGACCATTTTCGGTCATTTCTATTTTAAGCACTGGTTAACCATGCATTACTATGAGGGACACGTACTGCGCCATTACGAGTCACGACGACCTGTAAGCACACTTCTCCACATGCCACTCGCTTTTCGATAGTGTTAAAAATAGAAACGGGAATATGATGTAAGAGTACAACGTTCGTATCATTTACACTTGCTTAACAAGACCAGGAGACCTACACGAGTTTGGTCCCGTGAACTTGACGCCTATTAGTAAAGCGGTATAAGCCATTGGTCATCGATACCCAACTCGCGTAAGTTTCCTTGTTCGGTTATTATTTTGCTGAGGCGATATTACGCCCGTCACAACAGTCTAGCGTCGCTTGGGAGCAGCTAGTGCATTACTCTGAGACCATACACTATAAGTTGCAATGTTGCTCTGTCACGGCATGATTGCTCATAACGGACTAAAAATGGGCCTTCATCATTCGTGGATAAAGGCTCTATAGCGAGGTTATGTGCGCAACGAACGACGCGCAACAACGAGCGAGCATAAGCATAGACAACACTACCAACATCTTCAAGAGGCACAGATCCTCATGAGCCCTCCGGGCTCATGCGGATCTTTGCCTCTTGGAGATGTCTGGTGTGTTGTCTATGTTCATGGTACAAGCTGCGTACCTACCGTGCCGATTTCGCTCTCGTTCGGCGTTGTTGGGTGTCAGTCATTCGTTTCACTGAAACGTAACCTCTTCAAGAGGCGTAGACAACGCTACAAACATATCCAAGAGGCACAGATCCTCATGAGCCCCCGGGTTCATGAGGATCTATGCCTCTTGGAGATGTCTGGTGTGTTGTAACACATTTCTCTCTTACTTTTCACCAAAATGGACTAACCTATAGATGATTTTCTCCATTAAACTGAGCTACGCGAACATAATGAAGTTATTTGTATTTTTGTTATTTAATCTAAGGATCAACGACAGGGGGTGGGGGGGGGGAGGGGGGGAGGGAGGTAAAAATTGTTTATCAAAGAAATGTTATTGTGTGATTTAAATTGACTGAATATGTCCACGGTAACAACCAACAATGACTGTTAAAAAACCCCACTTAATTTCAAAAGGAATAAAATACTCTTCATACTCTTGAACAGGTTATAAAATTAATTTCTTTTGAAAGAGAATACTTAAAAAATAAAAAGTGACTTAAAGTGATCATATTTGTCACCGTATGTCCACCGTCACTGCAACCAACATTTTCATAAACGGCCAGATTTAAGTATATTTTATTATTGTTGGAAATCATCTGTTTTTGCATTCACACACCAACAAAAGTCTTGGTGAATGTGCTCAAGAGATAAAGCCCAATAAATGGACGTCTGCAAGAATGATGCTTGACTGTAAAAACCCTTGAAAACTATCGTTTCTGATTGACAGACAAGGCGTTTCGGCGTTTTTGGCAGATGGTTGCTTTGAGGGTTGAAAACTGCTCTGCGGCATTGTATTTACATATTTTCGCGCGTTTTCTCCTTTCTGCTCTAGTAATGAGTTAACTCATTCTACCCCAGACACACCACAGCAAGATATGGATCGACCAGTAGTTCAAGGGTGATGCCAGAATAGCTTGGCGCCTATGGGCGCCAAGCTATTCTGGCATCACCCTTGAACTATCATGGTCGATCTGCGTCCTGCACTGCAATGCAGTCTTCAGAGGACAACTGCAAAATTTGGGGATTTCGGTCTTGGGGTAGAATGAGTTAATGCGGTGATCGGTTGCGCAGCGGCCGTATTCGCATTCAGTAAAAGCACGATCGGCATCAAGCCCCTATGTATCCGAGTTCCTTGGAAGTCTAGGGCTCCATAGCGTTGAATTAAGTTGGATTTCAGAGAAACGTTTTTGTGTGTGTGTGTGTGGATTTGTAAACACCTTTGACTCTGTGCGGCCAACTGTGCGCGAAGTTGTCACGGGACAAATCAAAAGGCAACATGTCGTCATCTGCGCCGTACGCCGTTATACAGCTCAGCACTGATTGACAGTGCTCATAAGTGTTTTGGAAATATCATTTCACGACCGAGGCAATCATAGCGCACCCAATTCCCCTGGGGTAAAAATACTCAGCACTGTTCAAGTTGCACCACCTTGTAAACAGCAGATCAGTTACCTACCTCGAGGAGGGGGGGGGGGGTGGGTTGGGGGTGGTGTTTCCAAATTTTTGTGTGGGACGGCCGTTCAACCTGACACTGACAAAAGGCCTCCCCGACGCTAGATCTTCTTCCAGTGGCCAAAAATTCAAACGCAACGGGGAGGTTGAGGGACTGAGAAGGCGTGCAGCGTGTGTGTCAAGACTCTCACCACTGCGGACTCGACTCGCCCAAATATCAAACACTGTTTGGGGGGGGGGGGGTGCGTTGAGGGGGGGGGGGGGAGGAGGTGGAGCGTGTGTTTCGAAACTCGCAACAAAAAAAAAAGAGATCCGTCCCTGAGTAGACTACTTACTGTGAACCTTATTTAGACTTCGTAGAGAACCAGTGACTGGTTTAAAAGGCTGTTTTTCACAAACCAGACAGGACAACTGCTTTGGATACTGGCTAAATACTTGCAGTCCACATAAGTGACTTTACCTGTACGCACTGAGTGTATAAACGATCAGTCGCTGATAATAGCCCAAAGAAGCGCCAAAGCTATCAGGCTTGATCGCAACGCAATTCTGCAAGCACGATCATTGTTTTCCGCTGATCTTGGAATCGTCTGGCATAACAACGAGGAATACGCGTGAAGCCTAGTTGAAATATCACCGAGGCCTGTTTTCTCAGTGCTTACTTGAAATAACTAATAAATGGGATCTCTAACCAAGTTAATTTCCAATCAGCAGTCGGTCAAAATGAGCGGCATTAGTGCCGTGTTCATAGCTTCGCTGATGCTGAGACTGTGTGGAGTTGTGATTCACGCGGGTAGTTGGTTCTCAACCTACTGGCATTATGAGACAGGAGATTCCGCGCAAAGTATGCACTATGGTCTGTGGAATGAATGCACAAACAATGGTAGTGTCCTGAACTGCACGTCCATCGCCGATACCATCTTTAATCGATGTAAGTACGAATACGCGTAACGCTGGTCTATGAGTTTGTACCTTACAGTTGGCTATGTCTTCTGTTAACTCGTTCCGGCATTGCCCAAAAAAAAAAAAAAAAAAAAAAATTGAGCACCACTCAACTGCAAGAGGCATAGATCCTCATGAGCCCCCGCATTTGCGGGGGCTCATGAGGATCTATGCCTCTTGCTGAAACCA
>BTPG01000001.1:112848823-112853823 GCA_036245525.1 Semisulcospira habei | reverse complement strand
TTTAGATTGAATGCCTAGAACATCGTAAATTATTATGTATTTTAGTTCATTGTAAAAGTGGTGTGTTCGGGTATAAGTTGTGTTTTGTTGTTATGTGTATATATGTCATTGTATTTTTATTTTTGTGTACAGATTGTAAAGCGCTTAGAGCTTTTGATTAAGATTATAGCGCTATATAAATATTTATTATTATTATTATTATTATTATTATTATTATTATTATTATTATATCATCAGCGCACTCCTCATACATGCCGCCACTCGCTTTTAAATCATTCTTAAAATAGAAACGGGAATTCGATGTACTGAAATGTAAGACTGAGTACAACGCTCATTTCACTGTTTACACTTAGGCCTACTTCACAAGACGGGAATCAGTCCTAAACAAATTTGAACCCGTGACCATGACACCTATTGAAGGGCTAAATGCCACCGTCAGCGATACCCAACTCGCTTAGGTTTCCTTGTTTTGTTCTTACATTTTGCTGGTCGAAACTAGTTCGACAACTGACGTGGCGCAAATCTCAGTGTATAAAAACTTATAAATCCAACGACGCGAAATAAGCACGATTTGTACGAGTAGTAACTGGCAGGGGTTAGTGATAAATATTTAGTGGATTTATAAATACCTTTGGCCCTATGCCAGTTTGTGCGCTTCAGAGACTTGAGAAGTTGCGTCAGCCACCCAAAGGCAATTAAGTTCTTCAGTCTCTGTTCACTTCAGTTCTGCAAGGTAGACGGCCACTGGCAGGTTTTGTTCTGCCGGTTTTTGCTGTTGCAAATCAAGTCATGCCACGACTGAGGTCAAAGCCCGTGCAGCCAAGTTTCCCCTAGGGAAAACACCCCGCATTACTAATACATGTATTGCACCAGCTTCTAGAATGCACGGCCCAGCATGTACAGACCATCGGGCCGACCTCGTCTGCAGTGGGCCCGGGCCCACTGCGGCTGACGTCGGCCCGATCATTGCGCAATGGTGGCAGATGCACATTATATAAGAGTGTTGCTCGCACTGAACCAAACAGGACAATGCGGCTCAGACTGGGGTGAACACTTACATCTCTTAGTCTACGTGAAGTGATCGCAAAGCAGTTGTGTGAACCTGCACACGTCAACATCAAGTATCGCATCCAGCAAGTTTCACACTGACTACGGCGTAGACATTTTCAGTTGCACACTGACAGCGTATTCATTTCACCAGGGGTTGATAAAACAGAACTGAGGAAAGGATCAAACTACATCCAGTAAGACCGAACAACTCGCGATTCCCAAGCGTTAGGCACGTTCATTGCATTTGTCGGTCGGATGAAGATTGCGCAGCCTAGCGGCCGCATTATCACTGAGACCTGTTTTCTATCAACAAAAGAACTTATAAAAACTAAACTGGATTTTAGAAAAAGTTCAGCCACCGCGCAGCCTGACAAAATGAGTGGCATTAGTGCTGTGTCCATAATTTCCCTGATGCTGAGACTGTTTGGAATGGTGATTCACGCGGCTAGTTGGTTCTCTACCTACTGGCATCGCGAGACAATGCACGCAGGAGATCCTGTGCAAAGCATGCACTACGGACTGTGGGAACTGTGCACGGACTCTGGGAGTTTTCTTGTCTGCCAATCCATCGATGACACCATCTTCAATCAGTGTGAGTAAATGCAGTTTGTGCGGCTATAGTGTATTATGTGCCCAGGGCTGTCATATTTGGATCTCCACAGACCGGCGGCACGCATTTAATTCTTTCACTGCCGAGGAAAAGTAAGCACGACTGACCCAACGGCAAGAGGCATAGATCCTCATGAGACCCCGCGGTCCACGGGGCTCATGAGGATCTATGTCTCTTGCTGACACCAATTTGCTTCAATGTTTCCATCCGTGACGGGGATCTTTGGCGTTTCATTAACGAAGATTTCAGAGTCACAACGATCTGCATCCAGTGAAGGGGTTAAGTTCTCTTTTTCCTTCTCTAAGTTTGTTTTTCTTGTCGTTTTGTTTTCACCTTCTTGGCAGCTTTTTTTTGTTGTTGTTTTTTTGGGTGTTGTGTGTGTGTGTGTGTGTGTGTGTGTGTGTGTGTGTGTGTGTGTGTGTGTGTGTTTGTGTGTGTGTGTGTGTGTGTGGGGGGGGGGGTTCGTTTTCGTTTTCCTCTAAATTTTGTCCAGATTACAGACACCACAAATCGGGGACTATTTCTTCTTCTACTTTTAGCCTTTTTGACTTTTCTCTTTTTCTCTCTGCGTTTTGCTTTAAAAAAAAAGAAGTTTGATTATTGTTGTAGTAACTCGTTGCTGCTGTTTTTACCTTCTTAGCATCTAAAGGCTTTACTAATTTAACCCTTTTAGCCCCAAGGTCTCATTTCTCAAAGTTTGGAGGTGCTGCCTAACGACTATATACCAGTTGTAGGAGATGGATTGATCATGATAATTCAAGGGTAGTGCCCGATGAGCTTGGCGCCTGAAGGCGCCAAGCTCACCTGGCACTACCCTTGAATTATCATGATCAATCCATCTCCTGCTGCAGGGTCCCGGGGCTAAATGGGTTAATGCGATCCGTTGCCCCACGGTAGGCATTGACTGCTCAGTAATATTAACCGATACAGCGGGTCCTCAATGTTGTCTTGCCTCGGCTAAGACGTTTCTACCCGTCTTTTCACAACCCGTGTGTGACTGAGCAGGCCCCACACGTAGCAGAAGTTTTTTTCGCCGCCTCAACTTTCGAGCGTGACGGAAGGAACTCTTCTGCGTTCAAAGGAGAAAAAGAGCAGAAAACTCTCGTTTTACGGCATTCAAAAATCGTAATTAAAGTCAGCCCCTTTGTCCAGACGATTCAAGTTATTTTTAAGACTGACATACTAAGAACATTGATAAACGGAGATATCGCGATCTGTTGACTCGTTACTGCCTGGACTGAGTAGCGGATCGCTTTCCAACTGACGATGTGCCGACAACTGTTGCCATCGGACCGACGTCGTCGTCCCGATGGCCTTGCCGGCGCGTATTTGGTTTAAGGTCCAAAATGTATTTATTTGTTGTTTATTTATTTATTTATTTATTTTGTTTTACAGACCACGTGATTACAACTCTGATTCTCACGGTCATCGCATTGTTCGTAGCGTTTGCGGCGGTGTTGATGCAAGTCGTCTCCTTTGGAGCGTCGTTGGCATGGAAACAAGAGAGCACTCGACCTGTAGACGTGGGGACATGGTGGGACTGCGCCAGCACTTTAGCAGGTAGAGAGTTTCCGTAATTTACTATTTAACCCATGCTCTGGTAGGACAGGGGGAATACATCCCAGCCACACATCAATAAGAGGCATAGATCCTCATGAGCCGCCGCAGATGCGGGGGCTCATGAGGATCCATGCCTCTTACTGGCTTCAATGTCTAGTCAGAGCGTGTGCACGTGTTACACTTGTATGAATATTCATTAAACAGCTGTCAACACATCGAAACCAAAAGTACACGTGCAGAGAAACAGAAAAATGCACTTTTTAGTGTAGACTATCAGTTACGGGTAGGCTATTTTTAGTGTGGGTGACGTTATCGATTAACATGAATAGGAAACGGAAATTCCCCAAAATTACCTCTAGAGGTGTTTTGAAGGACACAGTCCGTTAAAAATAAAGTCTACTAAACAGATTTATTCTTATTTATTGAAATCATGGTTTCTTGCTGCGTGGATCGAAATTGGGCCTGGGGGGTTGGGGAGATTGGTGGAAAGGATATGGATTAGGGGCTGGGGAGAGGGGGGAGGGGGAGAGGGGGGTAGGGGGAGGGGGTGGGTGCGTTGGCTGGAATGGGGGGATGTAAAAGGGGGTGCCGTTACTGATTTGATTCATACGCTGTATTCGTTACTGACTTTTGGAGAATTCATATCGAATCGTCCGTTGTAGAGCCCTTCGAGTGCGTACGTGTGTGTGTGTGTGTGTGTGTGTGTGTGTGTGTGTGTGTGTGTGTATGTGTGTGTGTATGTGTGTGTGATGGTGTGTGTGTGTGTGTGTGTGTGTGAGTGTGTGTGTGTGTGTATGTGTGTGTGTATGTATGTGTGTGTGTATGTATGTGTGTGTGTATGTGCGTGTGTGTATGTGTGTGTGTGATGGTGTGTGTGTGTGTGTGTGTGTGTGTGTGTGTGTGTGTGTGTGTGTATGTGTGTGTGTATGTGTGTGTGTGTGTATGTGTGTGTGTGTGTGTGTGAGCGTGCGCGTGCGCTCCTGTTTTTGTGTTTTTTTTTGTTGTTTTTTTGTTTGTTTGGGGGGGGGGGGGGGAGGCAAATTGTTATTGCAGTCTAAAGGCAGATATCGACCGAAAAGATTTTGCTCAGTGTCAAACAACCCATACCCAGGCCTCAAACCTCTTTTCTGGACCGGATTGTCTGCAGTACCGTAATAGCAAAACGTACACGGGCCCACGACGACCGCAGTGCGCGGGACCACTCAATGCAGCCGTCGTGGGCCCGAGGCCCTTTGCGTACTGGGTAACGGATGTTAATTGTATTCACGTTGTTTCTTGCCAAACTCTAGCAGGCAGAGTGTTTTGTAATTTACGATTTTTAACCCTTTTACTGGCAGGACATGTGGGATCTACCCCAGCCAAACAACGTAAGATGCAGAGATCCTCATAAGCCCCCGCAGATGCGGGGGCTCATGAGGATCTACGCCTCCACGGCTTCACAATGTCTAGCGCGTGTGGCATATGTTACAATGATGTAAATTTTTTTATTTGTTTTTGTCCCTTATCATTCTATGCACTACTGCTTGAAATTAATCTGACTATGATAGTTCAAGGGTGGGCCCAGAATAGCTTGGCGCGTGAGGCGCCAAGCTATTCTGGCGCCACCCTTGAACTAAAACGGTTGACCTGTCTACTAATCTGTAATGTAACCTTCATAGGACAATAAGCAAATTGAGGAAAACAAATCAGCCTCAGGATGTAATGGAATGAATTTTTTTTTCCAGCTGTGCTGACTGTCGCGGCCTGCGTGGTCTTTGGGTTTTCAGAACTTTGGTACCTG
>BTPG01000001.1:112836323-112843823 GCA_036245525.1 Semisulcospira habei | reverse complement strand
ACTCAGAGAATGCGAAAGCCTGGTCCGAAAGAAAATCCTCGAAACGCGAAACCGGACAGTTGACAGAAAAACGGACGAGCTAAACAAAGCTATCAAGCCGCCCGCTCCAACCTAAAAGGTGAACCCTTACAAGCTTTCGAGACCGAGCTCCAAACCTTGGAAGCGAAAGAAACCAGAACCATCGCCGAGTACAAGGCGAAGCTGCACCGAAAGGCGACAACAGCACCCCGATCATGGCTGGGCGGAAAAAAGCGGAAGCTTCTTCCGTAAACCAACCTCGTCTAAACTGACAGAAAAGGGCCCTGTTAAGGGCCACAAACTGTCCCAAGAACGGTCAATCTGTTCCTCCATAATCATGGTCAAATAAGGCTATATCAATTAAAAAGCTAGGATGCATGCTAATCTCATCAAAAACTTAAATAATGAGGAATCAAAAAGTGAGTAAAATCACGGGAAACAACCTAAATAAAAGGCACACAAGCGTGCTACCACGATTACCTCCCTCACTGTGTCGACCAGAGGCGGAAAACCTCACCCAGCGAAGCAAACTAAGCCTCTCACCCTCGGTCAAATAAGACGAGGAAAAAGAAAAAAAATTAGAAAACGTAAAAAAAAAACAAAAACAAGAAATATGCCCAAGGGGGCAAACACATCTGGCACGATAAGTAAATCGGGGCTAAATGTAGGAGACTGAAACAAAAAAAGCCAAAAATTGCTGTGAACGTGGATGTCTCAAACGGTTTGGTCCGCTGACGAGAGGAGTGCCGGCTTCGAAAGCAAAACGTCCTCGGTTAGTTCGGGTTTAACGTCAACAGCACCGAGGTGATCATGGACGGCCCTGACGGGCGGGTTATGGGGGACAGGGAAATCTATTGCCTATGGAGTACGCCCTGAACACTGATCAACTCAGGCGCACTCCAACTGTGCCACTTTGATTTACCAGGACCTTTCAACGGACATGCTATTGAACAAATCCGTTTTTACCCTGGATTGTGAGTCTAGCTACCGGGGCCGGGACGGGGATTCGAACCCACGACCCGGCGATTCTCAGTCTTCGCTCTCCTGCTCCGACGTTTAACCGCTTGAGCTATTTCGGACTCTCAAAACGTCCTCGAAACACACCTCATTCTTAAACACAAAAAAAACCTCACTGACTTGCTGTGAGAAAAGAGTGTGTTCGGCCGGCCGAAAAAAACAGGCCATTTCATCGGATAGTGTGCGATGTGATACACCTTTTTACAAAAAGACGTCACGTCTACCTACGCAAACCTGGCTGATGTGATACACCTTTTTACAAAAAGACGTCACGTCTACCTACGCAAACCTGGCTGGAGAACGTCTTTTTGGCGCCAAGCGCCGCGCGCGCGCGCGCGTGTGTATGTGTGTGTGTGTGTGTGTGTGTGTGTGTGTGTGTGTGTGTGTGTGTGTGTGTGTGTGTGACACAGACTAGAGCCCGCGTTTGAGGGCGGACAAGCTTGAAATTTTAGGATATTGTCCCTAAAAGATTACTCTAGTGGGGGAGGGGGGTGGGGGGGGGGGGGGTGGGTGGGTGGGGGGGGGGGGGGGTGAGCAATGGAGGTGGGCGGGGGATGGAAGGATGCGGTGGGAGGTGGGATGATTGATCTTTTGATATAGCTTTTTAAATGGCTGAAAATTGAAAAGCTGCGGGTGGGGGGTTGTGTCGGGGGAAAGAGAATGTTTGGGTGGGTGGGTTTAAGGGATGGAGTGAGGGGGGGGGGGGGGCTGTGTGAGGGGCTAGGGGGAAGGC
Organism: Semisulcospira habei; assembly: GCA_036245525.1. NCBI lineage: Eukaryota > Metazoa > Mollusca > Gastropoda > Semisulcospiridae > Semisulcospira > Semisulcospira habei. The sequence continues at coordinate 112,842,055 of BTPG01000001.1, read as the reverse complement.
GTTGGCGAACCTGTTGATGCAAAGAAAATCTTAACTAAAGACAAACACGCATATATATACACACACAAATAAAGCTTGTTGTGATTGTCCTTCCCAGGCAACACGTGTTCCTTACATTGTTGGAATTTTCTCTACGTCAATGCAGTCACGCGAGCGGCGCATTACATGCAAACAAAACCCGTCTGTTGGTGTAAATTAATGGCGGGCTAAAACTGTCAAATTCCTCATGCACTCGATGAAATCCCACTCCACTGTGTATGTGTGAGTGTATGTGTATGCGCGCGCGTGCGTGCGTGCGAATGTGTGGTGTGGTGTGGTGTTGTGTATGTGTGTGTGTGTGTGTGTGTGTGTGTGTGTGTGTGTGTGTGTGCGCTCGCGCGCGTGTGTGTTTGTTAGTAAAAAAGACGTTTTTTTTTTCTCAATATTCTGCAAGAATAACATGCATGCTGCCTCTATCATGTTGATGTTCATATTGATTCCGCGCCACTGAACGCATAAGCCCAGTGAAGTTAAAATGTATCACTGAACGCGGAAAAATCCATCCAATATATGTATTACACACACACACACACACACACACACACACACACACACACACACACACACACACACACACACACACACACACACACACACACACACACACACACACACACACACACTACACACACACACACACACACACACACACACACACATATATATATATATATGAAGTAGGAAGATTTTCAGGAGCGGTATGGAACATGTTCCTGGGAACATACCACCGTTGAATTAACAACGATTACAGAATACCATATGCGTCCACTGACAGGAAAGGGGTTAACCTTTCGCGTCAATTTTCGCATGCTTTTCGCAACCCCCCCCCCTCCTCCCCACCACCCCCCCCCCCATCCAACTTTGCTTTGCAATGTGCTTGTGACAAGAGCTGTATAAAACAATTTAACAGGGCAACTCGCAGAAGTTTTGACCTCAGGATACTTTAACCCTCCTGCTGTCGGTAGTGGTTTTTGTCGCGACGATTCCTGTAGGATTCATCGCGACAAAAATCGCTACCGACAGGTAAAGGGATAATGTGAGTAGGGGGTGAGGAAGGTAAGATACCTGCCCCAAAAGCGTGCATTGCCAGAATGTACTGTAGTCTAACAGTGCCCAGTGGGGCTGGGTACCCACAGAGGAAGTCATCAGGGTTCCTATGCCGCTGTAAACTTTCCGACAAGGCAGAACAGAATTATTTTCAATTTGTGTACCTCACCGAGCAAGTGATTCAACACGCAGATAAACAAACAATACGTCAAACTATATAAACAACACCTGTTTAGCTCATAAACAAAATTCAACATCACGTGCACGTGACGACTTTACAGCGGAAGCATTTGGACATTTTGTTCTTTCCCTGACTAGAGAGCCTCTGCAGATTTTGGACTGTCAGCAAGTACTCAGGTAATTCGTATAATTTGTATAATTTAGAAATCCGAAGAGTTTGGAATAATCAGCATGTTTTTTGGGTGCCTGAATTTTGTGTATACTGACGGGCAAAAAAAAAAAAAAAAAAAAAAAAAAGCGACATTTTTGGAATAATTATTGTGTCAGTTCTTGGGTGCCTTTTCATTCAACCCCACGCACGCATTTCCCAAATTTTGGAGGCGTCATCTAACGACTATGCATCTTTGCACGAGATGGATCGACTATGACAATTCAAGGGTAGTGCCAGATTAGCTTGGCGCCGATAGGCGCCAAGCTAATCTGGCACTACCCTTGAATTATCATGGTCGACCCATCTCCTGCTGTAGTGCGTCAGGGCTGAAGGTTGCGATATGTGTTTGACGTAATATACGTGACAAAATATTCTACTTTATATTTTATCCTATATTTTATTATGTGCTGCACGTTTTTAAGTATCTTCTATTAATAGACGAGACTTTTTAGGATCGGACTCGGTGGGGCGATTTTAGTAGAATGTTCGTAACGTCGAACGCGTGCAGACATCGGACTCTGACAGTGAAGTAACACAATAGAAATTACGTCATGTCTAGCTACGCTAACCTCGCTGCTGAAAGTACATTTGGCGGGTGTGTGTGTGTGTGTGTGTGTGTGTGTGTGTGTGTGTGTGTGTGTGTGTGTGTGTGTGTGTGTGTGTGTGTGTGTGTGTGTGTGTGTGTGTGTGTGTGCAGACACGAGTATCTCCTCTGTATGGGTACGTACAGGCCTGAAACTTTAAGAAATGTTTTGGTCGAGATGCATTTCTGAGAGCTTTCGAGAATATTCATATTGGGTTCGTTCTATTCACTTGGAATTTTGGATATAGCTAGCTTGGAGATATATATTGGATGAGTTCGTTAGCCAGCTTTGTACCTATTCAAGGAGTAGTATACAAACCAAGAGGAATCACTCAGCGCCGGACAGACAAACAGTTAGATCCCCTGCCCCCGCCTATCAGGCACCCAATCGCCAGCCCACAGAGAAATACGCAGGTATAGAATAAGACGATCATTTGCATCTTCAAAAAAGATGCATCAGGTCTCTTATATAACCCATGTCTTTCTCCGGAACTTAGGAAGTAGGCAGGGGAAACATACATACACAAACACGAAGGTGCACTACCATATGTGGTCAGGTAAATACCCTAATTTCAGTAGATGCACAGAACATTACACAACAATGTAACGATATAGCGATACAAATTTGCCTCGAGTTATAAATACTCACAAACCAGATAGGTGAGGCTAGCACTGGCAGAATTGTATACAAACCAAGAGGAATCACTCAGCGCCGGACAGACAAACAGTTAGATCCCCTGCCCCCGCCTATCAGGCATCCAATCGCCAGCCCACAGAGAAATACGCAGGTATAGAATAAGACGATCATTTGCATCTTCAAAAAAGATGCATCAGGTCTCTTATATAACCCATTCAAGGAGTAGGAATTCTTGACTTCTAGAGAAGGATCAGACAGTGACGGTGATGAAAAGGCGCCAAACACGTCAGTGTTACACAATCTTTCTAAATTGTCTCAAAACACCAGATGTCAGTGTAACACAATGTTTCTGAAATGACGCAAAGAACCAGACACATCAATGTTATACATGAACTGACGCAATGCTCTTTATAGATCTCTCTCTCCCACTCTCTCTGACAGACAATCTATTTGATTTAGGAAGACAACCTCTACTTTTCTTATGATGTAGACCTGCTTGCGTACTTGTGCAAAAGTGGTTAAATTCATGCAAGCTCATATAGAAGAGACTTTGTGGGCTGGTTCATCCCATCCTGTTATGTTTACTAGTGTATAGTGCGTTTGCAACATTTTTACAAACACACACACACACACACACACACACACACACACACACACACACACACACACACACACACACACACACACACACACATTTTTAGAAAAAAAGTTTGATACACTTCTTTGATAGAAAGTGTTTAACTCATTGTGCCCGAGGTACGAAATACCCACATTTTTGGAGTCATCCTCTGAGGACTGCATTGCAGTTCAAGAGACAGATTGACCATAATAGTTCAAGGGTGTGGCAGAATAGCTTGGCGCCTATAGGCGCCAAGCTATTCTGCCACCACCCTTGAACTATCATAGTCGAGCCATATCTTGCTGTTGTGTGTCGCGGGCAGACTGAGTTAAGTCCTGACTCTGGTACTCGACTAACTTCACTAGAATGAATGCTGTCTACTCGGCCGTGTGTACTTTCTGACAGTCCAAAAACTTTCGTCATTTGTCATTAATGCACAGTTCTCTCCCCACACAGTCGTCATGAATGTTTTGTTACCCCTGTAGTTTGCCAGGAGTGCATACGCACTGGTTGCCTCCCTCGATCAGCTACCGCTACTCGACACTTGTTGTCTGGCTCGATTAGCTACCGCTGATCAGCGGTAGCTAATCGAGCCAGACAACAAGTGTCGAATGCATGAGACACACACGCCTTTAGTTCAGAAGACTCCCGACTTAAAGCCAAAGAATGTTCGAGAATAATCTGATTTTTCCTCCCCGCTGCTTGGCAGAATACACCGAAGACAATGTCCCTTGTGAGTTCATTTTGCCTGCTGTTCCTGGTGTTTTTGACTCTCGGTCACGTGGCATCTGGTGGTGACGTGATGAGCAAGAGTGGACGCTATCCACGCAAAACTAGCCAACTTGACGACCTGCAACTGTGACACACAAAGCTCTGACGCGCAGGCTGCTCGAGAGAAAGTAGCCAAGATGACGTCAGACTTTCAGATCGTCAGGGACGAGCTGTCAGCTGCCAAGGAAAACGCTGGTGAGTTTTGCGTTCATTTCGAAAAATCGCGAGACAGAGAGGAATATTTTTCTTTCTATTTCGCGGGTTTGTCAACATCATTTCACTTTTTTTCCAGATCAGTGGACGATTTCCATAAATAAGACGTATACTGAATAGCGAAAGAAATGCGACAATTTTTTTAAAATCATCGAAAACACTAAAGTGTTTCCGATGATTCCCAAAATGTCGCATTTTTGGGATGCCAGTACAGTATAATTAAAAACTGCGTGGTCTTTTGTCCCTCCCTGCCCCCTCCCCCACCCAAAAAAGAAAAAAAAAAACACACAAAAAAACTGAACAAATATTCGATATCGCTTCTTTTCTTTTTTGTCCGAGCTTTCAGTACATTTTAACTCATTCAGCTCCGACAAGCCGCGGCAAGACATGGATCGAGCGTGATAGTTAATAATAATAATAATAATACATAGTTTTTATATAGCGCCCTTCCCCACGAACAGCAAGCTCGGAGCGCTTTACAGCACATAAAAATAAATAAATAAATAAATAAATAAATAAATAATAATAATAAAATAAAAATTAGAAAGAAGAAAAAATTAGAACGCACTCACTCTTTAAATAAACATCTGCTCGCACCATGTAGGCGCATTCCTAACACGAAACACACACACACACACACACACACACACACACACACACACACACACACACACACACACACACACACACACACACACACACACACACACACACACACACACACGCACACACACACACACACACACACACACACACACACACACACACACACACACACACACAGCCTATCTACATGGGGAAACAACCAACATTCAACATTTCCAGGCAGCACATCCAGACTAAGCTAATCTTGATATGCTACCTGGAAAAGATGGGTCTTCAAATTTGTTTTGAAGGTCAACAGGGTAGGGGAAAGACGGACATGCAGTGGAAGTGAGTTCCAGACGTGAGGGGCCTGATAACTGAAAGAACGGGCACCAGCAGGTTTTAGGCTGACTCTGGGCTGAACGAGCAGTTTTTGTGAGCTTGAGCGTAGACTTCTACTAGGATTGTGTGATGCAAGGGAAGAAGACAGATATGCAGGAAGCGTATTGTCATAGTGTTTGTATGCCAAAGTGGCCAGCTTGTACTCTATTCTCTGTTTGACAGGTAGCCAGTGGAGATGCTTTAGCAGTGGTGTGACATGATCAGTGCGTTTTTTTGTGAAGGACTAACCGGGCTGCATTATTCTGGATACGCTGAATGCGAGTGAGTTGATCAGATGAGATACCAGCAAGGAGGGAATTACAGTAATCTAGACGGGAAAGAATGCGAGAGCATACGAGCTGGGCAGTAGCCTTTTCTGTCAAAAAGCGTCTGATCATGCCTATTCTGCGGAGCTCCAGGTAGGCAGTGGTTGTGCCAGTAGTTCAAGGGTTGTGCCATAGGCGCC
>BTPG01000001.1:112775961-112835823 GCA_036245525.1 Semisulcospira habei | reverse complement strand
TCACTACAAAACAAAACTAGAGTGACATAGCATCAGACCTCCGTAGCAGACGACATTTGACAGGGGAGTGAACTGGTGAACATTTCCGATTTTCTTTACGTTGAATTTTGGCTTTTTGGAGTCATTATAGCATTTAACCCGTTTGGTGCCGAGAAATCTGAACACTACCCATCTGCAAAAAGTATAGATCCTCATGAGCCCCCGCAGTTGCAGGGGCTCATAAGGATCTATGCTTCTTGCTGACAACACTTTGACTGAATGCTTTGGGATAGCTAGAGTTTGTGTTGAATTAACGAAGATTGCCGAAGCACACTGGTACTGAACAGGTTAAGTGAAATCAACACGTGTTGGATATCAACAGCAGTGATCCTGACTATACCAAGGTTTGCTTTTTTTCAATCCATTTTCTTTTATTTTGTCGCTTTGTAAGGCACGCGGCGTCAGTGACATTGCTGTCGCAAAATGAATTTTTGGGGGCCTACCTCTTAAAATTTCAGTGATACGCCATGCGCGGTGACGGTGTGCGTGATCACTGAATGCACGCCTCAAGTCGTCCAGCAGAAACTGGGTCAACTCCGGCGACGTAGCCAGACGATCCGCTTCCTCGTCAGTCACGATGTCCGCCAGAGTCGTAAGAGCTAGCAATCTGTCCACACACAAAAACACACACACACACACAAAACATAAAAATTAAAATTAATAATAATAATAGTAGTAATAATAAATTATCTCTCTATCTATCTATATCCCGTAGTCTTGCCTACCCTTGGGGCACCACTGATGACTTGGCAACCAGCTCCCTCCAGAGCTAATTAATAATATATTAAATTAATAATATTATAATAACGGCAATAACTTTGACTTTAAATTAAATTAATATAATCATCATCATGGCTTGGCTTCGCGAACGAAGATTCTATAGGGCTTGCCCACGTCGTCTACAGGCATTTTCGTGACTGCGGAGGCCAATCCGGGACAGGCAGGTTCGACCGCAGTGGCTGCAGGGGAAGGTCTGGTCAGGGTTCTGAGTTACGACAACTCTGTTTTTTCTCCTGAGCCGCTTGTCCTTGAGGTTAGCTCTGCGAGAGTCCTCATAGGAGACGGCTGCCTTGTGAATGGTGGAGCGCCAGGTGTCACGGTCCGCAGCAAGCGAAGACCACTGGCGGTGGTCGATTTGGCAGGCACTAAGTGACTTCTTGAGACCGTCTTTGTATCTCTTCTTTGGTGCCCCTCTGTCTCGGTGTCCAGTGGCGAGCTCGCCGAACAGAGTGATCTTGGGTAGGCGATGATCCTCCATCCTGGAGACGTGCCCAGCCCAGCGGAGCTGTGTCCGCAGCAGCAAAGCCTCGATGCTGAAAGTTTCCGCCTGTTCAAGGACCTCGACGTTGGTGACATAGTCACTCCAGTGAATGCTGAGGATGGTACGCAGGCAGCGCTGGTGAAAGCGTTCGAGGAGTCGTAGTTGGCTGCGGTAGAGGGCCCAGGACTCGGAACCGTACATCAGGGTGGTGAGGACGACAGCTCTGTACACGCTGATCTTGGTGCCTTTTTTCAGCTGTTGATTGTGCCACACCCGCTTGAATAGTCGCCCGAAAGCACTGTTCGCTTTTGCCAGCCTGTTGTCCAGCTCCTTGTCCAGCTTGGCGTCTGACGTGATGATGCAGCCGAGGTAGGTAAACTGGTGTACAGACTTCAGTTCGGACTCGCCGATGGTGATGTGGGGAGGGCGATGCTCTTCCTTGGGTGCTGGCTGATGAAGGACCTCTGTCTTTTTCAGACTGACCTCAAGTCCAAAGAGCTGGGCGGCATCTGCGAAGCAGGACGTGATGCGCTGCAAGGCTCTCTCTGTGTGTGCAACGAGGGCAGCGTCATCAGCAAAGAGCAGCTCACGAATCAGTTGGTCTAGGGTTTTCGTGTGGGCCTGCAGTCGTCTGAGGTTGAACAGGCTGCCATCGAGACGATATATGATGTACACTGCGTCGTCATCGTCGAGGTCCACTGTGGCCTGCTTCAACATCATGCTGAAGAAGATGGTGAAGAGGGTCGGTGCCAGCACGCAGCCTTACTTCACGCCGTTGCGAATGGGGAATGGTTCTGAGAGGTCACTGTTTAGTCTGACCTGGCCTTGCTGGTCCTCGTGGAGCTGGACGATCATGTTGAGGAACTTTGGGGGACAGCCTAGTCGCTCCAGGATCTGCCACATACCTTGCCTGCTCACAGTGTCAAACGCTTTTGTTAGGTCGACAAACGTTACGTACAGCCCTTTGTTCTGCTCGCGGCACATCTCCTGAAGCTGTCTCAGCACAAAGACCATGTCGGTGGTACTCGTGTTGGCTCTGAAGCCACACTGGCCCTCTGGGAGGTGGTCTTCAGCGATGGCAGGTACCAGCCGATTCAGGAGCAACCTTGCGAGAATTTTCCCGGCAATGGACAGCAGGGTAATTCCACGATAATTAGAGCAGGCAGACTTCTCTCCTTTGTTCTTGTACAGGGTGATGATGACTGCATCACGGAGATCCTTTGGTAGTGTTCCTTTTTCCCAGCAGCAGAGAAAGAGGTCGTGGAGCTTGTTGTGCAGTGCTGGGCCTCCATGTTTTCAGATCTCTGGCGGGATTCCGTCAATGCCTGCTGCTTTGCCACTCTTGAGCTGGTGGATGGCTGTGAGGGTCTCTTCGGCGGTGGGCGGTTCGTCCAATTCAACCTTTCGTGGAAGGTGTGGGATTTGGAGGATGACTGTTTCTTGAACAGTGCGCTCAGCGCCGAAGAGGTCCTGAAAGTACTCCGACCAGCGGTTCAAGATGGAAGTAATTAATATAATATAATAATAATAGTAATAATAGTAAAAACAATAATAATTATAATAATAATGATAATAATAAATTAGATGTAAATTTGAAATAATAATAATAATAATAATAATAATAATAATAATAATAATAATAATAATAATAATGTAAACAAAAATAATACATTGAAATTAAAAGAAATGAAATCTTAACCCTTGCACTGCCAGACACAGCTACCAAATGCAAGACATCGACGTGAGGAACCTCCGCGGAAGTGTGCATTCGCTTGCTACATAAAATGGGTCGTTACGTTTGGTCTTTTTTTTTTTTTTTTTTTTTTTTTTTTTTTTTTTTTTTTTTGGGGGGGGGGGGGGGAGGGAGCATGTGTGTGTTGATCGTGGGAATGAATCCGTGTTCGGTTGAGTTGTTTTGGACAGGAATCGCGTACCTTTTAGTATGGTTCGTTTTCTTTTGCGAGGAAAATAGCGATCGATTTTGTTGTGTAGCTAGAATGTTGTACATTTTGCTAACTTGTTGCGAAGTCCGACCTAGATTAAGCTGGAAGGTTGTTGAAAAGGCGCGATTGTTCCAGTGACTTCAAATACGTCAAAGTTTTGTAGTACACATGTAGGCTACATTTCGCAACATTTACGCACCTAGATTTTAGTGGACGATTTTAGATAGATCTAGAGTGTTCTTTTTAATGAACATTAATGAGTTTTGGTTACGTTTTCTTTTCTGAGTGGTTGAGTTGTGTAATTTGCGGATTTGTTCTGGAAATCTGTAATAGTATAAAAGAGGGTGTTAGGAAATATGTGTATGCATTTAATGAGAGGCACAGGGTATCAAAATTGTGGATGCATTGTATGAAACAGTTTATCAAAGTGTGGATGCATTTGTGAGAGAGATAGTGTATCGCGAGAATAAAGTACTGTTGGAACTGTTACTCCACTGTGGTCTACAACCTTGTGCCACGTGTGACGAGTCGCAAATGAGTGAGGTTTTCTTTACAAGAACCCTACGTGAGTGTGACTGGTGTGATTGCATCATCATACGACAACGACTACCACGTAACATGGTTCGACCTTTTGTGATGTGAGGTTAAAGAGACTTTTAATTAAATCGCCATTGTCCGCTTTTGAGGGTATCGGTTATAACAATTTTTTTTTTTTAAACCTGTAACGCAGACGACTTCTACATTAACCCTTCACTCCCAGGAAACACGGATATGCATAGGGTCAGCAAGAGGCGAAGAACCTCATGAGCCCCCGCATTTGCGAATTTTCATTGTAATACTGTGAACATCACACTTTTTACAAAAGTGGACGTACTACCATCCTATACCACTTTTGCTTCTTGGCGGACAAGATAAGTAGCGACTGAATTCTATACTGGTTTGTTTGTCTACTTTGAAACATTAACTCATTCAGCCCGACGCACGTATTTCCCAAACTAAAGAGGCGTCATCTAATGACTATGCCTGTTGCAGGAGATGGCTCGACAATGATAATTCAAGGGTAGTGCCAGATTAGCTTGGCGCCGACAGGCGCCAAGCTAATCTGGCACTACCCTTGAATTATCATGGTCGACCGATCTCCTGCTGTAGTGCGTCAGGGCTGAATGGGTTAATGAAATGTGTTGTAACTGTCTTTTCTAAGCGTGTTTCTTCCTCCGTTGGGCTCTTCTCTGCATTTACACGTTTGGCAGTGACCTGTTTGATCTGGATTTTTTAGAATTTACTATCGTCTGCGTGACAGAGAAAACAAGCACGGACTTGTTCAATAGCTTGTCCGTCGGTCAGTCAAAGAGGCGCAGTGGCAGTGCGAATAAATTGATCAGTGTTCAGGTCGTACCCCATAGGCAATAGCTGTCCCTGTCCCCGTCCGCACGGCCCGCCCGTCAGGGCCGTCCATTATCACTCCGGTGGCGTGGGCGTTAAACCCGGAACTGACAACTGATGGCCATAGTCGCTTGCCTGGCGTTATACCCGAATAACTAACTAACTAACCTAACCAACCAATCAGCCACCTATACATATTTAACAGCAATAGAAATAGATCCTCATGAGCCCCCGCAACTGCGGGGCTCATGAGGATCTATGCCTCTTGCTGACACCACTTTGAATCCATGCTTTGGTCCAGCTAGGGTTTTGTGTGTGTGTGCTTCCACTACTGTGTACATAGGAGTTGGCTATCTTAGTGTTAAAATGCACTAGACGGGCTGACCCACTCACTTTAGTTTTTTTGACTCGGTCTTCAGGTAGAGCATGAGGACATCACTGGTGTGTAGCTGACGAAGGTAGTCCACGTTCTCATCTTGGAGGGCCACGTTGTGTAGTATCAACAAGAAATGATGATACACATTCTCGTCAAAACCCTCCTGTAACACAGTACAGTAAAATCCGGATATATTACAAATTCGCAGGGGACTATGCTTTTTTTAAATAAGCGAAGTTTGTTTTAAGCGAAGTGTCCGATTCTTAATGTAATGATCCCGCCATATCGACAAAGGCTTGTTTGCAGCCTAAGTGCATTCATTAACAAGGAACGTTTCACGTACAATCACTAATTAGAGTAGTTTGCCATCACCATCAGAAAAAGGCATTTCCTTTTACTTTTCTCTTTTTTTCCAGCTTTTTTTACGTAAAGGCGAGGGGAGGGGGAGAAGAGGGGTGGGGGTGGGGGGAAATGTTGACAAAAGTGCGACGAAATCCATTATTATTAGTCACCGTGTCTACCTCAGCCTGTTGCCATGGTGGTTCCTACACCAGTAATTGTAGCCTACAAGTCTTAAGGAATTGGAAGGAAGACGGGGAACAAACACAGAACAAAGATTATTAGTTCGAGGGCCAGAGAACACCCCCTCCCGCCTCCCCCCGGGTCCCCTCCCACACCCCACACACCACCCGCCGAGGGAATTTTCAAGACCACGTTTTTCAGGCAGCATGACACATTTTTTTTTTTAATATCTGCTTATCTGACTATTGTATTCCTCTGGAATAACGTAAAATACCACTATTACCAAAGAATAACGCACGCACAGTAGCGAACAAGACACAGATGCACGACATGACAAAATATAGGGTAGTAGGTCAAAGAAAATGTCTCACAATCACTTAAATAAATGATTGATAGTAATTTAATACTGACAATTTACACAGGATGAATTATGCAACTTTTTCACACATCTTTCAAAGAAAAAAATGGACGAAAGTCGTATTTCTTGCCCATTAACGTACGTTTCTTTGATTTGTATCTCCAAAAGAACAGAATCCAACAAACAGTTCCTCCGTGAATAGTCTACTTTGTTACATGAGAATTATCAATGAACTGTGTAACTGTGAAGATTAGGAACACTAACAAAAGACAAAACAGCTATACTTAATTATGTCAAAAGGTCAAATAGGAAGATCTTCTTCTTTGAAAGTAACTGCAAAAGTATTTGAGTATTATATTCAATCATTATTTGAGACATACTTTCAAAAAGTCATATGTTTTAAGTAAAATGATGACAACAATGCTAACTTGCTGCAACCATGCCTGGAACAGAAAGAGAAAACATTTTTTGCTACTACAAGCTCAGCCTCTCTGTCATCACACATGTCTAGAGGGAGCTGTCAAGTAACTGTCACGATTTACATCATGGGTTATAGGATGGCCCACGGCCTACTATGTGATCATACAGTTCGTATGATTACAGCCCAGTTTTGTACAAGACCACAATATAAAAAGGATCGGTATCTCTAGATGCAGGAACTGCACGTGAAAGTGCAACATTAAAAGATCGTAACGTTCTGCTCAAGAAAAAGACGAAACGCGCGAAATATATGTATCTCAATACAAAGCCAGTTTTAGCAAGACAATTTAAGCCACACTCTGAACACCAAAGACGGTCTGATATGTTACACAGTTCTTTACTAACAGAATATCAAATCAAATGAACAGCGATCTGCTGTAAATATCTATTATACAGATACGCGACTGTAATACGATGCACAAGGTTTGGGCTTATCGGCCGGGCACGTCACAGGGCATTGCAGCGCATACAAGGTATAACTAACACAAATAATATAGTTTAACGTAAAAAAACAAACAAAAACAAACATCCAGTCAATCGTATGGATACCAGTTATATAACTGACACGAAACATAGTTGACAAAATAGGCTAACAATATCACTAAGGTCTGAGAGCGCTTAAGGCATATCAGCAAGCCTGAAAGTTTGAGCGGACTGAAGTGTCTTGCACGGCAGAGAGATCGAGCGCAAACTGACCAACATGCACAAACAACGTACTCGGTAGAACTCTCGGCTGCTATACGCATGCGCACTGTCCCCTGTTGTAGATGGTAGTCCACTCAGTTTGACTGCGCACAGCAACGCGGCCCTTAAAGCGGCCTTGCGATATTGCTTAACCGACAAGACCCTAGTGTCCCCAAGGCCTTGCGCATTGCATAATATGCAAGTCCAGTATGGGCTGCGTGTGGATGTTGCAGTGTCCAGTTAAGCTGTCAAGGCATAGAGTTGCATCCATAGCGCACATACTTCAAATCTCAAAGTTCTCCGTGTGGCATAAACAGCACTTTTATCTTTGATAAAATTTTAAATAAAAACACGCAAATTCTGTGAATAAAAGACATTCGACTGTTTACTTTGATTACAATGTAACTGTTGAGCGAAGTCGACAGCGCCGCGGGGCCTGCATTTTTGTTACATCCGACCTCGTTATAAGCGGCTTAATTTTCAAAGATAAAGAACAAGACTGGCCGGGACTTCCCAAAAAGCTTTGTTATATCCGACTTTTGTTATATCCGACCTTGTTATAAGCGGAGTTTACAATACATGTATTTGCAGCTATACGCGTGAGTTTGAGTCCGATGAGATCATGTGGGATTGTAGACAAACAGCCAGATACGAGGACTCGGTTCAGTTGCATGAGTGAGCTTAGTTCTGCGCCAGCTACTAAGCAAGGTGATCCGCTTTAGTGGAGCACCTTGCTTAGTGGCTAGCGCAGGACTAAGCTGACTGATGCAACTTATAGCCAGCAGAGCATCTTGCTTAGTGGTTGGCGCAATTTTTTTCCGGGGAGCGGGATGAATAAAATTAGCTTGACCTGCGCAGGGCTAAACTCACGCATGCAACTGAACCGAGTGATCTGTGATTTTGAGCCTTAAAAACCTATAGCCGTGAGGCGCGTGCACGTGCACGCAGTCACACACGCAAGCAGTCATACATGCACACAGTCACGCACACACGCGCTCACACACACACACACACACACATACACGCACGCACGCACGCTCTCTCACTCTCTCTCTCTCTCTCTCTCTCTCTCTCTCTCTCTCTCTCTCTCTCTCTCTCTCTCGCGCGCGCGCGCGCACACACCCGGCCTCACCCCTTTTCTCCTTCCCCACACACACAATACCCAGTATGCAAAAGCCATCGGGCTGAAGTCCGCCGTAGTGGGCCAAGGAGCGGGTTCACTGCGGCCGACTTCGGCCCGATGGCATTATCGTTCTGGGCCAAAGACTACTTAGCCTACCGGCTCTTGCTCCGTCCACAGCCGCTTGAGTTTGTCCAGCAGTGCGGGCACCAGGCGACCATGATCCCTTACTGCGTGCGTCACTTCCGGCACGTTGTCCGTGCAGTCCACCAAGGTCCCGCTGGCCTCTGCCAGCAGACCGTCCTGACCGTGCACACCCGACTGCAGCAGATCTACCACCGTGTCACACAGCACCTTCACGGACCCAGAGCTGAGCAGAATCTTCCCAGCTTTAGCCTTGTATTCCCGCATGGTTTCCACGCTGAATTCATCATAAGCCAAGAAGGACAACAGAATCTGTGAAACGTGGTGACAAAATTCATCCGTGTAGGAGCCATCATTCTCCTTCTGTTGGATTTTGGACGTCGTGTTGTATAGCTGGGTGAAGTATTCAATTTTCCTCTCCGCACTTTGTGACTCGGACGTTAGTGACTCGGGCACTGGTGACTCGGACGTTGGTGGCTGGCTTTCGTTGTCCGCTTCTATGCGGACGTCATCTGCACAGAATCCAGACAAAATGGTTGAGCGCCAAGCGTGAAAAATGCAAAGAAGGAAGCGCGCTGAGTAAGGACAAGCAAAACACAGTTTAACCCAATCCGCCTGACGCATTACAGCAGGAGATGGATCGACCATGATAATTCAAGGGTAGAGCCAGATTAGCTTGGCACCTGTCGGCGCCAAGCTAATCTGGCACTACTCTTGAATTATCATGATCGATCCATCTCCTGTAACAGGTGCATAGTCGTTAGATGACGCCTCCAAAATTTGGAAAATACGGCCCTCGGATTGAATGAGTTAAACTGTGATGCTCTTGTCATGTATAAGCATGTTTAACCCCTTCCCTGTCACTGGACGCAAATTTTGCTCCTGAACATTTTGATCACTCAACGACTAACAGCCACAACAGTCCAAGGAACATGGATACAAATTGGTCTGAGCAAGAGACATAGATCCTCATGAGCCCCCGCGAACCGCGGGGGCTCATGAGGATCTGTGTCTCTTGCAGGCGGGTCGTGTTCACTTTTTCTCGGAGGTAAGGGGGTTAAAAAGTGGTGTACTTGGCCTGTCTAAGCGTTTTCGTTTCTTTGTTGGGTATTTCACCTGTACAAACCCAGTGCGCAAAAGCCATCGGGTCGATGTCGGCCGGCGTTGGCCCGCGCACGGCTCTATGTATAGGCGAAGCCGAGAAATATATGGGTATCAATAGTACGAAGATAGAGATTAAAGTATGCCTGACCTCCATTACGCAAAATGTGAGTGAGTGAGTGGGTGGGTGGGTGGGTGGGTGGGTGGGTGGGTGGGTGGGTGGGTGAGTGAGTGAGTGAGTGAGTGAGTGAGTGAGTGAGTGAGTGAGTGAGTGAGTGAGTGAGTGAGTGAGTGTGAGTGAGTGAGTGGGTGGGTGAGGTGGGTGAGGTGGGTGAGGTGAGTGAGGTGAGTGAGTGAGTGAGTGAGTGAGTCGGTCGATGGATAGATCGGAGGGGGGGGGGGGGAGTGAATGAATGAGTGAGTTAATGGGTAAGTTAAATAGTAAGCGGGGTGAGTGGGTGGATGAGTGAGTGGGTTATCATGGGTGGGTACATGACTGAGTGGGTGGGTAATCAAGCTAGCTAGCGGGTAATGAGTGAGTGGGTAAGAATCAATGAATCAATGAATCTTTATTTTACAATGGTGAAGATATTAACACAGTCAGTGACTATGTCATTTTTCGTACCTGCTCTTGCTAAAACTACGACTAACTAAGTACAAAATATACATGCAGCAGATCTACCACCATGTCACACAGCACCTTCACGGACCCCGAGCTGAGCAAACTCTTCCCAGCTTTAGCCTTGTATTAAGAGAGTGAGTGAGTCGGTCAGTCGGTCGATCGATTGGTTGGGTGGGTAGGTGAATGAATGAGTGAGTGAGTTAATGGGTAAGTGAGTGATCGAGTGAGTGCGTGTGTGTGTGTGTGTGTGTGTGTGTGTGTGTGTGTGTGTGTGTGTGTGTGTGTGTGTGTGTGTGTGTGTGTGTGTGTGAGAGAGAGAATGGATACGCGATTAAGCAAGAGACTAAGTGAGTGGGCGGGTGGGTGGGTGAGTGGGTCAGTAAGTGGATGAGTGAGTGACTGAGAGTTTAAGCGCGTGAGTGAAAGAACGAATAGTAATTGGTTGGTTGACAGGTTTGTTACATATATAATTTTGTCAACAAAAACGAAACTTCACCTTACCTGCCACATCACCCTGTGTTATGGCGTGAACCTCCGACCTCTCCCCCTCGTGAGTAGCCTGCGCACTGGCCGGTACTTCAAATTGTGTCGGGTGTCCTTTACTAGCTCCGGTCCCCATTACGTCAAGAGTAATGTCGGTTCGCCACAATACACACAGCACATCACTGGTAGAAATACGCAAAATTTGTAGTGGTGTTGCAGTAGTCTTAATTCATTGGAGACGTGCCGACTCCGGACACGCGGCTTATGCCGCGTATCCGGAGGCGGCACGTCTCAAATGAGTTAATCGCCCCCGTTCATTCTTTGCATTGACATATTCTGACGAGCAATATTCTGACGAGCACTTTAGTGCTTCCGGTCATTCCAAAAATATCGCATTTCATTTTTTGCTCGTCAGTATATTTCCTAACACACGTACGTTTGCGATCTCTGGTGTTCAGCGGATTGTCGTTTGCCTGCACAGGCCAGAAATGTTCCTTAAAACAGTGTCTGTAATCTAGGGTGTGTATTCCTAGATACCGAAAAATCATATCGATCACGTGTGTGTGGTGTCCTTGATCTAGTCTAACATGCACTATTCAAAACGCCTGCTTTGTTGTCTGAAAGAGTGTAACTGGTGCTTCAGCCGATCTTTGGCATGCAAGATGCATAGATTCTCATGAGCCCATACACGGCAGGGGCTCATGAGAATTTATGCCTCGTGCTTTCATTGTTCTTGGGCATCTGATTCTGTTTCTCGGACGGATGACAAGCAAGAGGTTTACATCACGTGACGGTCGCTGACGACTCAAAGTTGATCAAGCAAGCGCACAAACACGATCGAAAATTTGACTGGGCAGACTTTCAATTGTGCCAGCGAAGTGACTTGGTCTGTGATTTTAAACCATACGTCCTTCACCCATTGACTGCACAGAGAGAGAGAGAGAGAGAGAGAGAGAGAGAGAGAGAGAGAGAGTCAGCAAGCCCCAACTGCAAAAGACATAGATCCTCATGGGACTATGCAGATACGGGCGCTGATGAGGATTTATTCATCTTGAAGACATTACTTTGAATCCATGCTCCTGGTATGGCTGGGCTCTTGAGTGTGGACTTAACCCCTTGTCTGCCGAGAAAAATAAACCACCACCCAACTGCAAAAGACATAGACCCTCATTCGCCCCCGCAGCTCCCCCTCCCCCCCCCTCCCCCCTCTCCCCTCCACACTTCCGTCGCACCTTCCACTCAAAGTGCCGAATATAGTTTGAGGTTTTTTTGTGTGAAACACGCACGACTCGCAACAACGAACGAGAGCAACAGACAATACTCCAAACATCTCCAAGAGTCATAGATTCTCATGAGCCCGGAGGGGTGTTGTCTATGCTTATGGTACAAGCTGGTAATCCGCCGTTATTAACTCATTCGAGACATGCCAAATCCGGATACGCGGCTAAAGCCGCGTATCCGGATTCGGCACGTCTCGAATGAGTTAATCAGCTCTCGTTCGTTGTCGGGAGTCGTTTGTTGCAAACGAAACCTCGCTACTGACTGCCAGCACGGAGCAAGGATTACTCGAAATAACATCAAGCAACAATCTAGTGAACATAAAGACCTCGGGCGGATGTCGGCTGGTCATAGGGACAGCTGAACATGTCCGCGTTTTATCCGAAACTTTCTGTTGGAAACACCAGTGCAGCTGAACAAATATATTAATCATAGGGACCTGATGATAGTGCTTTGACTAATGCAAATCCGCTGCGCCGCCGCGTGCGCGCCACTGCCTACTAAGCTCAAGTCAGAATACAAGGGAGGAAACGAAAGGCACACAAAGAGGCGAAGCATTGTGATTCCAAAGCAGTTTTCAACCCTCAAAGCAACCAGCCGCCTAAAACCTCGAACTGAAAAAACTCGGTATATATTTTGCCACAAATCTATACCAACCTTGTCCTCCGATCAAAAGTGATAGTTTAGTATCAAGGCTTTTTGCACATTCAAGCATCATTCATAGTAGACATCGAGTTGTTGGGTTTTAGATGTGGCCGGAAATACGCCACATGCTCATTTTCATTAGTTTATGTAAATTATCATATCCAATGAAATTAAAACAAGAGTGTGTCTTACTGTCGACATGAACTTGTGACCTGCACGCAGCAGTCGCTTTAAGTACGTATTTCCCCCAGCCCGAAAGGCTCTACTTTAATGTAATCTGGTTTAAACACTGCTCAGTTGTCAATATCATTTCGAGTAATTCTCTTCGACTTTAGAGTAAACACGGCAGAAAGCAATGGATGCACTGCAGTTCATAGAGGCCTCTTTCACGGCACTCTTCTAAAGGGTTTAACGTTCAACTCTAGATTTTAAGAAAGAGGTCCGGGATACTTCCGGCCACAGCTAGAATTTCGCGGGTGTACTTCGTTTCCTCCCTTGTATTCTGACTTGACCAATTTACGCGGTGGCGCAACGGATTTGCATTACTCGTCAGACGGCTATGGAACACATCGCTTATAACCTGATTTCCCACAGTAGATGCACAAAACATTACCCAACAACTACTGTGGGAAATCAGGGTATTTACCCGACCACATATAGTAGTGCACGTTCGTGTATGTGTATGTGTGTTTCTCCTGCCTACTTCCCAAGTTCCGGAGAAAGACATGGGTTATATAAGAGACCTGATGCATCCTTTTCAAGGATGCAGATGATCGTCTTGTTCTATACCTGCGTATTTCTCTGTGGGCTGGTGATTGGGTGCCTGATTGTTGTTCTGTCCAGCGCGGAGTGATTCCCCTTGGTTTGTGTACAATTCTGCCAGCGCTAGCCTCACCTATCTGGTTTGTGTGTATGGAACAATTAATGACTTGAAAATCATTGCCCAGTGCGCAAAAGGCCATCGAGCCGACGTCGACCCGATAGCCTTTTGCGCACTGGGTGACGACTTTATGTCGCACAGCAGTCGGCGTTCTGAAGTTTCCCAAGTGTGAGAGTTGTTACTATGAACCACATTACAGTCATGTGGATGGAACGACCAAGTCAGTTCAAGGGTGGTGCCAGAATAGCTCGGCGCCTACAGGCGCAAGCTATTCTGGTACCACCCTTGAACTACCATGATCGATCAATATGTTGCCGTAGTGTGTCAAGGTTGATTGGATTCACAAGTACTCACGCAAGTACGCGCACACACACACACAAGAAGTGACACACACACACACACACACACACACACACACACACACACACACACATACACACACACACACATACACACACACACACACATACACACACACACATACACACACACACATACACACGCACATACACGCGTGGACACTCACGCACGCACGCACACACAAACTCTCTCTCTCTCTCTCTCTCTCGCTCTCTCTCTCTCTCTCTCTCTCTCTCTCTCTCTCTCTCTCTCTCTCTCTCTCTCTCTCTCTCTCTCTCTCTGCGTGTGTGACAGATCAATCGTCACGGTTGATAGGTTTTGATCAGCGCGGCCAGGTTAAACTGGCCTCCGCTGATCAATATCTGTCAACCGTGACGATTGATCTCTCTCTCTCTCTTTCTCTCTCTCTCACACACACACACACACACACACACACACACACACACACACACACACACACACACACACACACTCACTCACTCACACAGAGAGACAGCGACTTGGTAACCGTCAGACTCACCACTCGCCTGCCCTGACGACGGATCCGGTTTGCTCACTTTGCTATTGACTGCGAAGTCTACTTCACTGCTCAGACTAAGAGTCTAAGTCGATCTACATTTATAAAGCCCATCGATGTAACCATACGTTAATCTACTGCTGTGTACTTCGCAGTTCTTGTGGCTAGTATAGAGGCACGTTCAGTTTTGCTTTGGTAAGCAGTGTGGTCAGACCAGGGGCCAGTTGCATGAGCGAGTTTAGTCCTGCACCAGCCACTAAGCAAGGTGCTTAGTGGCTGGTGCAGGACTAAGCTCGCTCCTGCAACTGTCTCCAGTGGCGTATTTACGTCTTCGAATATCAGTCAGTTTTTGACAGATACTGTGTGTGCTGTTGTGGGGCTTGGCTGAGCTGTGAATCCTACGAATGTGCTGGACTGTGATTTTGAACCTTACGGCTCTTAACCCTTTCCCTGCCAGTTAACTAACGCAGGTCTTGTTTCTGAAATCGTTTTAAACCCCTTCCGGGCACTGCCAGTGGACGCATGTTGTGTTTCTGGAAGCATTGTAATTTCAACGTCAAAAATCCCCAGTCTTACAAGGAACATGCATTCACAATGGTGTCAGCAAGAGGCATAGATCCCAATGAGCCCCCGCAGCTGCGGGGGCTCATGAGGATCTATGCCACTTGCTGACACTACTTTAAATTCATGACTGAGCTGCTGGGGCTCATGAGGATCTATGTCTCTTGCAGTTGGGTGGTGTTTCTTGTTGCTCGACAGTCAAGTGGTTAATTCCGTCCCAGGAAATGGATTCAAAATAACGTCTACAAGAGGCATAGATCCTCATGAGCCCTCCGCAGATGCTCTCTCTCTCTCTCTCTCTCTCTCCGGCAGGTTTAAAAAATGGCTATGTCTATGACGATGTCAATGCCTCAACCGTATAAAGCTTCATTGAAACTCTCTCTCTCTCTCTCTCCCTACTTTCCCTAACAAACTAAAATACGCTAAAGTCATTCCACTTCCAAAAACTAAAGATCGTTCTGACCCTAACAACTATCGACCGATTTCATTATTATCAGTTCTATCAAAGCCGCTTGAAAGGCATGTCCACAAACACCTGCTTGCCTACTTAGAAAACCGCAAGCTCCTGCACCCCCTTCAATCCGGATTTCGCCCACAACACTCGTGCCACACTGCACTCACGCGCCTCGTTGACGCATGGCTCCATGGAATGAACAAATCCCAGATAACAGGTGTCGTTTACTTAGACTTTAAAAAGGCCTTTGACCTAATCGATCACACCACTCTAATGACAAAGATTCAGAAATACTTGAATAGTACAGAAGTAGTTGCATTTTTTAAATCATACCTAACTGATCGTAAACAAAAAGTTCTAGTGAATGGATCTTACTCTTCTCTAAAAGATATAAAGTATGGAGTTCCCCAAGGATCCGTGCTTGGTCCCTTATTATTTTGTCTATTCATCAATGACCTGCCACTTCATATAACTTGCAAGAACGTACAATGTGATCTTTTTGCTGATGACACTTCCATTCATATGACTAACAAAGATATACAAGTAATTTCTTCCAACTTGCAGCATAGTCTTGATGAAGTGTCTGAATGGTGTCACAGGAATTCTATGATTGTTCATCCAATTAAAACCAAATCTATGATAATCGCCACTCGTCAAAAACACCAGTTAGCACCCTTGTTACTGAACCTTTTATTAAAGGGCAGGCAAATAGAACACGTTAATGAACACCGCCTACTAGGGATTACAATTGACAGTCAGCTTAAGTGGAAGGCTCATACGGACACTCTATGCAGAACGGTAGCCAAAAATCTTTTCATGTTGTCCAAACTGAAATATTACACCGACTCGGACACGCGCAAACTATTCTATAATGCTCACATACGTTCTCATATTGATTACGCGTCAACGGTGTGGGATGGATGCAGTGAAGTCCACTTGAAGAGACTCAACTCGTTACACAGAAGGGCAGCAAAGTTAATCCTTCCTGACCCACGACTCACAACAGAAGAAAAACTCGCCAAAATAGGATTTCTGCCGCTGCAAGACCACTTCAAATACAATAAGGCTATTTTTATGTTCAAAGTGTGGAAACAGAAAATACCAGAATATATCACAACTCTTTTCTCTAAGTCGGAATCTAGGCTTGGTAATATTAGGCAACTTTTCTTAGTCCCCAAAACAAGAATTGATATATACAAATCTAGTTTGTCATTCGCGGGAACGCAGACTTGGAACACGCTTCCTGATTATGTAAAATCCGCTTCCTCTCTAGCCCGTTTCAAAATCAGTCTCTTCAAGTACTTCTCGAAGCAGTCGTAATCATTTCGTTGTGAAATATATACTGCCCTGTAACCCTGATTATGTATGCTCCCAATTACAAACTCTGTGTGATGGTGTGTGTGTGTGTGTGTGTGTGTGTGTGTGTGTGTGTGTGTGTGTGTGTGTGTGTGTGTGTGTGTGTGTGTGTGTGTGTGTGTGAGTTTAGGTGTGTGAGATTGTCATGGGACTTTCTTTCCCTAAACTAGCAATGTTTTTGTCAGTTTCATTTACATTTAACTATATACTTAGTTTTTTTTTGTATTTTGTCTCGTAGTTTTGTAGCAACGGCAGGTTTGAAAAATGGCTATGTCTGTGACGATGTCAATGCCTCAACCGTTGATAAATAAAGCTTCATTGAAATCATCTGACTCATCTCAATCTCTCTCTCTCTCTCTCTCTCTCTCTCTCTCTCTCTCTCTCTCTCTCTCTCTCTCTCTCTCTCTCTGCAGTAAATGGGTTAAGGACGCAAGGTTTAAAATCACAGACTAAGCCGCTTAGTCACTTCGCTCGCGCTACTCAAAGTCTGCCCAGTCAAATTCTCGATCGTGTTTGCGAAGTTGCTCGATCAACGTTGAGTCGTCAGCGACCGTCACGTGATGTAAACCCCGTGCTTGTTCTTCGTCCGAGGAACGGAGTCAAATGCGCCTCGAACAATGACAGCAAGAGGCATAAATTCTCATGAGCACCTGTCGTGTAGGGGCTCATGAGAAGCTATGCCTCTTGCAGGCTAAAGATCGGCTGAAGTACCAGTTACATTCTTTCAGAAATTCGATTCAATCGTGCGTGTTGCACTAGACCAAGGACACCACACACACGTGATCGATATGAATTCCGGTAACTAGGTACACACACCCTAGACTACAGACGCTGTTGTAAGAAATATTTTGGGCCTGTGTAGACATACAACATTCCGCTGTACACCAGAGACTGCAGACTTACGTGTGTTAGAAATATTCTGACGAGCGAAAGACTGAAATGCGACATTTTTGTAACACTAAAATGTTTCCGAAGATTCCAAATAATTATGTCGCATTACTGACGAGCGAAAGAAATGCGACATTTTGGAATCATCGGAAACACTAAAGTGTTTCCGATGATTCCAAAATGTCGCATTTCTTTTGCTCGTCAGATGTCAATACAAAGAATGAACGCGGGCGATTAAGAGTACTGACTCGGGTAGTGTGAAATATTTATTTGGCTGTGCCGCGGTCAAAGAACTCGTGTGACTGGCACAGTGACACGGGCGCGTATTAGCTAGTGTTACGCTACACCACAACACCATTACAAATGTGCGTAATTCTACCAGTGATTGCTGTGTGTATTGTAGCGAACCGTCATTACCTCTGACGTAATGGGGACCGGAGCAAGTAAAGGACACCCGACCCAGTTTGAAGTACCGGCCAGTGCGCAGGCTACTCGCGAGAGGGAGAGGACAGAGGTTCACGCCATAATACAGGATGATGTGGCAGGTAAAATGAACTTTCGGTTTTGTTGACAAAATTATATGTAACCAACCTGTCAACCAACCAACGATCAACCACCAATTACTATTCGTTCTTTCACTCACGTGCTTACCCTCTCACTCACTCATCCACTCACTCACCCACCCACCCCCTCCCTCCCCACTCACTCTCTTGCTTAATCGCTTACCCATTCACAGACACACACGCACACACAGACACACACACACACGAGCGCGCGCGCACTCACTCACGCACTCACTTACCCATTAGCTCACTCACTCATTCATTCACGAACGTCCGACTGACCGACTCACTCACTTCCTTACCCACTCACTCACTCACGCAATCAATCTCTCACTCACCCGCTAGCTCGCTCGGTCTCCCATCCACTCACTTACTCATTCACGTACCCACTTCGTGTACATACCCACTCATCCACTAACTCATTCGCTTACCCATTAACTCGCTCACTCATTCACCCACCCACCGATCGATCCATCGACCGACTGACCGACTCACTCACTCGATTACCTACTCACTCACTTACTCATTCACTCGATCGCTCACGTACCCACTCACTCGCTTACCCTCTTACCCACTCACGCACTCATTCACTCACGCACGCGCTCTGTCTTACTCACTCACGCACTCACTCACCCACTCACTCACTCACCCACTCATTTACCTATATTTTGCGTAACGGAGGTCAGGCATACTTTAATCTCTATCTTCGTAATATTGATACCTATATATTTTTCGGCTTCCCCAATACACACAGCCGTGCGCGGGCCAACGGGGGCCGATTTCGTGTCTGTATCGTATACCCAACAAAGCAACGAAAACGCTTAGACAGGGAAAGTATACCGCAGCTTAACCCCATTACCTCCGAGAAATAGTGAACACGGCCCGCCTGCAAGAGACATAGATACTCATGAGCCCCCGCGGTCGCGGGGGCTCATGAGGATCTATGTCTCTTGCTCAGACCAGTTTGTATCCATATTGCTTGGACTGTTGTGGCTGTTAGTCGTTGAGTGCCCCAAATGTCCAGGAGCAAAATTTGCGTCCAGTGACAGGGAAGGGGTTAAACATGCTTATACATGACAAGAGCATCAGCGGTTAATCTGTGTCGTGCTTTCCCTTTCTCATCGTGCTTCCTTCCTGGCATTTTGCACGCTTGGCGGTCACCTGTTTTGTCTGGATTCTGTGCAGGTGACGAAAGCGAGTCACTAACATCCGAGTCACAAAATGCGGAGATCCAAATTAAACACTTCACCGAGCTGTTCAACGCCACATCCAAAACCCAACGGAAGCAGAATAATGGCTCTTACACGGATGAATTTTGTCACCACGTTTCACAGATTGAGTTTTCTTACATGGCTTTTGATGAATTCGGCGTGGAAACCGCGAGGGAATACAAGACTAAAGCTGGGAAGATTCTGTGCAGCTCGGGGTCCGTGCAGGTGCTGTGTGACACGATGGTAGATCTGCTGCAGTCGGGTGTGGACGGTCAGGAGGATCTGCTGGCAGAGGTCAGCGTGACCTTGTTGAACTACACGGATCACGTGCCGGAAGTGACGCACGCAGTGAGGGATCATGGTCGCCTGGTGCCCGCACTGCTGGACAAACTCAAGCAGTGGATGGAGGAGCAGGTAGGCTAAGCAGTCTTTGGCCCAGTACTATAAATCCATAGAGACAAAGACGTCGGCAGTGGGCCCCCGCGCGCGGGCCCACTGCGACTGACTTCAGCCCGATGGCTTTTGCGTGCTGGGTATTGTGTGTGTGTGGAAGGGGAAAAGAAGGGAGTGCGCGTGAGTCTCACGTCAGTGTGTTACAGGGGCCTGAGGAGTGCGTGTTAATGTGCATGTATACGCAATACGGTTTCTGCGAGTACGGTGCCTATGCGCGGCACGTTTACCGTACTATCAGGGACGTGTGGCGTGCAACCACGAAGGGACTGTAATAGTTTCGTTTCTCGAAGACTGTCAGACACCTGTGGTGTGTGTATATACGTGTGTGTATATACATGTATGTGTATATACGTGTGTGTGTGTTTATACGTGTGTGTGTGTGCGTGCGTGCTTGCGTGCGTGCGTGCCTGCATGCGTGCCTCCCTGCCTGCCTTTCACACACAGAAAAAAGATAATTTCTTGCGTGCGTGTATGTGTGTGTGTACGCCGGCGTGTGTGCGCGTGCTTGCGTGCGTGCGTGCGTGTGCGCGTGACTGCTTGCGTGCGTGACTGAGTGCATGTGCGCGCGCCTCAGGGCTCTAGGCTTTTAAGGCTCAAAATCACAAACCACTAGGCAGTTGCATGCGTGAGTTTAGCCCTGCGCAGGTCAAGCTAATTTTTTTTTTCATCCCGCTCCCCCGAAAAAAAAAATTGCGCCAGCCACTAACAAGATGCTCTGTTATAAGTTGCGTTACAAGTTGGCCGCCTTGAGATGGCTTTAGTTCCCTGCCCGGCGTTAAACCCCAATAACTAACCATGTTATAAGTTGCATGAGTGAGTTTAGTCCTGCGCCCGCCGCTAAGCAAGGTGCTCCACGGAGCACCTTGCTTAGTGGCTGGCGCAGGACTAAGCTACTCATGTAACTGAAGCGAGGCCTCGCTGTTTGTCTACAAATCCCACGTGATCACATCGGACGCCAATGCACGTGTGTCTGCAAATACATCAATAGTAAACTCCGCTTATTACAAGGCTTGATATAACAAAAGCGGGATATATAAAAAAAAAAAAAAAAAAAAAAAAAAAAAGCTTTTTGGGGAAGTCCAGGCCAATCTTGTTATTTTTTTCTTTGTAAACTTAAGCCGCTTATAACGAGGTCGGATATAACATAAATGCCGGTTATAACAAAAAATAAAAAAGCAGCGCTGTCAACATCGCTCATAACAAACTGTTGCACTGTAATCAGCAAAGTAAACAGGGGAATGCTTCATTTTCACTGAATTTGCGTGTTTTCATTTGTCTTGCTAAAAACTATCTTTATATTGAGATACAGACATTTCGCGCGTTGTTCGTTTTTTGTTTTTGTATTTTCTTGAGTAGAGCGTTACAATCTCTTAATTCATCCGAGAATTAAGCCGCGTATCCGGAGGTGGCACGTCTCGAATGAGTTAAGTTTTCACTTTCACGTGCACTTCCTGCATCTAGAGGTACTGGTCATCATTACTGTGGTCTTGTACAAAACTGGGCTGTGATCATACGAACTGTATAATCACATAATCTTTCTTTTGTGTTTTTGTCCCCCGACTTCCATTTCGCGTAGACTTGTAGGCTACAATTACTGGTGTAGGAACCGCCATGACATCGAACAACAAAAGACGTTCAATTTTTAGGGCTCAGCTTCTTTTGTCCACAACAAAGGTGATTTCAAAGACGGGGCACCGAAAAGACGTCTGTACAAATTTTGACTACAGCTGGGTTCGAACCCACGACCCTTTCGGATGAGAGTCGAACGCGCCTGGCACAACAGCCAGAGGTAGACACAGTGATTAATTTTAACGGATTTCGTCGGACTTTTGTCAGCATTTGACCGCCCCCCCCCCCCCCAACCCCCTCCCCTCGCCCTTCGCCCCTCCCCACCCCCCCCCCCCCTCGCCTTTACGTAAAAATAAAATAAAATAAAATAAAATTAGTAAAAAAATTACCGTTTTCTTATGGTGATAGCAAACTACTCTAATCAAGTGATTGTACATTAAACTGCCATTGTCAATGAGTGCACTTAGACTGAAAACAAGTCTTTGTCGATATGGCGGGATTATTACATAAAAAATCGGACACTTCGCTTATAACAAACTCTGCGTATAACGTGTTGTTATACGCAAAGTTTGTTATAAGCGAAATAAATCATAGTCCCCTGCGACTTTGTTACATCCGGATTTTGCTGTTCTATGTTGCAGGAGGGTCTCGACGAGAATGTGTGTCACAATGTTTTAGGGATTCCACACAACCTGGCCCTCAGGGATGAGAACGTTGCCTACCTTCGCCAGGTACACACCAGTGATGTCTTCATGCTCTACCTGCAGACCGACTCGGAACAACTCAAGTGAGTGGGTCAGCCCGCCTAGTGCATTTTAACACTAAGCTAGCCAGCTCCTATGTACACAGTAGTGGAAGCACACACACACACAAAAAAACTAGCTGAGCCAAAGCATGGATTCAAAGTGGTGTCAGCAAGAGGCATAGATCCTCATGAGCCCCGTCAGTTGCGGGGGCTCACCTGGATCTATTCCTCTTGCTGTTACATATGTACATATGTACTGCGCATACTGCACTCCACCAAAAAGCTCCACCGCGCAGGCTTTAGGAAACGTCTACGGACCATGACACCGACCATTCCAAGTCCTGTAGCGACGGGCAAGGTGGGGATGACAAGGTCACTCGGCACACCCTGAACAACCAAGCAGCCTTCTCTAGAGACAGCACTGCCTGCTCCACACGGAGAGGGGCCTAGAAAAGGTGGCCTAACCAAAGCTCGTCCCCTTGCAACCCCAGTTAGCTAGCCGCGGTCAATGGGCATCTTCTCCTGCGGTCAGAAAACAAGAAAGAACAACGGATCCACTCTCATGACGACCACGACCGGACCATGCTGGAACATCCGAACCATGCTCGACACAGCAGACAGCGGACGCCCTGAACGTCGCTCCGCCCTCATTGCCCATGAATTGCGAAGGTTAAACATCGACATCGCCGCGCTCAGCGAACTACGCCTCCCGGACGAAGGCAGTCTCCAAGAACTTGGCGCTGGCTACACCCTTTACTGGTCAGGCAGGCCTGCATCTGAAAGACGGCTCTCAGGCCTGGGCTTCATGGCCAAGACCTCCATTGCGACCAAGCTGGAAAACCTACCAACGGGTCGCTCCGATCGCATCATGTCCATGCGCCTCCACTGAGATACCATCAATACGTCACCCTTCTCAGTGTGTACTCCCCAACCCTCCTGGCAGAGCCCGCAGAAAAGGACAAGTCCTACACTGAACTGCGCAGCCTCCTCCAGAGCACCCCTGCAGACGACAAAGTCATCATCCTTGGCGACTTCAACGCGAGAGTGGGCCAGGACTCTGAAGCCTGGAAAGGAGTCCTCGGCAAGCACGGCGTTGGGAACTGCAATGCCAATGGCCGCCTACTGTAGGAGTTCTGTGCAGAGCAGCAACTTGTCATCACCAACACTACTTTCCAGCAAAAGGACGGTCGAAAGACCACCTGGATGCATCCTCGCTCCAAACACTGGCACCCTATCAACTATGTCTTTGTGCGTCAGAGCGACCGCAGTGAAGTCCTCCTCACCAGAGTGATGCCCAGCGCAGAGTGCCACACTGACCACCGCCTTGTCCGCTTCAAACTCAGGCTCCACCTGTAGCCAAAACCCAAGAAAGCCCCCCCCCCCCCCATACCCCACCCCCACCCCCCACCCCCAAGAAAATGCATTATGTTGCCAGCCTTCAGCGTGACGACGTGAAAGGTGACTTTCAGACAGATTTAACGCGCAGGCTCAAAGACACAGCTGATCCAGCGGACTCCTCCCCTGAAACACTCTGGGAACAACTGAAAACTGCTATTGCAAAATCCACTGCGGAAGTCTTGGGCTTTGCTAGAAAGAGGAACAAAGACTGGTTTCGACGAAAACAACGTAGAGATTCAGGAACTCCTAGCAGAAAACAAACAAAACAAAAAAAGAGCCGCTCATCAGGTCCAACTAGCCCAGCCTTCTTGCCCTGTGGAAAAGTCTGCCTTCCGCCTCGTCTGCAGCAGTCTTCAGCTCAAGCTCAGAGAGCTCCAGAAACGAGTGGTGGACCAGACTCGCACAGACACCCAGCTTTGCACTGACAACGGTGACTACAGGGGCTTCTACGAAGCACTGAAAGCAGTGTATGGCCCCAGGCACCTGGTACAAAGTCCCCTGCGAAGCGCTGATAGACAGGCACTCCTCACAGTTAATACCTTCATCTTGAACCTCTTCAGCGTTGAGCGCACTGTTCAAGAAGCAGCCATCCTCCAGGTCCAACACCTCCCAGTAAAGGTTGAATTTGACAAACCGCCCACCACTGAATGACCCTCACAGCCATCCATCAGGTGAAGAGTGGCAAAGCAGCAGGAATTGACGGAATCCCGCCAGAGATCTGGAAACATGGAGGCCCAGCACTGCACAACAAGCTCCACGACCTCTTTCTCTGCTGCTGGGAGAAAGGAACACTACCAAAGGATCTCCGTGATGCAGTCGTAATCACCCTGTACAAGAACAAAGGAGAGAAGTATGCCTGCTCTAAATATCGTGGAATTACCCTGCTGTCCATTGCCGGGAAAATTCTCGCAAGGCTGCTCCTGAATCGGCTGGTACCTGCCATTGCTGAAGACCACCTCCCAGAGGGCCAGTGTGACTTTAGAGCCAACACGAGCACCACCGACAAGGTCTTTATGCTGAGACAGCTTTAGGAGAAATGCCGCGAGCAGAACAAAGGGCTGTACGTAACGTTTGTCGACCTAAAAAAAAGCGTTTGACACTGTGAGCAGGCAAGGCATGTAACAGATCCTGGAGCTACATGGCTGTCCCCCAAAGTTCCTCAGCATGATCGTCCAGCTACACGAGGACCAGCAAGGCCAGGTCAGAATCAACAATGACCTCTCAGAACCATTCCCCATTCTCAACGGTGTGAACCAGGGCTGCGTGCTGGCACCGACCCTCTTCACCATCTTTTTTAGCATGATGTTGAAGCAGGCCACAGAAGACCTTGACGATGACGACGCAGTGTACATCAGGTATCGTCTCGACGACAGCCTGTTCAACCTCAGACGACTACACGCCCACACCAAAACCCTAGATCGAATGATTCGTAAGCTGCTCTTTGCTGATGACGCTTCCCTCGTTGCACACACAGAGAGAGCCTTGCAGTGCATCATGTCCTGCTTTGCAGACGCTATCCAGCTCTTTGGACTCGAGGTCAGTCTGAATAAGACAGAGGTCTTCCATCAGCCGGCACCCAAGAAAGAGCATCGCTCTCCCCACATCACCACTGGAGAATCTGAACTGAAGTCAGTGTACCAATTTACCTACCTTGGCTGCATCATCACGTCAGACGCCAAGCTGGACAAGGAGCTGGACAACAGCTGGCAAAAGAAAACAGCGCTTTCTGGCGACTATTTAAGTGTGTGTGGCATAATCAATAACTGATTTTTTTTATTTTTAAAAAAAGCAGCAAGATCAGCGTGTACAGAGCTGTCGTCCTCACCACCCTGCTGTATGGTTCGGAGTCGGGGCCCTCTACCGCAGCCAACTACGACTCCTCAAACGCTTCCACCAGCGCTGCCTGTGATCCATCCTCAGTATTCACTGGAGTGACTATGTCACCAATGTCGAGGTCCATGAACAGGCAGAAACTGTGAGCATCGAGGCTTTGCTGCTGTGGACACAGCTCCGCTGGGCGGGGCACGTCTCCAGGATGGAGGATCATCGCCTATCCAAGATCACCCTGTTCGGTGAGCTCGCCACTGGACACCGAGACAGAGGGGGAACCAAAGAAGAGATACAATGACTGTCTCAAGAAGTCACTTAGTGCCTGCCAATCGATCTCCGCCAGTGGTGTTCTCTTGCTGCGGACCGCGACACATGGCGCTCCACCATTTACAAAGCAGCCGTCTTCTTTGAGGACTCTCGCAGAGCTAGCCTTAAGGACAAGCGGCTCAGGAGAAAAAAAACAGAGATGCCGCAACTCATAACCCTGGCCAGACCTCCCACTCGAGCCACTGCGGTCGAACCTGCCTAGACGTCGTAGAATCTTCGTTCGCGAATACATATCTACCGGTGGCTGATTGGTTCGTTCGGTTAGTTAGCTATTCGGGTATAACGCCTAGCAGGCGAATACCCAGCGGGCGAAGGCCATCGGGCCTATGTCGACCCGATGGTCTTTTGCGCATAGGGTATGGCCATCCGTGGTTAGTTCAGTGTTTAACGCCCACGTCACCAGGAACCAGTTGCATGAGCGAGCTTAGTATTACACCAGCCACTATAGCGGCGCACCTTGCTTAGTGGCTGGTGTAGGACTAAGCTCACTCATGCAACTGGCTCCGGAATGATAGTAGACGGCCCTGACGGGCGGGCCGTGTTGGGGGGGGGGGGGGGGGACAGGGACAGCTATTGCCTATGGACACTGATCAATTCATTCGCACTGCTACCGCGCCTCTTTGACTGACCGACGGACATGCTATTGAACAAGTCCATGCTTGTTTTCCCTGTCACGACAGACGACAGTCAATTCTAAGAATCCAGACCAAACAGGTCACTGCCAAGCGTGTAAAAGGCAGAGAAAAGATGGTTTGTTGGTTGTACATTGCTTAACGTCCCGACATCAACAAGACTTTTTCAGGACGTGCCTGCACTGCTTGTGAAAAACAAAACTAAACAGAATATTGAATGTATGCCGCCAGCCGGTCTAATACGCTATTAAGACCATTTAGCAACACATCCAATATTAAGAGCTACAGGCAGCGCAGACAGTTGGGAGAGTTTATAATAAGGAAAATACAGGTGAATGGACAAGGGTAGGCAGAAACACATGCCCCAGAATAGAGGGGGAAAACTCCCACCCTGTGGGGCTGACCAGGGTGACCCTGGGAACTAAAAAGGTTAACCCCACCCAAGTCCCCAGGGCAGACCCGGGTGGGGGGCAGGGAAAAGAGCAACAGAGGAAGAAACACGCTTAGAAAAGACAGTTACAACGCACATTATTAATATTTCAAAACAAACAAACAAGTATAGAGTTTAGTCATTACTTATCCTGTCAGCGACGCAGCAAAGTGGCACAAGGCGGCAGTAAGTCCATTTTTTGTTTAAAGCGAGATGTTCACATTATTACAATGAAAATCTAGCTTTTCACAAAGTTTGATTTACTGTCTTTTGCCTCTGACAGAGCGGACGACTTCACGCTCAGTTATAGGACTTAACCCTTTCTGTCCTCACTGTACCGCAGGACACGGATCGACCATGAAAGTTCAATGGTGACGCAAGAATAGGGTGAACTTGCTAGCTGTCACATCCGTTCTATTTCCGGGTCTGTCGCGCAGCCGTCAAAAGACGTCTTTCATATCTTCGGATCGCGGCCCTAGGGATCAGGGTGTTAACCCCTTAACTGCCGGTGTCGGGGCAAAGCGAACGTTATATCCAGCTGCAAGAGGCATAACTCCTCATTTGTGCGTCTGGCTTTAGTTCAAGGGTGGTGCCAGAATAGCTTGGCGCCTAGAGGCGCCAAGCTATTCTGGCACTACCCTTGAACTATTTCGCTTGCGTTTTCGTCACGCGAACGTCGGTCAGCGGTTTCAGACGCGAAATCCGCGCCCGCTGACAGCGAATGGATTAAGCACGACGACGAAGGAAGAAAAGAGAAATCAGAACAAACAAGCAAGCGCACGTGCACACACACAGACAAACGTGCAAACACACCGACGACAAACGTGCAAACAACACACCGACAAACAAATGAAGGCGACAATTTTCACAGAATTGTGCAAATGCTTCAACTCTTCTGATAAAAGTTTAACACCTTTTCACTATTAAAAAGACGATCGCCCAAACTGCAAGCGGCAAAGAACCCCATGAGGCCCGTATCCGCTGCGGGGGCTCGTGAGGTTTTTTTCCCGTCCCTTGCTGACCCTATTTTTATCCGTGTTCCCTGGATTGTTCCAAGCGTTGAATTAACCGCGCTTTTACAGACATATTTTTCACCCACTGGCTGTGAAGGGGTTAACTTATTATTTGTATTGCTATTATTATTATTAATTTTAATTCTTTTTTATAATTTTTTTAATATTTTTTTTTTCTTCACAGATTGATAGCTCTTACGACATTGGCTGACATTGTGACTGACGAGGAAGCGGAGCGTCTGGCAACGTCACCGGAGTTGACCCAGTTTCTGCTGGCCACCATGAGAAAAGCGCTACGTCATCCCAAACACACGCACTCCGGATGGCGTCTCACTGAACTTTTAAGAGGTAGGCCACAAAAATACCTTTCGCGACAGCATGGTCGTTGCGGGGGCTCATGAGGATCTATACCTCTTACAGTTGGGTAGTGTTCAGATTTCTCGGCACTGAACGGGTTAAATACTAGTATGACTCCACAAAGCACACGAAATTGAAACGTAAAGCAGAACAGGAGACACTCGATTAGAAGACGACAAGGCGGAAATGCTCACCATCCACCCCCCCCCCCCCCCCCCCCCAGGTCAAAATTAATATGTCGTCTGTTACAAGGGTCTGTCTGATGCTGTGTCACTCTAGTTTGTTTTGGATTGGGTAAATAATTTATATTGCGACTTGATTATTCCGGATATAATCCTGATAACCAGGAGATGTGCTTACAAAACCCGAATCTAATAAATTAATTTTCGGTTCTTAAATATCACCGGTTTCTATATACAGCACAAAATAATTTTACGCAAAATCACCCTTAGGTTATCGGCTGCAGTTTTTGTCGCGATGATTCCTGCAGGAATAACAACATCCTGACATCCTGCAGGAATAACAACATCCTGACATCCTGCAGGAGTCATCGCGACTAATACTGCTACCGACAGTCACAGGGTTAATATAATATTTACATGCAGCTGTGGCCCACCTGGCTCGCAATGATGCCAACAAGCTGCTGCTGGTGGAGAAAGGGGCCCTACCTCTCCTGCTGGAGGGGATAAAATGTCCGCTACAAGAAGAAAGAGACGGTATGTATTATAAGTCTGTCTATCACACTTCTGCTCTGAGCCATGTGGTCAGCCCGCCTCGTGCATTTTAACATTGAGAGGCCCAGCTGCTATGTACCCAGTAGTGCAAGCATCATCATAATTATAGAACCCTACCTGGGCCAAAGCATGGATTCAAAGTGGTGTCAGCAAGAGGCATAGATCCTCATGAGCCCCCGCACTTGTTGGGGCTCACGAGGATCTATTCCTCTTTCTGTTAAATATGTACCGGTAGCTGCTTGTACAAAAAGATTATTGTTGTTGGTGGTGGTGGTGGTGGTGGTGGTGTTGGTGGTGGTGGTATTATTATTGTTATTATTATTATTATTATTATTGTTATTATTATTATTATTATTATTATTATTAACAGCGTTTGAACCATGATATATGATTGTTCGGTATGCATCAAGCATATTTATATCTACTCTCATTGTTTATTTCCTGTTTCACTCTTCAAGTCTATGTTACGTGTTTCCATCATTACTTTTTAACGTACCTTGTATTATACGAGACACAACACTTTTTGTGAAAATACGGTAGACTTTGAAATGGGGCTGGTCGGAGCGCGTTCCAGAGAATGCACACGATGTGCTGGGCGGGCGGTGTGTGGCGTGTGTGTGTGTGTGTGTGTGTGTGTGTGTGTGTGTGTGTGTGTGTGTGTGTGTGTGTGTGTGTGTGTGTGTGTGTGTGTGTGTGTGTGTGTGTGTGTGTGTGTGTGTGTGTGTGTGAGTGAGTGAGTGAGTGTGAGACAGCGACTATAGACCGCATTTGTGCATGGATAACTTTAGGATATGTTCCCTACGGCAATTCTCCCAAAGAACTCTTTTTTTTTTAACTTTCATTAATTTACACGTAGACAAGAAAATGGTCGTTTCACACACACAAAAAACGGTTGATCCGCATTTGAGTCCGTAATTTTTTTTTTCATTTGTACTAGGTACTTTGCATTCAGCTAGATTAAAGGGAGATATTGAATTAGTTCGTAATCCAGCGTTGTACCTCTTCAATTTTTAATAATTAATTCATGTTTTCAAGTTTTGGATCCACTATATACTCCCTTCAAACAGTCAGACCTGGAAGAATCTGTGTGGAACAAAACAGTCAGCCCTGGAAGAGGCTGCGTGCCTTTCGGATGAGTGACGTGAAATATCAATTTCGTCACTGTGTACACGGCGTTTTGAGACTAGCGATGCTATGACATCAAGCTCATATGACATCATTTTGCCGCTCGTGCTCGTATCATGACAATTGTTATACATGTTGATGTTACGTGTATGATAAAACCCAGGAAGCAATATTTCACAGGTTCCATGGAGGCGCTGTGGGCGTTAAGCCTTCACAAAGACAACGCCAAGAGTTATCTGGGCAACCACGAGTTGATGGACATGGTGGTGGCAGTTTACCAGGGTAAATCACAATCCGACCAGGGTAAATCACAGTCCGACATAATGCGCCGTGGGGCTGAGGGGATCCTATGGCAGCTGAGGCAGGAACTGGAAAACACTGATAAGTACAAAAGTATCGGTGAGTCAAAAATGTCGGAAGATTTCTATGACTACATGAATGCACTATGAATGTTCCCAGATGTCATGTGTGTGTACTCATGATGGACAAATCAGTTTTCTATTCTTTGGACGTCACGAAGATGCCGGTGAAGTTGCAGCGAAAAGCGTCAGTACACAGTCTGACCTTACATCGACTTAGCAGCGACTTAACACGTTCAATGCTCCCGCATCAATAGCTGCGGACGTTTCGTATAGTATTGCCGGCAACGCAATGCGACACTTTCGCAGCTACTGATGTGGGTCGCCTTGAATGAGTTAACTCTCTAAGCTTGATGATGATGACGTTGATGACGATGATAATGATGAAATTGATGATTGTGGCTGTGTTGATGATGACGATGGCGCTGCTGTTAACGATGATTGTGGTCATTGAAATTATAACAAGACGTTTGATTAATATTTGCTAATTATTCCCCATGCAGTGCAAGCATTCTCCCGTAAGTCGCCACAGCCAATCAAGACAGGTCACGTGATGCTGTCCTACCAATGGGATCACCAGCCTCTTGTCAAGAAACTTCACGACCTTCTGCAACAGAACGTAAGGAAAAATCACATACACCAGTACACTCCGGATATAACAAATCACCAGGGGACCCAGGTTTTCTTGTTGTTATGTCCGATGTTTGTTATAAGCGAAAGTATTTACGCAGTTCTCTCTCCAACCGCTCGGAGCTTGCTCTGTGCAGAGGTAACCCGATACCCCTCCAAAAAAATAGCCCATGAGCCCAGTAGCACCCGCGGTACCGTCGGAATTGATTATATTACAGCGGACGGCAGAGCAATAGTCCTTTTCCTTTTTTGTCCCCACTTTTTTTTTTTTAATACGTGCGCAAAATAAACTTACTGTGAGAAGTCCATGTACGATTTGTCTTAATTATTATTGACCGTTTTGTCATTGTTTACCGTTTTGTCCTCTCTTGGCTTGACTTCGCGAACGAAGATACTTTAGGAAAAGTCTGTGGGGGTTGCCCACGACGTCTGAAGGCATGCTCGTGACTGCGGAGACCAATCCGGGACAGGCAGGTTCGACCGCAGTGGCTGCAGAGGGAGGTCTGGCCAGGGTTCTGAGTTGCGGCATCTCTGTTTTTTCTCCTGAGCCGCTTGTCTTTAAGGCTAGCTCTGCGAGAGTCCTCAAAGGAGACAGCTGCATTGTAAATGGTGGAGCGCCAGGTGTCACGGTCCGCAGCGAGTGAAGACCACTGACGGTGGTCGATTTGGCAGGCACTAAATGACTTCTTGATACAGTCTTTGTATGTCCAGTGCAGTTAAATTACCATACTGTGTGTTTATTTCCTCTCTGTCCGTTGAGGTATAGACTGCACGTTGAAATGCCGCTGTTTGGGACCTTTGACAAAGTGTTGCTATATCCTACTCGTGTGATATCCGACCTTGCTATAAGCGGAGTAGACTTATACCGATGGTGTTTTGCTTTTTTCCTGTCTCACTCAGTCTTAGTTCATATGCACAATCACAACAAGTGAAATAAACCCCAAAATGTTAACTCATTGTGCCCGAGGTCCGAAATCCCCACATTTTGGAGTTATCCTCTGAGGACTGCATTACAATTTAGGAAAAAAAATAATAATAATACCGTTATTATAATATAGGCGCTTTTTCTCAATTTTTGGGCAAATCGACTCAAAGCGCCGCGAACTGAAACCCAACACGCACACTCACGTAACAGACACGGATTTACGCCATTTAAGACAAACACACAAACACAGTACAAGACAGACGAAGGGCCAGTTCAGCTACTGAAGTTACAGAGATTTTTGATCGCTTGTATTTGAAATTTGTAAAATGGCCTGAAACCGGTACCAAAGTGGGGGGGGGGGGAGATGAGTGGGGGGCGGGGGGAAGAGCCGGAGTACCCGGAGAAAGAACCCCCGACGGTCCGCCCGAATTAACGGTGACACTTACCAGAGGAGAAAAGTCCGACGCCGAAGCCCGTTTCGAACCTCGCACCTTTGGCATTGGTGGCAGGCGCCGTAACCACTGCGCCACGGACCGCCCCATAGGAGACAGATCGACCATGATAGTTAGATAGATAGTTCAAGGGTGGTGGCAGAGTAGCTTGGCGCCTATAGGCGCCAAGCTACTCTGCCACCACCCTTGAACTATCATGGCCGAGCCATATCTTGCTGTGGTGTGTCGCGGGCTTAATGTCTTCTGTCCATCACGAAGGTGATTTCAGAGACGTGGCATCGAATAGCTTCCGAACAAATTGTGACCCCAGCTGGATTCGAACGCAGGACACTTCGGACGAGAGTCGATCGCTCTACCGCCGAGCCGCCCTGCTCCCCAGTGAAATAAGAGGAAAACACAATTTAAAAGCTGTAAATGAAGTTGGCCCTTTTTGCTGTCGGTAGCGTTTTTGTCGCGATGATTTCTGCAGGATTCACCGCAACAACAACACACAAAAAAACCGCTACCGACAGCCAAAGGGTTAACATTTGCTGTTTCAGCGGCTCTGGTTTAATAGCAACGTTTTCTCATGGTGCGTCTCCCGAGCGGGGTTTACCCCTTTCTCTGTCGGTAGCTGTTTGTGTCGTCAT
Organism: Semisulcospira habei; assembly: GCA_036245525.1. Classification (NCBI taxonomy): domain Eukaryota; kingdom Metazoa; phylum Mollusca; class Gastropoda; family Semisulcospiridae; genus Semisulcospira; species Semisulcospira habei. The sequence continues at coordinate 112,802,986 of BTPG01000001.1, read as the reverse complement.
GATTCCTGCAGGAATAATAACATACTGCAGAAATAACAGCATCCTGACATCCTGCAGGAATCATGTCGACAAAATCGGCTATCGGGAAAACAAAGGTTTCGTCCTATTACATGTATGCCACAATCAACCGGCAGTCAACAGGTTAACTCTTTGGAAACGTGACGCCTCCTGATACGCGACTTAAGCCGAATATACGGAGGCGGCACGTCTCCCATGAGTTAACGTTTTCTAGCAGTTTGGTCCAGATCGCGGAGGGCGCATTGGGGGATGGGTAAACCGCGATAGCTCAAAGTAGCTCACGTCTGTTTTCAGGGCTTCAAGGTGTGGATGGACATTCACAAGATGGGCTGTTCCACGCGTCAGTCCATGGCCGAGGCGGTAGAGAACGCGTTTGTAGTCCTGTGCTGCATGAGCCCCAAGTATAAAGACAGCCTGCCCTGCAGACAAGGTATGTCCTGACAAATTAGTGCATATGATATACTGACACAGCCCGTTTCGGCACACTTGTTACCTCGTTTACAGCCTAGTTCACACTGGTTGCCTCTCTCGATTCGCTGCGATCATCGTAGCGAAACGAGAGAGATAACCAGTGTCAAAGTGATGCATTAGAAAAACAGTAAAGCGAAGTAACAAGTGTGTCCAAGCGGGCTTTAGCAGTATTATGTACGCTAATCTGTGAAGTCGGCAACGACGCTGACAGTCACGATAGGTGATGATTATTGTGGAATGTGCCTTAAGGCGTGTTTCCATAATACATCGTGACGTCGGAGCGAAAGCGGTGGCGACGGCGAATAAAAATAAAGAACGCGGAAATAAAAAATGTGTGTATCCATATCCGCGATGCGAAAGTGCGAAAGCAGAACGACAAAATTATTTCGCCCCATTAGCGTAATAATAATAAAAAAACAACGTGATTTTACCGCGATGTCTTACTTTAAAAGGTGAGATTCCACAAGTCTCCCCACTAAATAAATACATATAGGCTCCTTTCTCCTCCTCTTCTTCTTCTTCTTCTTCTTCTTCTTCTTCTTCGTTTTCTTTTCTTTTTATTCTTTTTTTTTGTGTGGGTTTTTTTTTTTTTTGTTTTTTATTTTTTTGTTTTTTTAGGAGGAGGGGAGGAAGGTTTGTGTGTGCGTGTGTGGAGGGGAGGGGGAGGGAAGGGCTTCTGCTTTGATTGTTTTTGTCGCCTCGCCTACCGCACCGCCGTCTCGATGGAAACATGCCGTTAAATCTTTCTGTTTATGGTCATTTCATCTGTAGTTTATATTCGTCTTCTAGCAGTCTTAACCCCTTCACTGCCGAAGAAACGTGGACATGGTCCAAACGGCAGGAGTCACAGATCCTCATGAGCCCCCGCAACAGCGGGGGCTCATGAGGATCTGTGACTCTTGCTGACACCACTTTGTACCCATGTTGCTCGGACGGCTGGTACTCTTCGACGATGAATTAAGAAAAGGCTTCAGACACGCGAGTCTGCGTCCACTGGCAGTGAGGGGGAGAACTCTTTCTAACTCAACACCGAAATCCTTAAATTTTGCCGTTGTCTTCTGAAACATTGCCGTTGTCTTCTGAAGGGTGATGCCAGAATAGCTTGCGCCAAGGTATTCTGCCACAACCCTTGAACTATCATGGTCGAGCCATATCTTGTTGTGGTGTGTCGCGGGCAGAATGAATTAAGTATGTTGCAACGACACCAACACATTCCTATGCTTAATATTTCTTAAGGCAAATGGCAATAAACATTAGCTATCTATCTATCTATCTTGAGACAAAACTGAAATAAATTATGGCAGCACAGAATATCCTCTGAAGACTGCATTGCAGTGCAGGACACAGGTCGACCATGATAGTTCAAGGGTGATGCCAGAATAGCTTGGCGCCCATAGGCGACAAGCTATTCTGGCATCACCCTTGAACTATCATGGTCGATCCTTATCTTCCTGTGGTGTCTCTGGGGTTGAATGAGTTTGCGTGCCTCGGCCTTCAATCCTAATAATTAACTCATCTCCATTATCATCGTCGTCATTGTCACCATAACAGAGGCGGAGTACGCGGATGACCTGCGGAAGCCGATCTTGCCCCTCAAGATGGAGCTGAACTACAAGCCGGACGGCTGGCTGGGGCTGATGATCGCAGGGAAGATTTTCTACGACTTCAGCGGCAAGTACCCTTTTGACAGGAAGTTCCAGGAGCTCCTCAAAGCCATCAGTGACGCAGGCAATGACATCATTGTTGGTGGTGACGTCAACAAGAGTGGTGACGTCATGAGACAGGATGTGGTGGATGGCGTCATGTCTGAACAGCCTGTTGTTGTGGAAGAAATGATGGCAGTGGTGAGCCAGAGTGATTGTTTATTCGTTCGTTCGTTTGCTCGCTCGCTTGTTCGCTTACTTGCTCGCTTGCTCTTTATTCGTTCGTTCGTTCATTTATCAATGTATGTGTTTGCTTGCTTGTTTAGTTGGTTACTTGGTTGTGTGTTTTTTTTGTTTGTTTGTTTGTTGTTGTTTTTTTTTTTTGGTTCTTTTGTTTGTTTGTTTTTGTTTGTTTGTTGCTGTTGGGTTTTTTGTGGGTAGAGGGGTGGGGGCAAGAGAGAGAGAGAGAGAGAGAGAGAGAGAGAGAGAGAGAGAGAGAGAGAGAGAGAGAGAGAGAGAGAGATTCTTGTGTGTCGTTGAGTGATTAAGTAACTGCGCATACTAGAAATAGACAACAGTGAACGAAAAACAATAGCGACAAAAACAAAACAAACTAACAAACAACAGCAGCAGCAATCAAAACTGACAAGTTACCAAACAGTTGTTGGGTTGATACCCCTTTAGCTGTTCTCACCCGTTTTAGTCGCGATAAATCCTGCAGTATGTTGTTATTCCTGCAGGGTGTCAGAATGTTGTTATTCCTGCAGGAATCATTGCGACTAAAACCTCTACCGACAGCCAAAAGGTTAATTTTCACGATATTTTTTTCTAGGTAAGGTCCGGCCAGAGCTACGGGATGGCTTACTCTGCACCGACACTACATCGCTCTGCCGTGTGTGACGTCGACAGAATACGTCATTGGTCACGTGATGACGTCCAGAGCTGGATGAACAAGTTTGGGCTCTCAGGGTACGGAGCGTTGTCACTGTAATCGGTATACAATTCAAACCGCAATCAGCAGATACCCAGCCTAGCTTCAGCCTAGGATACAAGTATTATGACACGAGTGTAGCATCATAACGTTGTTCCTCTAACTGCTACTCACGATAACGCTTGGCGTAAAAGACGCGTAACTAGTATCGTCAGTAGCAGTCAAGGGGTTAAATTTGTATGCTGGGATGCGACTGTGGACATTCTTCTTGGAACCGTAATGTCCAAATTTACAGACGTCTTTAAAGATTTTGACGCGCTACAACTGGAGGTCGATCGACCCTGATTATTCAAGGTTAGAGCCAGATTAGCTTGGCGCCTGATGGCGCCAAGCTAATCCGGCATTAACTTTGAATTATCAGGGTCGATCCATCTCGTGCAACTGATACATAGTTGTTAAGTGACAATTCTAAAATTGTGAAAATGCAACCTTCGGGCTGAATGGGTTAATCGAGGGAGGTAACCAGTGTGTGACTGACTGATGAACTGAAGAGCTGGCCATATTCTTGCAGGAGGAAACTGGACGCGCTGACAGGGGAACAGATTGCATTCCTGCATCGGCTACGGTCAGAGGTGCGTAATCAGTCACGAATCTAGGGGGGGGGGGGTTAGGGGGGGTTAGGGGGGGTGGCATGGGGTGTTCACAAGGGCTCCGCCTCCTGCCCCCAGCACAACAATATTTTAAAATGCTGCACAAAAATAGTTTTAAATGCTATAACAAAAATCACACAGAATCATGTTGCCCACACCATCAAGACCTACCCACCCCCTTTCCAGCACACAAGTATTTTAAAATGCTATATCAACAGGTTCGCCAACGTCTCCCTCCCCCCTCCCCCACCTCCGCATCCAATCCTCCCCACTCCTTTCCTCAACCCTCCCCCCTCCCCCGACCCCACCCTCCACCCCCGCAGGTTTTCAATTTTTAGCCATTTAAAAAGCTTTATCAAAAGATCCATCGACACCATCCCCACTTCCGCCCACCCCCCGGCCCCTCTATTGCTGCCCCCCTCCCCCCTTTGACCCTCAACCACCACCACCCCCCCCCATCCTCACCACCCCCATCCTCCCCCACCCCAACCCCGACCCCCACCCCACCGCTTTTCGAAGTTTTGTCCAGTGGAACGCAAAGTCTAGCATCTGGGTGCCTCCTCCCTCAAGTTAAAATGTTCGGAAGAAGCGGCTGGAGCCCCCCCCCCCCTCCCCCGTCGGTAGGTAGCTGTTCCGCCTGTGCTAATTTGCACTACTGACAAGGTATTATTCTGAGAGTCAACCGGTTCAGAAAGGGAAGATGATTTGTTGTTTCTTTCTCGATATTAATTGACAGGAATTTGCGTTGATATATACTGCCGAGCAAAAGAAATGCAACATTTTTGGAATCATCGGAAACACAAATGTGTTTCCGATGATTCCAAAAATGTCGCATTTCTTTTGTTCGTCAGTATTTTAGTCTTTTATGGCCTGCGATTTGCATTTTTAAAGATTGGTCTGGTTGTTCGATTCTTTCTTGGCGCGAACTCCTCAATTAGTATATTCCGACTATTTTGCCCGAACTTAGCACAGGTTAGTTAGTTAGTTAGTTATTTGGGTTTAACGCCGAGCAGGCAACTTAGCACAGCACAATATACTGCTTCAATTTTTTTCTAAAAAGCGAGATTTTCATGGTAATACAATATCAATCTCGCTTTTCACAAAAAAAATGAACTCGCTAATAAATGGGCCGATACTTTAATATTTCTGCCAGTTGAAAGCAAAAGACAGAAGGTCCGTCTTTTAGTGAGGTTAACCCATTTAACCCCAAGGCCGCATTTCCCAAATTTGGGAGGTGTCGCTTAACGACTGTGTACCTTTTGCGGGAGACGCATCGACCATGATAATTCAAGGGTAGTGCCAGATTAGCTTGGCGCCTGATGGCGCCAAGCTAATCTGGCACCACCCTTGAATTATCATGGTCGATCCATCTCCTGCTGCAGATCGTCGAGGCTAAATGGGTTAAATTCGTTCTAATCCCATGAAAATCTCGATTTTCACAATAGTGAATTAACCTTCTTGTGCGAGACTTTAATGTTTAATGTGGGCAGTGTTTTCGACTTCCCGCGCTTTTAATCGCTTTGCTGTCGAGCAAAAGTCAACGCGATCCAACTGCAAGAGACACAGACCATCATGAACTCCCTGCGACTGCGGGGGTGGGGGGAGGGGCTCATCAGGATCTCTGCCTCTTGCTTAGACGAATTTGTATCCATGTTTCTTTGGATTGAACGATTCTGGTTTTTGCTCGTTGAAAGAACCAAGATTTCAGAAACATAAATGTATACGTACAGTGACAGGGAAGGGGTTAATAATTTTAACCCACGTTTCCGGTTTCAGGCGCCGGAGTTTTTCTACAACCTTCTGAAGAACGACCCACAGCTGAAGACGTTGCCTCACCTGCTGCAGATCACCAAGGCCTTAGACGATCTAACCACAGTGTAGGCCTGGTTATAGCACAAGGACGCGCCAGACATTGGAAGGCAGAGACCAGAAGTCCATTGTTTTGTGCTTACTGAGATTTTCAATGAAATACATTGAAATCAGTGAAAATACTTTCGAACTCTCACATTTGATAAAAAATGGACGTATTAGAAAGATGATGATGATGATGATGATGATGATGATGATGATGATGATGATGATGATGATGATGATGATGATGATGATGTCCACTTGTAATGCGCATCCACTCAATGCTAGCAGCATGCTAAGTGCGCCCCCAAAAAAATTAATAAAGAAAATTTTAAAAAATGCAAATGACGGTAGTGAATCTGAAGTATATCCCAGTAAGCGAAGGTCCTCGGGCCCACTACGGCCGTTGTGGGCCCGACTACGTTTTGCTACTGGGGATGCTTTGACCTGTTCAGTCGTCCGCCGTGAGATGGCCTTAGTTGTCTGCTCGGCGTTAAACCCAAATAACTAACTAACTAACTGTTCAGTCGTGTCTGCATAGGCGGGAGGTCTGGCGTGTATCGCAGTGCTTCGATCGGCGTGGTGTCTTGAATTGTTCCCCGGATCACTCTCATTCCATCATTTTTGGACTCTGTCCAGCTTTTGCAGATTGGTCTGTGTGACAGCGTTGTCAGTCCCAGCCCACAGTCGATTCGACTGAGCACTATGCTCTGGTACAGCAGCTACAGACGTCGCTGCTCAACGCGTTGTGCCGCCGTGGCTTTGGGGTCAGTTGCGCTTTTCCTACATTTCAGAGCCGTCGATTCCACGTGTGCTTTTGAAGGTCAGCATGCTATCGAAGTGTGTGCTCAAAATACTTCAGTTGGTCAGTGCGCTCGATCACTAAGCCGTCAAATTTGACAGAGGTAATTTGTTTGCATGCCGCATTTTTTTTTTTTTTTTTTTTTTTTTTTTTGTCAAGGCTACACCACAGCGTCCGTGCCTTTTGAGGGATAATGTGCGCGCGCGCGCGTGTGTGTGTGTGTGTGTGCGTGCGTGCGTGTGTGTTTTGTATGCGTGTGTGTGTGTGTGTGTTTGTGTTTTGAATGCCTCTCTCCCATGGCTTCAGTCAATAATTAATTAATTTATTAACTCATTCTACCCCAGACACACCACGGCAAAATAAGGATCGACCATGATAGTTCAAGGGTGATGCCAGAATAGCTTGGCGCCCATAGGCGCCAAGCTATTCTGGCATCATCCTTGAACTATATTGGTCGATCTGTGTCCTGCACTGCAATGCAGTCTTCAGAGGACAACGGCAAGATTTTGGGATTTCGGTGTTGGGGTAGAATGAGTCGACTCATTAATTGTGCGGACAAGTCGTGTCGGCGGTAAAACACCAAAATTTGCAGCAGTTAACCCCTTGACTGTCGAGAAAAATGGAGCACCACTCAACTTCAAGAGGTATAGATCCGCATCAGCCCCCGCAGTCGCCTTTTTGGGTCTGAATTTAAAATTCTGTATAGAGATGGTCACAAAACGTTTACCACGTGTAACCCGGCCCATTTACTGTCAAGTTTTGGATATCTTTGTTAAATAAACGTCAAAGATCTCCACCCGTCAAAAGGAACATGGATTAAAAGGTGTTTTAGCAAGAGGCATAGATCCTCATGAGCCCTAGCAGTTGCGGGAATCATGAGGATCAATGCCTCTTGCTGACACCACTTTGAATCCACGTTCCTTTCGCACCTAGGGTTTGTTTTGGTTTTGGAATGAACGGAGACTGCAGAAACGTAGTGTGTGTCAGCTGGCACTGAACGGTTTAACTCACCCAGCCCGACGCACGTATTTCCCAAATTGTGGAGGCGTCATCTAACGACTATGACCTGTTGCAGGAGATGGATCGACCATGGTAATTCAAGAGTAGTGTCAGATTAGCTTGGCGCCGACAGGCGCCAAGCTAATCTGGCACTACCCTTGAATTATCATGGTCGACCCATCTCCTGCTGTAGTGCGTCAGGGCTGAATGGGTTAAGGACTGTGATATTAAGGTTCGATAAAACTTATGTTCATTTTAGCTGCTTATTGCCTGCTGTGTCTATGATGAGTGTGTGTGTGTGTGTGTGTGTGTGTGTGTGTGTGTCTGTGTGTGTGTGTGTGTGTGTGTGTGTGTTCGTGTGTGTGTGTGTGTGTGTGTGTGTGTGTGTGTGTGTGTGTGTGTGTGCGCGCGCGCGCGCGCGTGACTGTGTGTGTGTAAACAACATCGAACTATCTTCCTTTGTCCCGACGCAAATGTCAATAAAAAAAATCTGTATCGCTTTCGTTAATATTGTTGTTTTGTTGTTGCTGTACTTGGTGAGGTTGATGTGGCTGTTGTTGTCGTTGTTATTGATATTGATATCACAAAAAAGTGACCTAGGAGGGAGTAAAAGTAGGAGGACAGAGAAGTGAATATGCAAATATCACAATCGAACACATACCAAGGGGAAATTACTCGGCGCTGGAATGACAAACGGTTAGATCCCCTGCCTTGCCCCCTTCCAATCAAACACACAATCGCCAGCCCACAGAAAAATACGCAAGTAAACAACAAGACGGCCCAATACACAGATACAAAGGATGCCATCACGTCAGGCATTTCACTCAATCAGCCCGACGGCCGTATTTCCCATAATTTGGAGGCGTCTTCTAATGACTATGCACCAGTTGCAGGAGATGGATCGACCGTGATAATTCAAGGGCAGTGCCAGATTAGCTTGGCGCCGACAGGCGCCAAGCTAATCTGGCACTACCCTTGAATTATCACGGTCGACCCATCTCCTGCTGTAGTGCGTCAGGGCTGAATGGGTTTTTCCTCAGAACTTAGGAAGCAGGCATGAGACGCATTCACAAACGAGAGTGTGGCGGTGGGATTAAATACCGAGAAGGTGCCGCCATTGCTAAATGTGGTGGGATTAAAAACCCTGACGTTGCACAGCAGATCACAACAATGTAACGATACAAATTTTGCCTCGAGAGTTATACAGTACTCACAAATCAAATTAGGTGAGGCTAGCGATGGTAGTATCCCAGTGCGCAAAGGGCATCGGGCCGTCGTCCGCCGTTGGCCCGCGCACGATCGTGCGCGGGCCAACGGCGGCCGACGTCGGCCCGATGGCCTTTTGAGCATTGGGATAGTACATAGGATCGCACACACACACGCTCGTACTAGGTACGCAGGCACGAACACGCCCACACGCACGCACACACATACGAACGCATGCACGCACACACGCGCACGCACTGTGCACACACTCACACATGCACGCACGCACACACACACACACTCACACACACACACACACCACACGCGCGCGCGAATGAGAAACAACAAATCACTTTTAGACTCCTTACTGTCCGTTTATTGGCGTACAGATTTACCCTATACCTTCGCTCAACCCTATGGGTATCGGTAGCGGTTTTTGTCGCGATGGTTCCTGCAAGAATCGTCGAGACAAAAAAACTCTATGCCGACAGCCAAAAGGTTAACACGATCAAGATAATCGGCATGGCCGGCAAAGGCCACTTGTATTGCCTTGCCCTGTCGGACCGTGTTCTTTGCATTGTCTTGGAATAGCAGCGCACTTGTACTTGTAGCGTACTTGTAGTATCTGGGGCGTATAGTCCTGCGGACGGTACAGGCTTGGTTGCCGCTAACGTATGAAGAGACAGTGAGACGATCGCGTGTTTGTTCGTCGTGTGCATGTAGGTTGAATCAATGAATCAATGAAACTTTATTTTGCACCGGTTAACTGCATTGACGTCGTCATCAGGTTAAATGGACGAGAGCCTTCGTTAACCCATTACACCCTGGGGCTGATTTTCTTTATTTGCTTATTGTCCTATGAAGGCTACATTATAGATTAGGAGATAGATCGACCATTTTAGTTCAAGGGTGGTGCCAGAATAGCTTGGCGCCTCAGGCGCCAAGCTATTCTGGCACCACCCTTGAGCTATCATAGTCAAATTCATTTCAAGCCGTAGCGTATCAGGTTGAAAAGGGTTAAATCTCTTTAGGAAGACTGATATTTAGTGCGAGCATGCCGGACTGATTCATACAGAGATCACATCACGAACGAGGAAGTGGGAAGCAGAATCAGGCAAGCCATCGGGCCCCATGAAGACCTATTAGCCATTGTGAAAAAAAACGCAAACTGAAGTGGTATGGGCATGTCACGCGTTCAGCAGGGCTTGCCAAAACAATCTTGCAAGGCACTGTGCAAGGAGGACGAAGGAGAGAAAGACAGAGGAAAAGATGGGTGGACAATATCTCAGAGTGAACAGGACTGAGGCTGGGTGATACGCTAAGAATGGCAGAGAACAGAGAGGAATGGAGGGAGCTGGTTGCCAAGTCATCAGTGGTGCCCCAACGGTCGGTAAGACTACGGGATATAGATAGATAGATAGATAGATAGATAGATAGATAGATAGATAGATAGATAGATAGATAGATAGATAGATAGACAGACAGACAGACAGACAGACAGACAGACAGACAGACAGACAGATAGACAGACAGACAGACAGACAGACAGACAGAGAGACAGACAGACAGACAGACAGAGAGACAGATAGACAGATAGACAGATAGACAGATAGACAGATAGATAGATAGATAGATAGATAGATAGATAGATAGATAGATAGATAGATAGATAGATAGATAGATAGATAGATGCGACTGGTGTTAAAGGTTTCGCTATTCAGACTGTGCTTTAAAAATCTTCGTTCGTTCAACGCCATAGAACATCTTGCATCCAAGGATAATTTTACGATGAGGAGTAGGCGAATAAATGGTGCTGGTGTTGGTGTTGGGGGGCTGAGGGAGGGGGGGGCAGGAGGGGAGGGGCAGTAGTCCAAACTATATATTTTTTTTTAATTATAAAAGAACTTTGGTACAGCATTTAAAGAATTTGGGGGGTTGGGGGTGGGAAGTGGGGGGTCCGGAACTACCATATCCCCTACCCCTGATCCACCCTTGAAAACTAAGGTAGTGTAGTGGTGGGTACGTAAGCAAGAGGTATAGATCCTCATGAGCCCCCGCAACTGCGGGGGCTCATGAGGATCTACACCTCTTGCACTTGGGCCGTGTTCGATTTTTCTCGAAAGTGAACGGGGTAATGTGATGCAGAGCCTTTTTCTTGTTACGTGAATGGATGATCGCAGTTTAATTGTATCTTCTTTTCCTAGGCTGCAGAGCAAGGCAAATTCTTCCTTGTTTTACTATATGAAAGCCAATAAAGGACGGGATTTGGTTTGATATAATATGATTTATGTCTGGTGTGTACAAACGGCCAGTAAGGAGTGAGTTATGTAAGGGAGGGAAAAAGAGTGTCTTGAAGAGGGAAACTCCGCCGCAGCAGTTCTCACATTTCTGCCTCAATGAGGTGTCCACCAAAGCTGGTGAAAAACTGCCTGTACTGGCAGTATTCGCAAAGGTTTTGCAACCGCGCCGTCTGCCCAGCAGCCACCCGCACCACGACCTGGCAGATGGAGGTCTCAAAGTACGTCTTGTAATATGCTGTGCAAGAAGTACGGCTAGGTTGTCCACTCACGTCGATGAAGGCCTGAAAAAATTATATTAAATCACCGAAATTGTGCGTGTAGCAAAAGTCACTCTTACACATTGTCGGTGACTGCAAAGCACATGCACGCCAAGATCGACCTGATATACGCGATTATGCAAAGTCATTCATACGATCTGTGCCAGTCGACGCACATTGTGTTAATCTTCTTTAATTTAACACACACAAAAACTAGATGTCCCAGGGACATGGCTTCAACGTGTTACGGCAAGAGGCATAGATCCTTATGAAGCCGCCGCAACTGCGGGGGCTCATGAGGATTTATACCTCTTGCAGTTGGGTGGTGTTCACATTTTCTCGGCACTGAACGATTAGCAGCGTGCGTGGAAATAAAAACGTTCAATAATGTTCATGCGTTTCTTTTCTTTTTAAGGGAAGAAAAAAACATGCTATGGAAAGAAACGTTTTGTGATCATCCATTTTCCTGAACACGACCAAGATTTCGATCCGGGATTTTTTTTTTTTTTTTTTTTTTTTTTTTTTTTTTTGCAGTTACGTTTATTTCCGAAACGATTGCGGGTGTATTCGCCAAATAGACCCACTCGGGGACTACGCCACATGTACACTGCTATATTCAAATAAAATGCTTTAATTAGTATCTCGTCTGAATAGAAAAGTACACTGCTATATTCAAATAAAATGCTTTATTTAGCATTTCGTCTGAATAGACAAGTTCACAGCTATATTCAAATAAAATGCTTTAATTAGGATCTCCTCTGAATAGAAAAATACATTGCTATATTCAACTAAAATGTTTTAATTAATATCTCGTCTGAATAGGCAAGTACACTGCTATATTCAAATAAAATGCTTTAATTAGCATCTCGTCTGAAAAGTACATTGCTATAGTCAAATAAAATGCTTTAATTAGCATCTCGTCTGAATAAAAAAGTATACTGCTATATTCAAATAAAATGCTTTAATTAGCATCTCGTCTGAATTCAAATAAAATGCTTTAATTAGCATCTCGTCTGAATAGACAAGTACACTGCTATATTCAAATAAAATGCTTTAATTAGCATCTCGTCTGAATTCAAATAAAATGCTTTCATTAGCATCTCGTCTGAATAGAAAAGTACACTGTTATATTCAAATAAAATGCTTTAATTAGAGTCTCGTCTGAATAGAAAAGTACACTGCTATTTTCAAATAAAATGCTTTCAATAGCTTATCGTCTGAATAAAAATGTACTTTTGGCGTACTCCTATAGTGAGTCTGGCAGAGCCTGCTGAAAAGGACAAGTTTTACACTGACCTGCGCAGCCTCCTACAGAGTACCCCTGCAGACGACAAAGTCGTCATCCTTGGCGACTTCAACGCCAGAGTGGGCCAGGACTCTGAAGCCTGGAAAGGAGTCCTCGGCAAGCATGGCGTGGGGAACTGCAATGACAATGGCCGCCTACTGTTGGAGTTCTGTGCGGAGCAGCAACTGGTCATCACCAACACTACTTTTCAGCAAAAGGACAGTCGAAAGACCACCTGGATGCATCCTCGCTCCAAACACTGGCACCTTATCGACTATGTCCTAGTGCGTCAGAGGGACCGCAGTGACGTCCTCCTCACCAGAGTGATGCCCAGCGCAGAGTGCCACACTGACCACCGCCTTGTCCGCTGCAAACTCAGGCTCCACTTCAAGCCAAAACCCAAGAAATGGGGGCCCCCCAAGAAAAAGCTTGATGTTGCCAGCCTTCAGCGTGACGATGTGAAAGCTGCCTTTCAGACAGATTTACAGCGCAGGCTCAAAGACGCAGCGGACCCAGTAGACTCCTCCCCTGAAACACTTTGGGAACAACTGAAAACTGCTATTGCAAAATCCTCTGCAGAAGTCTTGGGTTTCGCCAGAAAGAAGAACAAAGACTGGTTTGACGAAAACGATGTAGAGATCCAGGAACACCTAGCAAAAAAAAGAGCCGCCCATCAGGCCCACCTAGCCCAGCCTTCCTGCCCTGTGAAGAAGTCTGCCTTCCGCCTCGTCTGCAGCAGTCTCCAGCGCAAGCTCAGAGATCTCCAGAATGAGTGGTGGACCAGACTTGCACAGAGGACCCAGCTTTGCGCTGACAATGGTGACTACAGGGGCTTCTACGAAGCACTGAAAGCAGTGTATGGCCCCAGGCACCTGGTACAAAGTTCTCTGCGAAGCGCGAATGGCCAGGCACTCCTCACAGATAATACCTCCATCTTGAACCGCTGGTCGGAATACTTTCAGAGCCTCTTCAGCGCTGAGCGCACTGTTCAAGAAGCAGTCGTCCTACAAATCCCACACCTCCCAGTAAAGGTTGAATTGGATGAACCGCCCACCGCTGAAGAGACCCTCACAGCCATCCACCAGCTCAAGAGTGGCAAAGCAGCAGGCATTGATGGAATACTGCCAGAGATCTGGAAACATGGAGGCACAGCACTGCACAACAAGCTCCATGACCTCTTTCTCTGCTGCTGGGAGGAAAGAACACTACCAAAAGATCTCCGTGATGCAGTCGTTATCACCCTGTACAAGAACAAAGGCGAGAAGTCTGACTGTTCCAACTATCGGGGAATTACCCTGCTGTCCATTGCTGGGAAAATCCTTGCAAGGCTGCTCCTGAATCGGCTGGTACCTGCCATCGCTGAAGACCAACTCCCAGAGGGCCAGTGTGGCTTCAGAGCAAACAGGAGCACCACCGATATGGTCTTTGTGCTGAGACAGCTACAGGAGAAGTGCCGCGAGCAGAACAAAGGGCTGTACGTAACATTTGTCGACCTAACAAAAGCGTTCGACACTGTGAGCAGGCAAGGCATGTGGCAGATCCTGGAGCGACTTGGCTGTCCCCCAAAGTTCCTCAACATGATTGTCCAGCTACACGAGGACCAGCAAGGCCAGGTCAGACTCAACAATGACCTCTCAGAACCATTCCCTATTCTCAACGGCGTAAAGCAGGGCTGCGTGCTGGCACCGACCCTCTTCACCATCTTTTTTAGCATGATGTTGAAGCAGGCCACAGTGGACCTCGATGATGACGATGCAGTGTACATCAGGTATCGTCTCGATGGCAGCCTGTTCAACCTCAGACGACTGCAGGCCCACACGAAAACCCTAGACCAACTGATTCGTGAGCTGCTTTTTGCTGATGATGCTGCCCTCGTTGCACACACAGAGAGAGCCCTGCAGCGCATCACGTCTTGCTTCGCAGATGCTGCCCAGCTCTTTGGACTCGAGGTCAGTCTGAAAAAGACAGAGGTCCTCCATCAGCCGGCACCCAAGACAGTGTATCGCCCTCCTCACATCACCATTGGCGAGTCTGAACTAAAGTCAGTGCACCAGTTTACCTACCTTGGCTGCATTATCACGTCGGACGCCAAGCTGGACAAGGAGCTTGACAGCAGGCTGGCAAAAGCGAACAGCGCTTTCGGGCGACTTTTCAAGCGGGTGTGGCACAATCAACAGCTGAAAACAGGCACCAAGATCAGCGTGTACAGAGCTGTGGTCCTCACCACCCTGCTGTATGGTTCCGAGTCCTGGGCCCTCTACCGCAGCCAACTACGACTCCTCGAACGCTTCCACCAGCGCTGCCTGCGTACCATCCTGGGCATTCACTGGAGTGACTATGTCACCAACGTCGAGGTCCTTGAACAGGCTGAAACTGTGAGCATCGAGGCTTTGCTGCTGCGGACACAGCTCCGCTGGGCGGGGCATGTCTCCAGGATGGAGGATCATCGCCTACCAAAGATCACACTGTTCGGCGAGCTTGCTACTGGACACCGTGACAGAGGGGCACCAAAGAAGAGATACAAAGACTGTCTCAAGAAGTCACTTAGTGCCTGCCAAATCGACCACCACCAGTGGTCTTCGCTTGCTGCGGACCGTGACACCTGGCGCTCCACCATTTACAAGGCAGCTGTCTCCTTTGAGGATTCTCACAGAGCTAGCCTTAAGGACAAGCGGCTCAGGAGAAAAAAACAGAGATGCCGCAGCTCAGAACCCTGGCCATACCTTCCCCTGCAGCCTCTGCGGTCGAACCTGCCTGTCTCGGATTGGCCTCCGCAGCCACGAACAAGCCTGCAGACGTCGTGGTCAACTCCTATAAAATCTTCGTTCGCGAAGTCAAGCCAGAGAGAGAGATAGTGAGTCTACTTGGTGAAGCATCTCATTTGCATAGAAGTGCATTTGTGTCGTACTCCCCGATTGGTTCTATCTGAGGAGTACTCCGGCGAACGGTACGGCGTGGGACTCCTAAAAGACAAAGGAGGAAAAAAGTGACCATATACTATTGCGGTTTTCAAAGGGCTTGTATCTGCGAGCCCAATGATGGCGTAGAAGAGGTAGGTCCCATTGTAAGGCACTGTGAAGATTCCGGTCAGAGGGTCGTACGCGTCACCCACGTTGGTGACGGCATCCAGGACCAATCTAGCCGCAAGCTTAAGTGTTTCAGACGGCCTGATTTGTCTGGAGAAGAAGCTGACACTTCTTGACGTCGCCTCTGTAGGAAGAAAATTAACGCATTCAAGGCGCCCCGCATCAATAGCTGCAAAAGTGTCTATAGCGTTGCCGGCGGCAACGCTGTACGACACTTTCGCAGCTATTGATGCGGGGTGCCTTGATGAGTTATCGCCCTTATGCATGCAGCCGAAAACTGCGGTAAACGGTACCAACAACTGCATTCACAAGCGGGTTAATTTTTGTTGCCGTTAATGAAAGAGTTTACAAATCGTCGTGAACATTATCAGCAAGATGCACGGTAGATCCCTCCCCTGCTGTATAGCCTCGGGGCTAAATAAGTTAACATTCACCTGCGCTTTTCTTGACGGCGGCCAGTTCCCCGCTGACTGTCTCAAGGTCTGCCTGCAGCTTGCCAAGTTCGTCTTGGACAGAAAAGAAGAAAACGATGGTGATGATGGAGGTGATGATGATGATGATGATGATAATATGACGATCACAATATCGATGATGATGATGATAACGATAATGGTAACGACGATGACAATGATGATATCGATACGGATCATGACGACGACGACGATAATGATGAAGATGGTGACGACGACGACGATGATGATAACGATGATGGTAAAAAAAAATGCTGATAACGATGATGATGATGGTCATAAAAATCATGATAACGATGATGATGATGATGGTCATAACAATGGTGATAACGATGATGATGATTATATTCATGGTGATAATGATTTTTGTTTAGAGGAGAGAGGGGGCGTGGAGAGGGATGGGGATGAAAGGAAACGTTGGATTAAGTTCGTCTACAGCAATGATCTAAATTAAATACTCGCAATTTTGACCGGCACTGTGAGAAAACAGAAGCTAATGCAATACAGTGAATAGACTGAGATGCCTGAGGAACAAAGGTGAAGGACGTGGCAGCTAAAAATGTGATCCAATAGACGATTTTCGGAATCAGAAACAGGTCAAATGTGCACGGGTTTCGACAATAACAGATGATTAACTCATTCTGCTCCAGGACCGAAATCCGCAAATTTTTAAATTGCCCCCTGAAGACTGTATAACACTTCTGGAAACAGATCGAGCGTGATAGTTCAAGGGTTGTGCCACAATAGCTTGGCGCCTATGGGCGTCAAGCTATTCTGGCACAACCCTTGAACTATCACGCTCGACCCATGTCTTGCCGCGTCTTGTCGGAGCTGAATGAGTTAAAATGTACTGAAAGCTCGGACAAAAAAGAAAAGAAGCGATATCGAATAGTTGTTCAGTTTTTTTGTGTGTTTTTTTTTTTTTTTCTTTTTTGGGTGGGGGAGGGGGCAGGGAGGGGCAAAAGACCACGCAGTTTTTAATCTTACTGTACTGACATCCCAAAAATGCGACATTTTGGGAATCATCGGAAACACTTTAGTGTTTTCGATGATTTTAAAAAATTGTCGCATTTCTTTCGCTATTCAGTATACGTCTTATTTATGGAAATCGTCCACTGATCTGGAAAAAAGTGAAATGATGTTGACAAACCCGCGAAATAGAAAGAAAAATATTCCTCTCTGTCTCGCGATTTTTCGAAATGAACACAAAACTCACCAGCGTTTTCCTTGGCAGCTGACAGCTCGTCCCTGATGATCTGAAAGTCTGACGTCATCTTGGCTAGTTTCTCTCGAGCAGCCTGCGTGTCAGAGCTTTGTGTGTTACAGTTGCAGGTCGTCAAGTTGGCTAGTTTTGCGTTGATAGCGTCCACCTCCACGGTCAGTGCTTTCTTGCTCATCACGTCACCACCAGTTGCCACGTGACCGAGAGTCAAAACCACCAGGAACAGCAGGCAAAATGAACTCACAAGGGACATTGTCTTCGGTGTATTCTGCCAAGCAGCGGGGGGAAAAATCAGATTATTCTCGAACATTCTTTGGCTTTAAGTCGGGAGTCTTCTGAACTAAAGGCGTGTGTGTCTCATGCACTCGACACTTGTTGTTTGGCTCGATTAGCTACCGCTGATCAGCGGTAGCTAATCGAGCCAGTCAACAAGTGTCGAGTAGCGGTAGCTGATCGAGGGAGGCAAACAGTGCGTATGCACTCCTGGCAAACTACAGGGATAACAAAACGTTCATGAGGACTGTGTGGGGAGAGAACTGTGCATTAATGACAAATGACGAAAGTTTTGGACTGTCAGAAAGTACACACGGCCGAGTAGACTGCATTCATTCTAGTGAAGTTAGTTGAGTACCAGAGTGAGGACTTAACTCATTCTGCCCGCGACACACAACAGCAAGATATGGCTCGACCATGATAGTTCAAGGGTGGTGGCAGAATAGCTTGGCGCCTATATACGCCAAGATATTCTGCCACACCCATGAAATATTATGGTCGATCTGTCTCTTGAACTGTAATGCAGTCCTCAGAGGATGACTCCAAAAATGTGGGTATTTCGTACCTCGGGCACAATGAGTTAAAAACTTTCTATCAAAGAAGTGTATCAAACTTTTTTCTTTGTGTGTGTGTGTGTGTGTGTGTGTGTGTGTGTGTGTGTGTGTGTGTGTGTGTGTGTGTGTGTGTGTGTGTGTGTAAACATGCTGCAACGGCACTATACACTAGTAAACATAACAGGATGGGATGAACCAGCCCACAAAGTCTCTTCTATATGAGCTTGCATAAATTTAACCACTTTTTGCACAGTACGCAAGCAGGTCTACATCATAAGAAAAGTAGAGGTTGTCTTCCTAAATCAAATAGATTGTCTGTCAGAGAGAGTGGGAGAGAGAGATCTATAAAGAGCATTGCGTCAGTTCATGTATAACATTGATGTGTCTGGTTCTTTGCGTCATTTCAGAAACATTGTGTTACACTGACATCTGGTGTTTTGAGACAATTTAGAAAGATTGTGTAACACTGACGTGTTTGGCGCCTTTTCATCACCGTCACTGTCTGGTCCTTCTCTAGAAGTCAAGAATTCCTACTCCTTGAATGGGTTATATAAGAGACCGGCTGATGCATCTTTTTTGAAGATGCAAATGATCGTCTTATTCTATACCTGCGTATTTCTCTGTGGGCTGGCGATTGGATGCCTGATAGGCGGGGGCAGGGGATCTAACTGTTTTTCTGTCCGGCGCTGAGTGATTCCTCTTGGTTTGTATACAATTCTGCCAGCGCTAGCATCACCTATCTGGTTTGTGAGTATTTATATCTCGAGGCAAATTTGTATCGCTATATCGTTACATTGTTGTGTAATGTTCTGTGCATCTACTGTGGGAAATTAGGGTATTTACCTGACCACATATGGTAGTGCACCTTCGTGTTTGTGTATGTATGTTTCCCCTGCCTACTTCCTAAGTTCCGGAGAAAGACATGGGTTATATAAGAGACCTGATGCATCTTTTTTGAAGATGCAAATGATCGTCTTATTCTATACCTGCATATTTTTCTGTGGGCTGGCGATTGGGTGCCTGATAGGCGGGGGCAGGGGATCTAACTGTTTGTCTGTCCGGCGCTGAGTGATTCCTCTTGGTTTGTATACTATTCCTTGAATAGGTACTGTAACGCACGCAGACTTGCCCACAGTCGTACGCACAGACTCTCACGCAACAGACGCATACACCGCCACTGACTCAGACGGGCGCATTCATGCCGTAAAACACAACACACGGGCTCCCTTTCTAAAGTAACCTTTATACACTATAAAAGATAAAAGCAGACCGAAAGGGTTGACTGCCAGTGCCTGTAATTTAGAAAAAACTACCAAGTGAGTAGGAAAAGGCACTGTCAAGGGAGAGAAGTGTGCATGATCGACCATATCTATGATCACTGGTCGATCATGCACACTTCTCTCCCTTGACAGTGCCTTTTCATACTCACTTGGTAGTTTTTTTTTATAAAAGAAAAGAAACACTTTAAAGACTATCAAACTATATATACAAGGCTCTCTATCACACACTCAAATCACAGTATCTTTGCCAGGCTAGGTTTTAGTCTCTCAATGTCTCCAACCTGTTTGATGTTGTTGCCTGGTTACGTTGGTCCTTCTCACGTCTAGGCGTGAAAGTCCTTCGTCGTACACGTATTGCCGTCCTGTCTCTTTGGGCACGGACGTCCTCGTTCTCGTACGGTACACTCAGTTCTCGCTTGGACTTGGGTGTCTTGGTTCCCAGTCAGACTCACTCTCAGAAGAGCTGGAGGGATGACCTCACGTAGGTCCCACCTGCGACTCGACGTCTCGGCGTCTGTCTTTCCACTCTCGTTACAAGAACTCTAAATAGACACAAAAGTCCCAACGTAACACTTGCTAAACACACAACATATTGGATCAATGAGAAACGTCACGTAACCTGGCTGATACAAATAACTCACACGTTCATTCACACACACACACGTGCTTCATAAACTATTTTCGTATCACCCCCATATCTCTGTCACTATCTTGAAACAGACTATAGCCTAACTGACACTCTTGCTATACATTACTGTATACCCTGGAAAAGACTATGCTTACCCAACCACGTACTATCTTCATAGCGGCTTAGACATACACACTTCATATTCCTTTAGTTATCTAACTCGGTAAACAACTATACAAAAACACCGGTTACTTCACCGAATTCTAAACATACTATAACTAAACCAAACCGGAACACCGCAATGCAACCACATTAATCTTACCACGCATACTGTCTTTAACTAAACAACTATCAATACTACATTTATAGAACATACCTGAAATCTAGGCTTCAGAGTCTTGGAATGCGGGCTCGGTAACTCGAACAACCGTTCCATACGATAAGACAGCCCGCACTAACCAAACTAGACCTCCGACAGTCACAGCTTCCGCCTAGAACTCACTAAACAGAACTCACTAAAAAGACCCGTGCTAACCATGTCTTACAGATTTCCACATGCGTCTAGTGCTACACGGACTCTCGGCAAACAAACCGTTAACAAAACCCGTACCGTACTAATCCTACTCGTTAACAAAACCCGTACCGTACTAATCCTACTCGTTAACAAAAACCGTACCGTACTAATCCTACTGTGTGAGCACTATGCACAAGCATAGAGCTTCATCACAGTACAAAGCTGGCTAACCGAACTCATCCAATATCTATCTCCAAGCTAGCTATATCCAAAATTCCAAGTGAATAGAACGAACCCAATCTGAATATTCTCGAAGGCTCTCAGAAATGCATCTCGACCAAAACATTTCTTAAAGTTTCAGGCCTGTACGTACCCATACAGAGGAGATACTCGTGTCTACACACACACACACACACACACACACACACACACACACACACACACACACACACACACACACACACACACACCCGCCAAATGTACTTTCAGCAGCGCAGTTAGCGTAGCTAGCAATGACGTAATTTCTATTGTGTTGCTTCACTGTCAGAGTCTGATGTCTGCACGCGTTTGACGTTACGAACATTCTACTAAAATCGCCCCACCGAGTCCGATCCTAAAGAGTCAGTCTCGTCTATTAATAGAAGATACTTAAAAACGTGCACCATATAATAAAATAGAGGCTAAAATATAAAGTAGAATATTTTGTCACGTATATTTCGTCAAACACATATCGCAACCTTCAGCCCTGACGCACTACAGCAGGAGGTGGCTCGACCATGATAATTCAAGGGTAGTGCCCGATTAGCTTGGCGCCTATCGGCGCCAAGCTAATCAGGCACTACCCTTGAATTGTCATAGTCGATCCATCTCGTGTAAAGATGCATAGTCCTTAGATGACGCCTCCAAAATTTGGAAAATGCGTGCGTGGGGTTGAATGAAAAGACACCCAAGAACACAATAATTATTCAAAAAATGTCGCTTTTTTTTTTTGCCCGTCAGTATACACAACCTTCAGGCACCCAAAATCTTATTATTCCAAAATCTTCGGATTTCTAGATTATACGAATTATACGAATTACCTGAGTACTTGCTGACAGTCCAAAATCTGCAGAGGGTCTCTAGTCAGGGAAAGAACAAATGTTCAAATGCTTCCGCTGTAAAGTCGTCACGTGCAGGTGATGTTGAATTTTGTTTATGAGCTAAACAGGTGTTGTTTATATAGTTTGACGTATTGTTTGTTTATCTGCATGTTGAATCACTTGCTCAGTGAGGCACACAAATTGAGAATAGTTTTGTTCTGCCTTGTCGGAAAGTTTACAGCGGCATAGGAACCCTGATGACTTCCTCTGTGGGTATCCAGCCCCAGTGGGCACCGTCAGACTACAGTATATTCTGGCAATGAACGCTTCTGGGGCAGGTATCTTACCTTTCTCACTCCCTACTCACATTAACCTACAGGAATCATCGCGACAAAAACCGCTACTGACAGCCAGAGGGTTAAAGTATACTGAGGCCAAAACTTTTGCATGTTGGCCTGTTAAATTGTTTTATACAGCTCTTGTCACAAGCACATTGCAAAGCAAAGTTGGATGGGGGGGCTGGTGGAGAGCGCGGGGGGGGGGGGAGGAGGGGGGGGGGTTGCGAAAAGCATGCGAAAATTGACGCGAAAGGTTAACCCCTTTCCTATCAGTGGACGCATTATGGTATTCTGTAATCGTTGTTAATTCAACGGTGGTATGTTCCCAGGAACATGTTCCCTGCCGCTCCTGAAAATCTTCCTACTTCATTGTGATATATATATATATATATATATATATATATATATATATATATATATATATATATATATATATATATATATATATATATATATATATATATGTGTGTGTGTGTGTGTGTGTGTGTGTGTGTGTGTGTGTGTGTGTGTGTGTGTGTGTGTGCGAGTGTGTGTGTGTGTGTGTGTGTGTGTGTGTGTGTGTGTGTGTGTGTGTGTGTGTGTGTGTGTGTGTGTGTAATACATGTATTGGATGGATTTTTCCGCGTTCAGTGATACATGAAACTTCACTGGGCTTATGCGTTCAGTGGCGCGAAATCAATATGAACATCAACATGATAGAGGCAGCATGCATGTTATTTTTGCAAAATATTGAGAAAAAAAACAACGTCTATTTTACTAACGAACACACGCACACACACACACACACACACACACACACACACACACACACACACACACACACACACACACACACACCACACATACACAACACCACACCATACCACACATTTGCACGCACGCACGCGCGCGCACACACATACACTCACACATACACAGTGCAGTGGGATTTCATCGAGTGCATGAGGCATTTCACAGTTTTAGCCATTAATTTACACCAACAGACGGTTTTTGTTGGGATGTAATGCGCCGCTCGCGCAACTGCATTGACGGATAGAAAATTCCAACAATGTAAGAAACACGTGTTGCCTGGGAAGGACAATCACAACAAGCTTTATTTGTGTGTGTATATATGCGTGTTTGTCTTTAGTTAAGATTTTCTTTGCATCAACAGGTTCGCCAATGCCTTCCCCCTAGCCCCGCACACAGCCCCTCCCCCACCCCCACCCCCCACCCCGCCCCGCCACCCCCCCTCACAATCCATCCCTCAAACCCACCCACCCAAACATCCTATTTCCCCCGACACAACCCCCCACCCGCAGCTTTTCAATTTTCAGCCATTTAAAAAGCTATATCAAAAGATCCATCGACACCATCCCACCTCCCACCGCATCCTTCCATCCCCCGCCCACCTCCATTGCTCAACCCTCACCCTCCCCCACTAGAGTATTCTTTTAGGGACAATATCCTAACATTTCAAGCTTGTCCGCCCTCAAACGCGGGCTTTAGTCGTTGTCACACACACACACACACACACACACACACACACACACACACACACACACACACACACACACACACACACACGGAGATTGGCGCCAAAAAGACCTTCTCCAGCCAGGTTTGCGTAGCTTCCTTTTCATCGTGTTACTTCTTTGTCAGAATTTTTGCCCCGCACGCCCAAAACGTCACGTGTATTCTCCAGAATGCGTTCCGACGAGCCCCATTTCAAAGTTGTTCCTATTTTTAAATTGGAACCCCCCCCCAAAAAAAAAAAAAAAAAAAAAAAAAAAAAAAAAAAAAAAAAAAATTGTTGAAACAACAAGAACAAGCCATTATCAATACCCTAAAAGAGCCCCGGCAGATTTCAACAATATTGAGTTCAATCATGCCTACCTCATGTATGCCTGTGCTGTTTCAGGTTTGACAATTTGGCCAATTCACGCGAAAATGGATATTTCTTATACTGAATTGAATATATCTGGGGCAAAATTAGTGATGTAAAATCAGTCATTGCATGAAAACAAACTACTATTTTTTTACGACTGTACATCAAAACTGACACATTATTTGAGTTTATTAAAAGTAAAGTGTATCAGGTCAACTGGCACTGAGTGATATTTGTTCTGAGACTGAGACTAGAAAAGTGGTTCTTAAGCGTGATATTTGCGAAAAGCGTTGTGCGGTCCGATGCCAAGCGACCTATATCTTACCTTCCTCTTGGCCCTACTCATATTCACCCTTTGGCTGTCGGTAGCGGTTTTTGTCGCGATGATTCCTACAGGAATCATCGCGACAAAACCGCTACCGACAGACAGAGGGTTAAAGTATACTTCTTCTTCTTTTTCTTCTCGAACGCCGTCACACTTGGAGTTGGCTCTCAAAATGAAATCTGTGGTCTTCTGTAGCACCTCCACAGGCCCATACAGTTTCTCTTGTAGAGTGGCGGGCTTCGGTCATATCTCCTCCCTCAGCAGCTGGTGGTTCCCACAGTCCAGGAGGATGTGCTCTGTGGTCTGCTCTGCTTCTCCACAAGGGCACAGGTGAGATGGCACGAGGTGAAAGCGTCTGTGCAGGTGGAAATTGAGTCGGTTGTGCCGGTCCTCAGACGGAAGATGGTCACCTGCTCTTGTCTGGACAGCTGATGGTAACTGTCTAGGGGCCGTTGTGGTACACAGACTTAATGATGGTCTTTATCTCTGTGATGCTGACTCCATTTTCATCTTGTTCTTCCTCTGCGCCCACTTTTGCCATTCTGTCAGCTTCTTCATTGCCGTAGATGCCACAGTGTGAAGGGATCCACTGCAGCACCAGTCTGGTGCACTTGATGTTTTGCAGTTCCTCTTGTAGATGTGGCAGTTTGCTTGCTGTTGCTGCCTCAAGGACAGACATGGCATCACTCAGGAAGACAATCTGGGCATCAGGGTCTGCAGTGCCACTAAGGGTGTTTGCAGCACGGACCAGGGCTTCCACCTCAGCTCTGTAATTTGTGCAGTGAAGGCCTGTTGATACTGCCTCTGCCTGCCATTTTCCGTTTGGGTACTGAATGTACACCCCAGCCCCTCCATTCTGAACTGCATCTGTGGCTGATCCATCGGTGTATGCCCGTATGCATGCTTCCTGGGGATACTTTTCTTCGAGCATGACCAGTGTCAGGGCTTTCTTGCTCACAGTGCTGTGCTCATCTTTGGCGGTGATTTAGGGTACCGTGGAAGAGATGGTGATGTTTTCTGGCTTACTTTCCCAGGGTGGAAGGTCACTAGCAGGATTCAGAGCCTCTACCTGCGCAGGGAGCGTTGCCTGGTGTTTTCTCTGCAGAGCTCTCGTCTCCTTCACAAAGCTTGATCTTGTTAGTCTCCCTGAGGTTGGCTTTTCATCCTGGCATTCATAGGATGGTCTTTGGAAGACTTAACCTTCGTAGACTGTATCAGGGGCTTTGCAATCTCTTCTCATGCGCAGGGGTGGGATGCCTGTTGTCTCTTCCATCTTTTCAATTGGTGTGGATCTCATTGCGCCGGTGATGATACGCAGTGCCTGGTTCTGAACTCTGTCAATGGTCTGCTGGTGTGACTGGGCTGCCGTCAACCATGCATTGGATCCGTACTCAAGGTGTGGTCTCACTGTGCCTTGATATACATTTTTGAGGATCTTTTTATTGGCTCCCCATTGTGTTCCAGCCAGCTTCCTCATGATGTTCAGCTTTCTTCTAGCATTCGCTTCTGCGTTCCAAATGTGCGGCTTCCACATCAACCTCTTGTCAAGGGTGACGCCCAGGTATGTCTGTTGGTCGTCATACCGCAGTGGGGTGTTGCCCAGTGTTAGGTTGCCAGCCTTTGCTTTGTTGGAGAGAGAGAAGAGTGTGGTTGATGATTTTTCTGTGTTGATGGTCACACACCAGTTGTTGGTCCAGTCTGTCAACCTGTCCAGGGCTAGCTGCATCCTGTATGTAGCAGTTGTTGCATACTCTTCTGTACACCAGAGTACCAGGTCATCTGCGTACAGGGCTGCGTGGACTCCTTTTGGTAGCTCTGGCACAAGGTCGTTGATGAAGAGTATGAACAGGGTCGGTGACAGGTCTCCCCCCTGTGGCACCCCCTGACGCAGCAGCACTTTTTGGCCACAGTACCCAACCGCTGTCACACGGGCTCTGCGATTGTGCAGGTATGACTTGGTCCACCGATACATGTTCCCTTGGATGCCACTGCGAAGGAGTTTCACAAGGAGACCATCCTTCCACACCTTGTCGAAAGCCTTCTGTAAGTCAATGAAGGCAGCTAATGTCACCTTCTGATCTTGAAAGGCATTTTCTGTGACCTGTGCAAGGTGTGTTGTCCGGTCTTCTGTACTCTTGTGGCTTCTGAAGCCAGCTTGCTCTGGCACGATAATGCTCTCGGAGTCCAGGTACCACTGCAGGCGCTTGTTGATGATGCGCTCCATGGTCTTGCACACACAACTTGTCAGGCTGATGGGGCGATAACTCAGGGCTTTGGACTTATTCTTCCCTTTCTTCAAAATTGGGATCATCCTGGCTTCCTTCCAGCACTGGGGTACCTGTCCTCCTCTCCAGCTGTGGTTAAAGATGTCCAGTAGCTTCATTAAGGCAGTGTTGCCAAGGTGTTGTAACATCTCATTTGAGATGCTGTCTGGACCTGGAGATTTTTTCCTCTTCAGCTGTTTGATGGCCATCTTCATTTCTGGAAGGGTGATGTCCTTCTTCATTGCATCATGGATGTTCGCATCTCTTGTTCTCTCTCTTTCTTCCTGTCTGATTTCGTTAAAGTATACTGAGGTCAAAACTTCTGTGTGTTGACCTGTTAAATTGTTTTCTACAGCTCTTGTCACAAGCACATTGCAAAGTTTTTAATAGGGGAGGGGGGGGGGGCGAAAAGCATGCGAAATTTGATGAGAAGGGTTAACCCCTTCCCTGTCAGTGCACGCATATTGTATTCTGAAATCTTGTTAACCCATTCAACTCCGACAGGCCACGGCCAGACATGGATCGAGCGTGATAGTTCAAGGGTTGTGCCAGAATAGCTTGGCGCCCATAGGCGCCAAGCCATTCTGGCACAACCCTTGAACTATCACGCTCGATCTGGTTCCATAAGTGTAATCCAGTCTTCAGGGGGCAACTCCAAAATTTGCGCATTTCGGTCCTGGAGCAGACTGTGTTAATTCGACGCTGGTATGGT
>BTPG01000001.1:112610961-112770961 GCA_036245525.1 Semisulcospira habei | reverse complement strand
AGTGTATTGCATTGTATTGTATTGTAGTGTAGTGTAATGTATTGTATTGTATTGTAGTGTAATGTATTGTATTGTATTGTAGTGTAATGTATTGTATTGTATTGTATTGTATTGTACTGTAGTGTAGTGTATTGTATTGTAGTGTATTGTAGTGTAATGTATTGTATTGTATTGTAGTGTAATGTATTGTATTGTATTGAAGTGTAATGTATTGTATTGTATTGTAGTGTAGTGTATTGTATTGTAGTGTATTGTATTGTATTGTATTGTATTGTATTGTATTGTAATGTATTGTATTGTAGTGTAATGTATTGTATTGTATTGTAGTGTAATGTTTTGTATTGTATTGTAGTGTAATGTATTGTATTGTATTGTAGTGTATTGTATTGTATTGTAGTGTAATGTATTGTATTGTATTGTATTGTAGTGTAATGTATTGTATTGTATTGTATTGTAGTGTAATGTATTGTATTGTATTGTATTGTATTGTAGTGTATTGTATTGTAGTGTATTGTATTGTACTGTATTGTAGTGTATTGTATTGTATTGTATTGTATTGTATATTGTATTGTATTGTATTGTATTGTATTGTAGTGTATTGTATTGTATTGTATTGTATTGTATTGTATTGTAGTGTAATGTATTGTATTGTATTGTAGTGTATTGTATTGTATTTTATTGTAGTGTATTGTATTGTATTGTATTGTAGTGTATTGTATTGTATTGTATTGTATTGTATTGTAGTGTATTGTATTGTATTGTATTGTAATGTATTGTAGTGTATTGTATTGTAGTGTATTGTATTGCAGTGTATTGTATTGTATTGTAGTGTATTGTATTGTATTGTATTGTAATGTATTGTAGTGTATTGTATTGTAGTCTATTGTATTGTAGTCTATTGTATTGTATTGTAGTGTATTGTATTGTATTGTACTGTATATCCGACATGTCCTGCTAGTAAACGGGTTAAAAATCGTAAATTACAAAACATTTACAAATACCTGCTAGAGTTTGGCAAGAAACAACATGAATACAATCAACATCGGTCACCCAGAACGTTAAGGTCCTCGGACCCACGACGGCCGCACTGAGTGGTCCCGCGCACAAGAGTGAGCCGGCTCACTGCTTCCGTCGTGGGCCCGAAGACTTTTTGCTACTGAGGGTAGTCCGTCGACGACGTCTCTGCAATTCAGGCGACACATCGACCTTGATAAATCATTAGTGCTGCCGGCATTGCTTGAACTTGTACTACCATAGTATACTGACGAGAAAAAGAAACGCGTCATTTTTCTTTATCATTGGAAACACTGCAGTGTTTCAGAAAATTCCAAAAATGTCGCCTTTCTTTTGTTCGTCTGTATAGCTCTTTCACTTTATCAGGGTTGAATAGAAAACTCTGTTTGGCATCATCCTTGTACTACCAAGGCACATCTTTTTAATGTAATTTTTCGGGACTAAAAGGGATTCTGTATCTATGTAGCTTTGGCCCACCTGGCTCGCAATGATGCCAACAAGCTGCTGCTGGTGGAGAAAGGGGCCCTACCTCTCCTGCTGGAGTGGATCAAATGTCAACTGCAAGAAGAAAGAGAGTCAGACGGTATGATGTGATCTATGACATCCTGACGATGAAGTCATCAATTTTTGGTGTGGATATTATGTGATGCCTGCGCGTGCGTCACAGTTTACTTTTGGAGACAGATCGACAGGCGCCAAGCTATTCGGACACCACCCTTGAACTATCATGGTCGACCCACATCCTGTTGTAGCATGTCAAGGCTTTTTGGGTCATACATGTGTCGCCCTCTTCAGTAGGGGGTGGGGTGGAGTTGGTTTATGTGTGTGATGGTGGGGTGGGGGAGTATGGGGGGACTGGTTCATATGCATGGCGGAGTTTATGGCCATTTTGATGGCTTTAAACCATATTTTAACTCTCCCGTTGCAGCTGTACCAGTTCCTAGTCTGTACAGATTCCAAGGCTGCACTTCAAAGTATCCAGTTAAGCGATAAATCTGCCAGACCAGATATTGTCCTTAAAATTAAAATTATTATTCATCAACTTATTAATAGGGGAATTGACACTGCTCTCCAGTGGATTCCTTCCCATGTTGGTATTCTTGGCATCGAGACAGGGCCGCTCGGGCTGGCGCAGCAAATGGCCCTGGCGTCCAGCCCTTCAAGCTTGTACTGACTGCAAAAGAAACACGAAACAGAGTTGATAAACAAATAAGAAAAAAATATTCTTCAGAAAAGAAACTACTAGTACGAGAGTACCCGGGCGTCCTTGCCTATAGGCTAAACAAAGAACATAATATTTATAAGCTGCCTATTACAATAGATGCAATTAACATATTAAGTACAGATAGTTGGCGGACTCGCTGGTCCGACCCGGTCTGTCTCTGCGGCGAGGACTTCACCCCTGATCATGCGATCTTGGAGTGTGAGGCCTTCGCCGCGGAATGCGGGAAATTTAGAGCCCAATACCCCAGCACTGTGGCCATACATACTATTATTTTTGGAAACGGCTGACTATTATCAGAGTCAGTACGGTACTGAAAACACCTAGATTAACCAGACTGATTTGGGAGCGCACGACTGGTTGCTACTACTCCTCCGTTATTCTGCTGCCCCCAATAACCAGTCATTACAAATCTGTGGTGCCACTGTCCCCTTCTCCCCCCATGTAAAAAATCTGGGTGTCACACTTGATAGTAGCCTGTCCATGCGCCTTCATGTGAACAACTTTTGCAGATCCGCCTATACTGAACTGCGACGTATTGCTTCAGTCCGCCACCTTCTGACACCTGAAGCAACTAAAGTACTTGTCTGCGCTTTTGTTTTGTCTAAATTAGACTATTGCAATGTTCTTTTGGCTGGCTGTTCCCAGTGTCTGATTGACAAACTCCAGAAAATTCAAAACTCAGCTGCTAGATTGATTTTAGAGTCCCTAGATCAGATCATATCACATCCCATCTGTCTGCTCTTCACTGGTTACCTGTAACAGCTAGGTTTCAGTACAAAATTTCATGCATGACTCACAGTTGTATTACGTGTTCCTACCCACACTACCTTGCCTCTCTTCTCCAGTTGTATACGCCCTCAAGACAGAATTTGCGCTCTGCTGCCGACTCTCGAGTTTTACGTATCCCTCTTTTCAAAACAAAGTCGTTTGGTGAGAGGTCATTCAGGTACCAGAGCCCAGTTGTTTGGAATTACCTCCCACGCGAACTGAGATACGTGGATTCGAGAGAGGCATTCAAGCGTGCCCTAAAGACCCATATTTTTTCTGTCTGCTACAAATGACTTTGTCACACACCTGTCATGTTAAAGTCATCTCTATCTATGTAAGAAGTAGTGTGTGTGTGTGGGTGTGTGTGTGAATGCGAGTATGAGTCCATAAGCGTAGCACTTTTGAATGGTGACTTTATAGCTTGTTTACAGAGTGCGTTGTATTTTATTTTTGTACTTTTTGTAAATTGCATTTTTGTAATTAGTTATTTTTGTACAATTATTTTTTGTTAAGCGCCTAGAGCTCTAATCTGAGGTTAGGCGCTATACAAGTACTCATTATTATTATTATTATTAAATATAGTCAGTGGTACTGCTTAATTTAATTCTATAATGAATAGATCCTATGGCCTAAACGACCTGTCTGTAGGCTCTGTAGACCAGCAGACACAGTGTGTGATTCACACAGCTGATCCACAAACAGTGAAGCAGCAGGTCAGACCAGGATCATGGCTAAATGAAAAAAGACAAGTGAATGCTTAACAGTCCAATTGCGCATGTATCGTGCGCTGATACTACTAATCAAGTAATTACAATTTTTAGATATGCTGGACTGCTGGCCCATGCTCACTTTGCCTTTCTTTCCAATCATGGAATGCATATATAAGTTTTTACCGTGAACGATGAAATGGGTTTAACCTTCTTTAACTTTTAACTCTTTTACTTAGGTGTTCCTGAATTTTAACTTGGATTTTAAATATGGAAGTAAACTATATTTTTTATACATAAGGACCGCTGTTGGTGAAAATATTGTGCGCTATAAATTTTTTTTACAAAAACAAACAAACAAATTATAGAACTAAAAAAAAATTATGTCGTGTTCGTTAACTAAAGAAAAAGCGTTAGTCCCTGATCACCTGGGTGCAGAGAGACAAAAAAATGGATAAAACGAACGAACGAACGAGAAGCATCTCAGCGCACAACTATAGCGCTAAGGCAAACAAGTCGACCTAAGAAACAACACGTAAAAGAAATAACAAAGCGATCGCAAAGAACAAAAAAAAAAAAAAAAAAGGAGGGGGAACGCACGACGCGCTAGAGCTCATACTCCGAAAACACTAGGGAAAACAAAAATCCCAGGCCAGAATCAGTAACATCGGAAAAAGCCAAAGAGTCTGTCAAGACGCAATTAACAAGCACCAGCAACAATAGTCACTGATGACTCACAGTCACACGGGACCGCGTGGCCGGTAAAAAGCGGAAAAACTGCCGCGCGCGAGAAAAACTGCCGCGCTGCACCACGGCAAACAAGCCAACACGCAATGAAACAAATTAAACTCGACAACAAAAACGAGGAAGGAAACAGCAGGGTAAAACAAGACCTAATGCTTAAACCCTCTAATGCTTAACGCACCCCCAACAACGCAATGAGTCTATAAACAGGAAAGAGTGACCTAACAAATATAAATCCACAGAACGGTCACAACAAAAGTAAAGGTTCAGTGTTATCACTGATGTGGTCAGGTTGGTCCGCTGACGAGAACAGTACCTGGCTTGTTGTAAGCAAAAATGTGTTCGAAATACACAAAGGAATGAGTGACAAAACAAAATCTAGACCTGTGTCATAAAACCTTGTGTATACGGCCAAGCCAGAATAAACAGGCTATCGAACGCGTTGTTGGTGTGCGATGTTTGAGCACCATTTTATTCACACAACACAGGATATTTACGTGGTGCGAAGGTCAGCTTAGCTACTGAGGTTTCGGAAATTTTGATCGCTTGTATTTGACATTTTTATAAAGTGGCCTGAAACCGGTACCACAGTCACTGTGGTAAACAACAGAATTGTGCAATGGATTTGAAAGATCACGACCTTGAGTGGAGGGGGAGGAAGAGCCGGAGTACCCGGGGAACTTGAAAACCCCCGACGATCCGCCCGAATTACGGTGACACTTACTAGAGGAGAAAAGTCCGACGCCGGAACCCGTAATCGAACCTCACACTTTTAGCATTGGTGGCAGGCGCCTTAACCACTGCGCCACGGACTGCCCAAGCTGTCAGCTCAGTTGTCAGCTCAGCTACTGAGGTTTCGGAAATTTTTGTATCGTTCGTGTTTGAAATTTATAAAGTGGCCTGAAACCGGTACCGAAGTGGAGTTGAGGGGGGGGGGGGGGGAGGCGGGAGGAGGAAGAGCCGGAGTACCGGGAGAAAGAGCCTCTGAATCTCCGCCCGAATTAACGATGACACTAAAGGGGAAAAGTCCGACGCCGGAACCCAGTACCGAACCTCGCACCTCTAGCATTGTTGGCAGGCGTCTTTACCACGGACCGACGTATTTAAAACAATGGCAAGAAGGCAACAAAGCCGCAGACGAGTGTAAACTTTGAAACACCCCCTTCTCCCCCGCCACCCCCTCCCCCTCCATTCCCCCTCCCCCCCCCCCCCACCACCACCACCACCACCCTTCCATTTTATTTATTATTACGGGTACACGTAAGTACAGTGTTCAGTGTGGCTCGGCTCTGCGTGTTGTTGATCCGTGTTTTGATCGTTTTCAGGGGTTGCAGGCATATTTTGAAAGATCATACGACCTATCCAGATATTTGCAACCCAGGTTGAAATCTTGACACAGTCTAAGCTCAGCAACAAAACAGATTTTGACGTCTCGGAAATGCTCGCACTTTCTCCACATTCCAAACTGCTGTAAAA
Source organism: Semisulcospira habei (assembly GCA_036245525.1). NCBI lineage: Eukaryota > Metazoa > Mollusca > Gastropoda > Semisulcospiridae > Semisulcospira > Semisulcospira habei. The sequence goes on along the minus strand of BTPG01000001.1, from coordinate 112,765,027 downwards.
GGCATAGATCATCATGAACCCCCCGCCCGCTGCGGGGCCTAATGAGGATCGATGTCCCTTGCAGCTAACATGGCGCGATGTTACCTTATTTTAGACGTGCCGCCTACAGATACGCGACTTATGCCGCGTATCCGGAGGCGGCACGTCTAGAACGGAGTTAATAAGAAGCGCCATTTAACACATGCAAAGTGCTCACGAACTGTTTATCAGCTAACCTGGAGTTTTGCTTGATATTCAAGCTTTATACGGTACACTTTTAGCGATTTACGATTTTGAATCACTGCACCAGTCAAGTACCAAGTAGAGTAAAAGTTTGTAGTAAGAGTTTACCGAGCATTTACTTGTTAAGTGCACAGTCAGCTTTTTTAACACATTTTACCCCAGGACCCAAATTCCCAAATTGTGAAGTTGCTTTCTGAAGGACTGTATTACAATTCTAGAGATAGATCGAGCATGGTAGTTCAAGGGTGATGCCATAATAGCTTGGCGTCTATGGGCGCCAAGCTATTCTGGCACCACCATTTAACTATCATGCTCGATCCATGTCTTGCTGTGGTGTGTCAGGGCTGATTAAACATGAAAATAGTCTGTAATCCTGATTTGTCTAAACAATCGCTCTCTTCTACAGATCGCTCTCTTCTACAGATAGCGTCGTGTGTTGCATACTCGTCAAGCAAGCCTCTGTTCTCAACCTATTGACGTCCCTCAACGTGGACAAACTTGGAAGAAACTCTATGAGAGTTGACGATGCACAACACATTAAGTCTGCTGTGTCCCTACTGCACAAGTTACAGACCACTTAAGATGATGTTTCATTGTCCCACGAAACTGTCCTCTATATCGTAATGGTAATCTTTAGCCTCTACACCATGGACGTCACGTACAGACCAATATACGTCATACACGGAAAAACGAAGAATATGTAATGCCAAACATTCATACACGTTAAATCAAATATCCCCCTACTCCCCCCCCCCCGCCCCCAGGAGAGCTTGGGTGGGGTAAGCATTGTGTCGAGTGAAGGGCTGGGACCCTAAGAAACGCAAAGAAGTCATTTCTGAAGCTTCTACATGGGTTTGAATTTACAGTGCTACCACCTCTATTATGCATAGGTTAAAGCGAGGTTGGATTGACGCCCACCCATGCGGGGTTGTCGGGTTGTACAGTCGAGATATCGGTTGGTTTAGTAGTTTCCCTGGGTGCCATTTCCGAACTCCGGAGTGTAGGCGGTAGGTCATGGTCAGTTAATCCCTTGGCATGCACTACACACACAATGTGTTTTGCCTGCGTCAGAATATTTGCACACATTTCGGAAAATATTGTTCACAGTCATCGAAAAATCAAACTACTAAAGGTGGGGTTGGTTTGGGTAGCGCAGAGTCGACGTAAAATCAAGATGTGGGGGGTTCGTGGGGTGGGGGGGGGGGAGGAAGGGGAGGGTGGTAGTCGAGTGATGCGGTGTTCTGCTGCATTTTTGGTGTCGTGTCCAAGAATAAATGTGACACATCCTTGGCAATATGAATACTGCTGCTAATAATAATGTCATAATAATAGTAATACAGTCGACTTCTCTCATAACAAGGTCGGATATATCGACACTTTTCAGAGATACAAATTAATTCGCATATTAGAAACTTCGGATATAAAAAAAATAACTTTTGGTTTTGAACAAGCGATTTGGTGTATGCGTAGTCTATCTTCATAATAATAATAATAATAATAATAATAATAATAATAATAATAATACGCCAAAAAGGGAGTCCACACGAGCTTCTTAACAACTGTCACATTGTCACGAAGATTGTTGCAAACGTGTTGCATTTTGAGTCAATCATTCCTTACTAATGTCTGTCGTGGGCCCGAGGGCCGTGTGCTCACGTTATCTTTTACCGAGTTGAGTGTTTTGTCAGGAATGACCTTGAGGTCGGTGCGATAATGTAAATAGTGCGCAGACTTTGTTCAAGAGGCATAGATCTGCATGAGTCCCTGCAGTTACGAGGCCCATGAGGATCTATGCCTCTTGCTGTACCCACTTTGTATATTGAATTTGCGAATTCGAAAACACAGGGGTTGATATATGTAAAATACTGAAGGGCACACACACACACACACACTGAAAAGTGCACTAGACGCCATGCACAGACACTCACCAAGAAGAAATGTAAGATGATCCACTGCACGAGTTCACAAGCACTAGGGGCGGCGCGTCCGTACTACATGGTCACAGCCCCACAATGAGGAATGATCACTGTTTCAAGAAATTTGTTTTCAATACAAGGATATTTGTCTTTGCCTGCCCAGCGTAAATAAAATAAACAAACATAATATCGCAACATGTGTCACAAATGTTAGTAAACTTGATAAAACAGTTTCAAAATCGCGATACTAAGACCAACCTTAGATTATCTAAGTTACATATTGCACCAACTCCGCTATTGAATTACCAATATTACCTTTAAAAAGTATTACAATAAAAGGTACACTCAACCTTTAACTAAAAGAAACATATGACAGTACCTTTAAGTAATAATGTCAAACACACAGGCACACTCAGGCACACACACACACACACACACACACACACACACACACACACACACACACACACACTCACACTCACACAAACAAGCACGCACACACACACACACACATTTCAATGTGTGTGTGTGTGTGTGTGTGTGTGTGTGTGTGTGTGTGTGTGTGCGCGCGCGCGCGCGCGCGGGCGTATGTATGTGTGGATTATCATTGGCACGCGCTGAAAAAAGTGGCAAAACAAGTTTCCGAAAACGGCTGTCTTCAAGTGCATTTGTGAAAACACAGGCAATGACACCGAGCAACCGAGTATAGTGATCGCTAGGTGGCCAAGTGCCTTCTGTTCACACACACACACACACACACACACACACACACACACACACACACACACACACACACACACACACACACAGAGACACACACACACACACACACACATGCCCCCGCCCCCACCCACCTTACGTGAATAGTGGGAACACCGCATCACTCGACTACCACCCTCCCCTTCCTCCCCCCACCCCCCACCCCCCGAACCCCCCACATCTTGATTTTACCTCGACTCTGCGCTACCCAAACCAACCCCACCCTTAGTAGTTTGATTTTTCGATGACTGTGAACAATATCCCCCCTCTCCCCCCCCCCCCTCCACATCCCCCGCTTGTCCATTTTCGAGCAGCCGGGGATGCCTTTTCTGTCAGGCTGAGGGTCGCAAATATTAAGTTGGAACACACCCCCTCATCCCCCCCCCCTCTCGCTCTCTGGAGGTAACTGATCCGCCCCTGTGGAGTACGGGGTAGACTTACGTCTATAACTGGCGCCTTGTTGTTATATCCGAAATTTGTTATAAGCGAAGTAATTTACACAGAAGGAGTGTTGTCGGGACCTCTAAAGTCATTTAGTTTTATTCCACTTGTGTTTTATCCGACCTTGTTACATGTACATAAGGGAAGTACAGTGTGTATTACTGATACCTTGTGGTCTCATGTCCGACTCGCTGTACGATCGCAGATTAGCGGTAGGCTTGTTCGCACAACGCGCGCAACCTTCCAGGAAACGAAAGGTTAGTGCCATACAATACATTAGAAGACCCGTCCACACAGGAATTTACCCGAGACCCGCGTTTTTAAGTTCCTTCTATTTATAAAAAAGACTTTTTAGGATGGGTCGCGGTGGAGCGAATTTAATAGCATGTCCATGATGTCAAATGGGGGGGGGGGGAGGGGGGGGGGCAGGCGTAATCCTCTGACAACTGAAGTAACAAGATAAAAATTGTATGGCTGGTTACATCAACCTCGCTGCTAGACGTACATCATTTGCGCGCAAAGCGCCGTATTACCGTATGTGTGTGTATGTATGTATGTATGTATGTATGTATGTATGTGCGTGTGTGTGTGTGTGTGTATATCTGCATGTATGTGTGTGTGTGTGTGTGTGTGTGTGTGTGTGTGTTCGCTAGTTATTTGGGTTTAACGCCGAGTAAATGTGTGTGTGTGTGTGTGTGTGTGTGTGTGTGTGTGTGTGTGTGTGTGTGTGTGTGTGTGTGTGTGTGTGTGCGTGCGTACGTGCGTATATATGTAACCAAGAGAGTGAACGATATTGCTATAGACACAAGCTTGAAACTTGGCGAAATACATTATTTAAGTGGTGGCTAAGAAGATGATGATGATGAACTTTATTTTTCATTTTTATTTAACATCTACAGCACAAAAAAAGGGAAAATTATAAAAAATATATTTACATACAAAACCCAATAGCATCATTATATACGGAAGAAAAAAAAACACTCATCACACACATAATGCACGCACGCACGCACGCGCGCGCGCCGCTCACACATACACCCACACACGGAAACAAACACGAGCACATCACACACACACACACACACAAACCTTCCGTATGAAATACATGAGATACAGGAGATATTACAGAGAGCCTTCGAGCATATTGTAATTGAGTGTCTCATTGAAGACGTAAAAGACCGTTTATTGAAAGTCGGTTGACCCAGATTTGAGTCCGTAATATTTGTCATATTTACAATACTTGATATTGTGAATATAGCTAGTTTGGAGAAAGACATTGGATGAGTTCGTTAGCCAGCTTTGTGCCCTTTCAACCTCCTCAGACAGTGGCGGTGACGTACAAGAAGCAACTCCACGACCACGCAGACATACTCTAAATATGACGTAATTCTCTCACTCGCTCGCTCGCTCTCTCTCTCTCTCTCACACATGCGCGCATCTCCAAGAGGCATAGATCCTCATGCGCCGGCATCTATGCCTCACGAGGATGTTTGGAGCGAGCGAGCACGCACGCACACGCATACACATACACACACATCGACGCGCTTTCAGAAGCGCATGCATGTGTACTTAGTACTATCATGTACTTAGGAAAGTCAACCTGATTTCACTATTATAGCAAGACTGACATTGTTCCGTGAAATTCTAGTTTTGTCACCATTTTCTCAAATCTTCAAGCGAAAGCGAAACTCATATTACGTTAAATATAAGATGAGGATTTTATCCCACTAGACTACTAGTCTACCGTATTGTTTTGAGCTCACGTGCGCTTTTTGTTTTAGGAACATTCAGAGTTGTTCATAATTTTAAGCTTATCTTTCTGATTCATTTCCCTCCTCTCTAAGCCAACCTCCGATCAACACACACGCCGGCAGACACAAATAAAGACGGACACACGGCGCTTCACGCCACTAGTACGCTCTGTGGGTTGGGGTAGGGACAGGAATTCTGAAGAAGAATAGCACGAGCAGCAAAATGACGTCACTATAAGCTTGACGTCATGGCATCGCTGGTCTCACGACGCCGCGCCGTGTACACTGTGTCGAATTTAATGTTTCACGTCACTCATCCGAAAGGCACGCAGCCTCTTCCAGAGCTGACAGTTTTGTTCAACACAACCTCTTTCATAGCTGAGCTGACTGTTTGATGAGAGTAAATAGTGGCTCCAAAACTTGCAAAAATAAATCAATTATTATTGAAAAGTTGAAGAGGTACAACGCTGGATTACGAACTCATTCATGATTTCCCTTTAATCCATCCTATCCCCCCCCCCCCCCAACCTGGTCTGATCCGCACGGCAATGGCACACACAAACACAGACGGCAGACACGGCGCTTTCTACCGGTTATACGTTCTTTGAGCTGGCGTAGCCACAGCCATTTTGAAGAACAAGGTGGAATGGCCCATGCCCACAAAGCCTCTTCTGTATGAGCTTGCATGCATTGCATATTCCACCTTTTCCACAATACGTCGCAAATATCATACAAAAATAGAGAAACCGTCTTCCTAAATGAAGGAGAACATCGTGCCAGCTCATAAACATGTAAAACTCTGACGTACTGGTGATTTGCGACAATTATGAACATTGTATATAACACCGAGGCTGTTACGTTTGTGATTGTATTATTCTTTGAGAGCATGTGTGTGCTAATGATAAGAAAGATCCCTTATTCATTTGAGTTATTTTGGATGAGAATTACGTGACATGGGGACGTAGCTTAGTGGATAAGACACTGCGCTGGCAGTCGTAAGATCCCGGGTTCGAATACCCTGGTGGGCAGGAATGGGATGTGGACTTTTCTTTATTCCCATCGAGTCAAATTTACTTACAGACTCGGCTTACGGTTGCCGGACTCGCCTTCGTGTGCACAGCACGCACAATCATCAAGTGCGCACGTTAAAAAGCCCATTACCACTAATCGAAAAGAGAAGTAGGGCCAGTGAAATGGAAACAGAAATTTTTCACATGCACCGAAGTTAATAGCCGGGTGGAGGTTTGCACATAAAGTAGCGCTTAACTAGCAGCAGGCTTTCAAAGTTTCAGCTTCCATCCCTACGGCGACGTCTTGAGTATCTTTAATTAGATGGATATGTGCGCCTTTGAGATACCGTACATATGCATACATACATACCTTTTAGTAGGATTCATTTTCTTTTGCACGGAGACTTTCTCTACAATGTTGTAAAGTTTTGCCTACATTAGACTGGACATACCCTTTAGTAGGATTCATTTTCTTTTGCACGGAGACTTTCTCTACAATGTTGTAAAGTTTTGCCTACATTAGACTGGAAGGTTCGAGCAAGGTCGCGATCTTTCTAGTGACCTCAGATTTGACGTCAAAGTTGTCGGCTACATTTCGTAACATTGTATCAAAGACGCCTAGATATTAGTGGAAATTTGTAGTTCATTCTAGTGTATTCTTTTTCATGAATATTAATGAGTTTTGGTAACGTTTTCTTTTCTGATTGGTTGTGTTGTGTTAATTTGCTGGATTATTCTGGACATCTGTAATAGTATAAAAGAGCGTGTTAGAAAATATGTGTGTGTACATTGTATGAGAGACGCAGTGTGTCAAAAGGTTTGATGCATTGTAGAAGAGACAGTGTATCAGTGCTGGTACATTTGTGGATGCTTTGTGCGGAGATCGCATCGCTGCAATAAAATATTGTTGGAACTGTTACTCTAGTATGGACTACAACCTTAAGCCGCATGTGACGTTTTGCAGCTAAGTGAAGTTTATTTACAAGAACGCTGTGTGCGTGCGTCTGGTGTGAGTATATCTTACTTCGACTACGACTACCACGTAACAGACACGTTTGGTGCTTTTACGTCATCGTCACTGTTTGATTGTTCTGATGAAATCAAAAAGTCTTACTTTGACATTTTTTCCGAATTTCGCTTTTATTGTGGAAAAGGGTAAAGACGTACAAAGCTGGTTAACGAACTCATCTAATGTCTTTATGCAAACTAGCCATATCCAAAATTTCAAGTGCATATAATCAAAATTGCGAACTATACTCTGGGTCAACCGACTTTCTATAATCGGTTTTTTATGTCTTCAGTGATACATCCAATTACAATAAGCTCGGAGGCTCTCTTAGCCACGCACTGAATAAAGTATTTTGCCAAGTTTCAAGCTTGTGCGTACAGATATATCGGAGATTATCGTGTTCACACACACACACACACACACACACACACACACACACACACACACACACACATACACACACATACAAGAGAGAGAACAATAGAGATTATCAAACCACCCAGCCATTGTCTTAAGTTTGTCTTAATTAATTAACTAATTAAGCTCATTAACGCCCGCACGGTCGTTTCTCGTTAAAAAAAAAAAAAAAAAAAAAAAAAAAAAAAAAAAAAAAAAGGCCCCATACAGTGCACTTAGTAAAAATAAACTAAAGACATTTCAACCATACACCTAAATTAATAATTAGACAATTACTCTCCATCGTCTCCCAACACCCCCTCCTATCTCAATGCACACAGTTCATTTCAAATAAAGTGCAGTCAACAACATTAAGTACCTACCTTGCTACAGGTCAACAAAATGTAAATTAATAAGTAACCTTCAACTGACAAGTAACTTTAAAGTTGCTTCTACAATGTAATACAAGAAAACTCATTTACAGAAAGACACATAAATGAGGGTAAAAAAAAAATAGATGACTCTCCTTTGTCTATGCGGGAGATAATGGGATTGGATAAAACACTGCAAACAATCAGAGGTGAGCTGGTGAATAATGAAGCCAAAATATCTTGGTTGTACATTGCTTAATGTCCCGACAAATGCCCCAGAATAGAGAGGAAACGCCACCCTGTGGAGCTGACCACGGTGACCATGGAAACTAAAAATAGTTAACCTCACCCAAGTCCCCCAGGGCAGACCCGGGTGGGGGGTGTAGCCAATATAGGTGAGCTTGATAATCACATAGAAATAGAAAAAAAAACACTAGATAAGCAGATGAAGAAAATTATGAACACAGAAATAAAAGAAAGAATACAACACGATTAAAGGATTGCAGACAGAAAGATCAGCACGGCTAGAAATAGTTGAAATTGGGAAAGAAAAACTGAAAACACAGGTCAACAGGATTAGAAAAACTATTCAGAAAATACTTCATGAAGACACAACTTTGGCTGATTAAATTGAAAACACTTTTCAGAGAACAAGGTATTACAATTGCAAGTTTAATTTCTGCCCTTGGGTTTATTATTAGTACTGTTGTAATGGCTGTGTCTGGTGATGGTCTACCGGCCCCTCCTCCTCCGACTCCACCACCAGACCCAAAAGATCTGCAGTCATGGGTAAAGAATTAGTTGTTGATAAGTACTGCGAGGAAGGTAGTCGGATTTATGGCAGAGCATGTGTGGGTTTTTCTGACGTCAGTAGGAGGATTAATCGCAGGATATTTAATGAAACAGGTAAAGAAGTAATATCCCTAGTCCAGTAAGGCCTATTACCAATGCAGTTCTCTATGACTCATGTGTGTTTACTGAGATGTTTACGAAGGCTGCTTGGCATTTTATACAGAGATCACATCACAAACGAGGAAGTGGGAAGCAGAATCAGGCAAGCCATCAGGCCCTATGAAGACTTATTAACCATTGTGAAAAAAACGCAAACTAAAGTGGTATGGGCATGTCACGCGTTCAGCAGGGCTTGCCAAAACAATCATGCAAGGCACTGTGCAAGGAGGACGAAGGACAGAGGAAAAGATGGGAGGACAATATCTCAGAGTGGACAGGACTGAAGCTGGGCGATACGCTGAGAATGGCAGAAAACAGAGAGGAATGAAGGGAGCTGGTTGCCAAGTCATCAGTGGTGCCCCAACGGTCGGCAAGACTACGGGAGATGATAAATATATAGATGATAGATAGATAGATAGACAGACAGACAGACAGACAGACAGACAGACAGACAGACAGACAGATAGATAGTGTTTATTGGAGATTGTTTTGGGGCCGGGGCTAATGTTACTGGCTGTACGGGTGACGGTGCAGGGGCCGGGACTGTTACTGACTGAACGGGCGATGGCGTGAGCGGTGTGACTGGTGTTATTAATGACTGTAAGTGTATGGTTGTTGGACCCAAGTTTACTGACTGAGTCCTAATTTTTGATCAGCTTTTGCAACAATTATTTCATTTTTATAATTTATTATTGTTCTGATTTGAAGTTGAAGGTCAGATGGCAACATGTTTAACCCAATGCCACCCACAAAGTCAACTTTTGATCTGGCATACCTGAGAACGTCTTGGTAGTGTTGTATGCTTTTAGGGAGATCTACTACTGAATTTGTAGCATCTTACAGGTTTGCAAGAAATTGTTTTTGCGCTTCAAATTTGCCACTCGCGCTTAAGATGTTTGACTTTGTTAGTGATTATACTCCTAGTAAACACCACATGTATGTTCTTATAGACTTATTAAAGCATTCGACTCCCACTTGAGTAAACTCGTCACTTCTGTCTAAGATAAATGTGGTCCAGGCATTAGGCTGTTCCTGTTCTATTGAGCCTAACCAGATTGTATTTTTTGATGAGTGTAACGCACGCAAACTTGCCCCCAGTCGTACGCACAGACTCTCGCACAACAGACGCATACACCGCCACTGACTCAGACGGGCGCATTCATGCGGTAAAACACAACTCACGGGCTTCTTTTCAAACGACGACGTTTATACAAAGTAAACAATAAAACGCTCAAAAGACTATCAAACTATTTACACTACACCACTACCAGCATCTCAACACCTCAGGCACACACACACAATGTAACTGCCAGGCTAGGTATTAGTTTTTCACAGTCTCCAACCTGTCTGGTGTTCTCGCCTGGTTACTGTCAGTCCTTTCACGTCTAGGCGTGCAAGTCCTTTCTCGTAGCTCCTCGAGTCGTCCTGTCTCTCGAGTCGTGGACGTCCTCGTTTCTCGTACTGTATCTTTGCTGTGACCCTCGTGTCTTGGCACCGGCCGCTCACTCCCCGAGTGAAGAATTGGAGATATGACCTCGCGTTAGGTCCTGGTGACTGGCGTCTCGGCGTCCGTCTCTCTCTGTCTCCAACAAGCACTCTGAAACCTAGGTTTCAGAGTCTTGGAATACGGGCTAGGTATCTCACACACATCTGCTCAAGCTGACAGTCAAGCCCCGTACTAATGCATTTAGCCCTCTGACAGACTGAACTTCCGCCTAGAACTCACTATAACTTCCAGTATTAACCGTTCCTCAGAAATTCCACGTGGGCCACGGGCCTCACGGACTATCGGCACAAAACAAACCGTTAACAAAAACCGTACCGTATTAAACCTAATGTGTGAACACTATGCATGAGCATAGAGTTTCATCACAATAAGAATGAAGTGTAGCCGGGGTAGTAATCTTGAGGGTATTGTCTGTGACTCATAGCATAATACAATGTTCCCACGCCCTGGTGATCATCAGTATAAGTGTACATATACATCTGACTTGTCACGAGCCTGCACACCGCCCGCAACCTGTTCCTTTCATCAACAAGAAACATAGACTGCCATGAGCCTCTGCAGCTGTAGTAATAATAATAAAAATTACGTATTTATAATGCGCTTATCTTATAATAATTATAACTCTAAGTTTGCACTCACTTTAGACAATGACTCACGTACCACAAATAGTGAAATACATTGCGACAGTCAGCTTGGGATGGGGAGTGTGGTGATATAGTGCTAGAACTGTTGAAAGTGGTGAGTTTTGAGGGCAGACTGGAAGGAGGAGAGAGAGTGTTTCTGACGGAGAGAGTGGGAGGGGCCGAAAGTGCTGAGATTGGTGCGGGGGATGAGGAGGCGGAGAGGGTCGGAGGCGGAGCGGAGGGGTGAAGTAAGTTGGAGAGATAGGTAGGAGCGTAGTTGTTCAGGGATTTGTAGCAGAGAGACAGAATCTTGTATTGGATGCGTTGGGGGATGGGGAGCCAGTGAAGGACTTTGAGCAAGGGAGTGATGTGGACGGATTTTTTCTTTCTGAGGATGATGCGGGCCGCATTGTTCTAGACACGCTGGAGAGTGAAAGTGGTGGAGTGAGGGAGGCCGGAAAGGAGAGGGTTGCTGTAGTCGATGCGAGATAGGATGAGAGAGACAGCTTTGATGACAGCTGCGGTAGTGAGGTATGTTATGATCTGACTGATGCGGCGGAGGTGAAAATAGCATGCCTGGGCCGTGGCGGAGACGAAGCTGGTCATGGAAAGAGAGGAATCGAGGATAACGCCGAGGTTCTTGGCCGAGTCAGAGAGGGAGATGGGGGTGCTGTCGAGTTGAAGGTGGAGAGAGGGAGGGAGCTGGGAAAGGTTCTGGCGAGTGCACACCAGCATGGCTTCCGTTTTGTCGTCGTTCAGTTTAAGCTTGTTTGTTAAGCTTGTTTGCTGTCATCCAGTTTTTCACGTCTTCGTAGCAGTCAGCCGTGTGAGTTAGTAATGACTGAGTGTTGTCGAGTTTGTCTTTGTCTAGTAGTTGTGAGTCGTCAGCGTAGAGGTGGTGGTGTATGTGGTGAGACTGGATGATGTTGGACAGGGGAGAGGTGTAGAGTGTGAAAAGGACCAGGCCCATGACGGACCCTGTACAACGCCGCAGGAGAGCCTGACTGGGTTGGAGGAGACGCCATCGATGGTGACAGACTGCTGTCTGTCGGACAGATAGAAGAGAAACCAGGAGTGAGCAGAGTAAGTGATGCCAAAAGAGTGGTGAAGGCGGTGGAGGAGTTAGAATGGTCTATAGTGTCGAAACCGGCAGAGAGATTGAGTAGCGTAAGAAGGGAGATGTTGCCCGAGTCGGTGGAGAGAAGCAGGTCGTTTAGGATATGTAGAAGGGCTGTTTCAGTGCTGTGATGTTTGCGATAGGCAGACTGGAAGGTACTGAGGAGGTTGTGGTCGGCAAGGTAGAGGTTGAGCTGGTTGAGAACAACCTTCTCAAGAAGCTTGGACAGGAAAGTCTATGTCCCTTGCTGACATAAACTGACCCACACAGATACTCATGTGGAGGTAGAGGTTGTAAATTTCATTGCTAAACTTTGCTTATGAATTAAACTGGATTAAAATCATTTTGTAAATTTGCATATCAGTGTTAATAATAATAATAATAATAATAATAATAATAATAATAATAATAATAATAATAATAATAATAATAATAATAATAATAATAATAATAATAATACTGTTCATTGCCATTTGCCTTAAGAATATAAAACATAGGAATGTGTGTTGGTGTCACTACAAATACAAACGTCACAGTCAACAATAAAAATGTTTTGTTTCGGTGTGCATTATAGTCTCTGTAAGCAAACCTAAAATGGTCGCAGAGAGGGGATGCCACGAAGCGAAGGTAAAGTTTTGTTTTGGACTGGGTACATAAATTATCTTGAGCAGCAATTTGCTTGATATAGTGCCGAAAACAGTCAGATGTGATTACTTGACCCGATCAAAATGTCCTCGTCGTACCGTCTCTGACATTTTGATTCAGGTCTCGGGTAACAATTGAGCAGATCTTCAACCTGAGAGTTGTATGTGAGCGGTACAGCCAGCACCTCTATCATGTCTTTGTGGATTTTAAGAAAGCGTTTGACAGGGTGTGGCATGCAGCCCTTTGATCCACCATGAAGCTATACAACATCAATGCCAACCTGATCAAAGTCATTGCAAACCTTTACAACAAGGCCACTAGCGCAGTCTGCTTCAACGGCAAAATAGGAAACTGGTTTAGGACTACAGTCGGAGTCAAACAATGCTGCTTGCTCTCACCTACCTTTTCAACATCTTCCTGGAAAGAATCATGACGGACGCTATGAAAAATCATGAAGGAACTGTCAGTATTGGAGGCAGAACTATCACGAACTTGCGCTTTGCGGACGACATTGATGGCCTTGCAGGAACAGAGAAGGAGCTAGCTCGGCTGGTGGAATAGCTGGATAGTACAGCCATTGCGTATGGGATGGAAATCACTGCAAAGAAGACCAAACTGGTGACCAATAACGCCAGTGGCATTGGCACTGAAATCATGGTTTGAGGCCAAAAACTGGAAACAGTTAAGAAATTCAAATACTTAGGAGCCATTGTGACAGATGAGGGATCAAAACCAGAAATACTGTCCAGGATTGCGCAGACAACAACAGCACTAACAAGATTGAAGACCATATGGAAAGACAGAAACATCACACTTTGCTCCAAGATCAGACTGATGCGCTCCTTGGTGTTCGTGTATGCCTGCGAGTCATGGACCCTCACAGCAGACCTCGAAAGGAGAATACAAGCCACTGAAATGAGATGTTTTCGAAGGCTGCTTGGCATCTCATATAGAGATCACATCACGAACGAGGAAGTGGGAAACAGAATCAGGCAAGCCATCGGGCACTATGAAGACCTATTAGCCACTGTGAAAAAAACGCAAACTGAAGTGGTATGGGTATGTCACGCGTTCAGCAGGGCTTGCCAAAACAATCCTGCTATGCATTGTGCAAGGAGGACGAAGGAGAGGAAGACAGAGAAAAAGATGGGAGAACAATATCTCAGAGTGGATAGGACTGAAGCTGGGCGATACGCTGAGAACGGCAGAGAACAGCGAGGAATGGAGGGAGCTGGTTGCCAAGTCATCAGTGGTGCCCCAACGGTCGGCAAGATTACAGGGTATAGATAGATAGATAATCACATCTGCCTCTTATCGGCACTATATCAAGCGAAATGCTGTTCAATATAATATAATGTATGTGTGTGTGTGTGTGTGTGTGTGTGTGTGTGTGTGTGTGTGTGTGTGCGCGCGCGCGCGCAAACTTGCGCGCGCGTGTGCGGAGAAGCTCAAATTACGCATGACAGAGCACATGACACGTGTGTTACCTGTGTTGTACTCGGTCATGCCACCTGTGAAGAAGAGAAAACAGTAAATAGAAGCAGGTGATTGTTATGCTGTCATTACACACACGCACACACACACACACACACACACACACACACACACACACACACACACACACACACACACACACGGCGGTGTTTTTTTTTTAATATAAATTTTTATATCACAATTCGGATTTCCATCGCTTTCTGACAGACAATTTGTTAGTTGTACATTGCTTAACGTCCCGACAGCAACAAGACTTTCTCAGGAGGTGCCTACACTGCTCGTGAAAAAAACCCCACTAAACAAAATATTGAATGCATGTCGCCAGCCGGTCTAATACGCTAAATAAACCTAAGACCATTTAGCAACGCACATCCAATATCAAGATCTACAGGCAGCGCAGACAATAGGGAGAGTTTAAAAAAAGGAAAATACAAGTGAATGGACCATGGGTTGACAGAAACACATGCCCCAGAATAGAGGGAAAACCCCACCTTGTGGAGCTGACCAGGGTGACCCTGGGAACTAAAAACTAGTTAACCCCACCCAAGTCCCCCAGGGCAGATCCGGGTGGGGGTTGTCAGAGAATTAAGCTAATCTGTTTTTTTCTTAGTCACTAAGTTGGTCGCAGTTGCTGTCAGAGGACGTTTTAGTGTGCCAAGCAGACTGATGTGCATAGGTATATTGAATTTTCTTATTCTGTGCTGCTTTGGTGGTCCGTTTATGTTCAAAGCAGACTTTTCCAGATGAAACATTTTCGTCCTGAGAAACTGTCCAATAGTGAAATCCTCTGTTTACCACACAACAGTTTTCTTTAACCCATTTAATACTATGGATGCATTTCCCAAATTTTGGAGGTGTCATCTAAAGACTGAGTACCAGTTGTAGTAGATGGATTGACCATGATAATTCAACGGTAGTGCCAGATTAGCATTTTGCTTGATGTCGCCAAGCAAATCTGGCACTACCCTTGCATTACCATTTGTCACGACCCCCGCTTCCGGGGCGCGAACTATGAGTGCTACCACTCGAGACACACTCAACCCACACTAACACAAACCTAAGAGCTGTTCTTAATTAGACGAACTATTGATCGGCAAACCTAGATCGGAGAAGATCGGCGATCTTTTGGTTTGTTTCTTAATTGAGGTTGAACGAACCTAGGCGAACTTCAGCAAACCAGGTTTGCCATGGTTCTCTTTCTTAACTGAAGTGCTTGATTCGGCGTACTTACTGTCTGCGAAGGTGTTCAAAATGGCTGCCGCTATGCCGCTTCGCGATTTGAACGATGTTTGTTTTTGTGCTCCTTGCAGTAGCGACCCCACAAACAGCGTTGCGCCTCCCACAAATCAATAAAAATAGGTCTTGTTCTTCGCACGAGTGAAATATCACCGTCCGCCATATTTGTTTGTATCGGTGACTGTCTTATCTCCAACGCATAAGAGGGTAAAAGTTTTGACCAATCAGAGAAAAGGTTCGCCTTTGTTTGCTCAACATGTTGAGCGAACCTTTTCTGACAGCGAACTATGGTTTGCCGAGGTTCGTGAACTACTTCGAACTAGGTTCGCCGTATCTTTAGATCATCCAATTAAGAACCAACCTGGTTCGTCCGAGATCGTGAACTGTAGTTCGTCAGAGTTCGCGAACTAAAGTTCGTTTAATTAAGAACATGCTTAACACAAACACCAGAGGAACAATGACGACGACATTTATTACATATAACCCTAACAATAATCAACTATTCTCACGAAATCCTATCCACGCATTCACACATCACAATCACACTACACTCGTCCGAACTCCCCACCCTGCAATAACCACTATACACAATACGAAATATCAAACAAATATACAATAAAATAAATATCCCTAATACAAAAGGTTGAGGAAACTAAAATATAATAACAAATATCTTAAATAAAATACAAAATGAAACTGAGGCTGAAAAGCTTAAGCCACTGGACCGCGAGGGAAGCACAAGCGTCAGCGCTAACGCCAGTTAGACCAACGCCTATGCTTCCGCGAAGAGTCCCTCACAGCAAGTGGCTCCTTAAGGAACACAGTATTTCAAATAGCACAATATCAAATATACGATAAACCAAATATGCCTACTAAAACACAAGCGAAGATCAAGAAAAATAAATATGGTTCGTAAGCTACTGAATCTCCCCAGCGGGAGCACGAGCGACAAGTTCGAATTAATTTAACGTTTTCGCAAAAGATATTCGCAGCGCAAGGCTCCTTTAACTAACAATGTTTCAGAATAAACAGTATCACGTATACAAATGGAGCAAATATCCTTAGTTTAACACAACTGAAAGTCGAGCAAACTCAAATTCCACGTCACCGGACCTTCTCGCCGGAAGCACAACCGTTATGCTCAGCTCAGCTCGACGCTCTTGCTTCCGCGATAAGGCCTTCCGTAACACAGACTGCCTTTTGAATAATACAGTAACTCAAAACATTTTCGTCACTATGACAAAGCTTCTCTCACAATACTGACACGACGAGGAGATGAAATAAATCTCACAACGTTCTTTACAAGATTATACACCAACAAAACTTTGCTTAAACAGGTTAGAAATAATTAAGTGGGACGACCCGACCTGACTAACATGCGGCGTACCGTGACACTCGCAACAGCAGCCAGGTATGGTGTCGTAGCTCCACAAGGCGGAGTGACAGTCAGCCCCCACTCTCAGTACCACCGTTGGACTAGATTTGGAACCAGATTTGGATGCACTAAAACACAGGGGCAAAAATACACATAAATAACTAATAAAAGAAACAAGATAATCACATCACCCTTCCCGCAACTTTAATTGCCGTCTTTTATATCCCCTTCACCTCTCTCCCACAACAAAAAAATTCAACCTCAACGAAATACATATTTACAAGTCACCACATGACTCTCTTCCGATATTTACACTCCTACGCTAAATAGTGAGACGGTCTTAGTCGCTTGATCGGCGTTAAACCCCAATAACTAATCCGTCGCTAAATACTATCAAATACAACAGATGGCATTCCCTTCTACATTCTATTCTTACACTTGCCCCCCCCCCCACACCTCAATACACTAACCAAAATAATAATAACAGAACAAGCAAACACAAACAAACCCCCCAAGCAAATGGCCACTAAAGAATTGTTGCGTGTCCTTACGAGTGGAGACACCCTGGCTAGGACGACGACAAATAAGGACAGGACAAACCAGGGGTAAAGTCGTCGAAGCTCTTCTCTTTTCTCCTTCCTCGGACACCGGCTCTTGGGACGACCAAAACCGTATCGCAGGGCCGATACACAATTCCGACAGCTGTTTGTGGCCTCCAGCAAATGGCGAACCACGCCTGAAAAACCACCCTCGGAGACTGTTGGCAAAAGCGACCAACTCGTTCGCTGGTAGAAATGCGACTGTCTAACAATTTGGATAACCGTTAGGTTAGCGAAAATAAACTCACTAAGTCATGTGATGTAAAAATACGTGAAACAACAACCACCCGATCGCGTTTAGACTGAGCGATCACGTGTGGCACGCCCACATTGAAACTCCCGCGCGGCAGCAAATACTCGTGTACAGGCCAAATACTAGACACCTATGCTATCGCTACCCGGTGACTAACTAAACCCTGTCACCCCTCTAAGCTCACTCCCCTACAAAATAAGACCAAAAAAAAAAAAAAAAACGTGTCGTGACACCATGGTAGATCCATCTCCTGTTGTAGGGTGTTGGGATAAAACTGAAAGTAGTGTCCAGTGTTGACATTGTAACTGCAAGTCCAGCAGTGTATTCATCGTATAGACGTGACAGATCCGTGCTACTGCTACGTGCCTGTGAGAGTACTCAGTGACCTCATTATCACCCTCCGCTCTCCGGCCTCTTTCACGGTATCTCTGATCTGGCAAGTCATATTTACTCTAGGCATGTTACTTCTAGCACATGCAATCCGTTTTGATGTAGTTTGTATCGTCTTTGTGTTATTGATGTTGGAACTTCATCTATTATGTGACAAAACTCAACACAGACAGTGAAATCCGTATCTTTATTTTCACCTTATCCTGCTGGCTACTGGTTTGTCACAATGACTACAGTGTTTTTGGTGTCAGTGTGTTGGGCAGAATGTCCGCTTTTAAACAAACAAGTTTTGCATCACACACTTGAACGGTAAATAAGAAAGTCACGAAAAACAAAAGGTAGTCATTTTCCCTATTGCACTGCGCTTATCAGGAAGCCCGCTTACCAGCCAGCCTAAAAGCTGGGAGACTCGCTGAGGCAGCGCGCGTGCCCCAGATGTGACCCATTCTCGGCTTGCTTGGAACAAACTAAGTGCCACTTCAGTCTAGCGCTGGGCCAAACAGCCGTGCATAAGGATCTATGCCTCTGGCTAGAAAATCTTTGTGCCCATGCTGTTTGGACAGTTGCGGCTTTGAGTCGTTCAAATAATAACAAAGATACCAGAAACCGAAATGTACGTCCATTTGCTGAGAAGGGGGCAACACGACCCTGTTTCAGTCTATGACTATGCCTGAACATTCGATCGAAGTAAATGTGCCTCTATGACTGCACACTCCTGTCCTGAATCGTTCCGCCTGTGTCCAATCAAGTTAGGCCATACTGCACGATTCATTTGCACCCCAGCCTGCAGTTCCTTCGCAGCACTCACATTCGCTCCCGACTCGCCTGGACCACACGGTGATTATAGTTTATTATATTATATACGTTGACATGCGTACTGTCAAAGAGTTTATATAATTATGTACATGGTTAGTTAGTTATTGGGGTTTAATGCCGAGCAGACGACTAAGGCCATCTCACGGCGGGTACATGTACATATGTACTGTCGAACAGTTTATACGTGGACATGTGTACTGTCAAACAATTTATATATTTACATGAACATGTGTACTGTCAAACAGCTTACATATATACTTGGATATGTATGCTGTCCAACAGTTTATATATCTGCATGGACATGTGTACTGTCAAACAGTCTATATTATACATCTGGCTTGATATGTTGCCGATAACAGGCCGAGACCCGAATCAAAATGTCCGAGTCGTTAGACGAGGATATTTTATTCGGGTCAAGTAAACACATCTGTCGGTTATCGGCACTACATCAAGCAAAATGTTGCTCAATATAATTTATGTACCCAGTCCAAAACAAAACAAAATATTCATTTTGCGGCTGATTGTGGTGTTCAGATAAAACGCATGAACGACTGACGACTGCATATTATCAGTGCCGACTCAGCGCATACTGATTGCGTCTGACTATGAGCAGATCCCAGTGCTTTGTATAACCGGGTGTTTTCAGTACCGAGTAAATTTCTACTTGTTACTAAATCACGCATAATTGCGGAAAATGCCAGCAGGTTTGTTTATTATTCTTTTCTCAGGGTGTCGATATCGCCAGCTCCCATCTTGTCAATTTCACTAGTCAGTCCAGCGCTAGCGTTTCGCACGTTTCCTCAGTGGCGTCTGTTCTTCGTTGGTGTTTGTGTATATGATGTACATTTCGAGCGTTCGTACACACGAGGTATTTTATTACTACTACATATAAGAAGCTTGTTAATGTTGAGGTATGAAAATATTTCGCGTTTCCGTTTTGAAAAATGCATGTATCATCAAGATCGAGTCTTGGCGCGCAAGGGATTTTGGCCGGAAGGGAAGCATATCAAATAAATTCATGAATATTAATTTGCTTCTTATACAATATATCAATACATGTGTCAAAGAAGGAAAACCTTTATGGAGTGAGTACATACATGATATATATATACAAGGACATGTGTACTGTCAAACAGAAGAAAAAAAAAACAGTTTCATAAAAGACAAAAAGACGCATATATACATTTGTAAGT
This sequence comes from Semisulcospira habei, assembly GCA_036245525.1. Taxonomy (NCBI): domain Eukaryota; kingdom Metazoa; phylum Mollusca; class Gastropoda; family Semisulcospiridae; genus Semisulcospira; species Semisulcospira habei. The sequence continues at coordinate 112,744,953 of BTPG01000001.1, read as the reverse complement.
GTCGGTTAATATGTCCAAATATGGTACGGTGCGTCTCTGAAGGTTCCAAACTGGTCAATGTGACTTAGATTAACCTCTAACCTCTAACCCGCCGCTGACGCACATTCCAAAAACTTTTTTCACTCAACGCCCAAAACCACAGCCGTCCACAGGACATGGCCACAAAGTGGTTTCAGCAAGAGGTATAGATTCTCATGAGCCCCCGCAGTTGCGGGGGCTCATGAGGATCTATACCTCTTGCAGCCAGCTCGTGTTTACTTTTCTCGGCCGTTAACGGGTTATTCAATTCAAAACTGGCCGTTGTAAAAACGTTACGTTCTGTCCTGCCCCAAACGGGCTGTCTCCCGCCATTCGCTCCGCTGATCATTGCAATGATTTGAAGGGGACAACCAGTGTGATCCTGCCATAGTTGCTTGAGATACGGTGTTCCTCAGGGCTCGGGGCTGGGCCCTATTCTTTTCGTACAGCCTCGTTTTGGTCCAACTCTCACGAGGGTGAAGCCAAACCTGCCCAAACAACAAAATGATTTTTGACAAATACTGCATCATCGGTCGATGCTGAATGATAGTTGTTATCACATTGGTACAGAAAAATGCCTAGAAAAAAAAGCTGCCCACCAAAACCGCGACAATACATAACTCGATACTAAATGAAATTTCTGAATTTCTTTAAATTAGACAGAAATGTTTATCCCTAAATCGTCACCAGTAGAGCAGAAGGATGTTGAACTATCCATGTATTGCGGCCATTTTTCACAAACTAGGATCTATATACTTAACCCCCTAAATGTCACTGTAGGTACAGTTTTGTTTCTTGAAATCTTTGTTCACTCAACGCCCAAAAGCCAAAACCGTCTTGTTACGTGTTGAGTCGTGGTCGTAGTATGATATCACACCAGACGGCACGCACGTAAGGTTCTTTTAAAGAAACTTCATTCAGCTGCAACCAGTCACACGTGGCATAAGGATGCAGACCACACTGGAGTAACAGTTACAACAATATTTTATTGCAGTGATGCGATCTCCACACAATGCGTTCACAAATGCACCAACACTGATAGAATGTCTCCTCTGCAAAATGTCAACACTTTGACACAATGCGTTTCTCATACAATGTACATCACCATACACTGCATAACTCCGTCGCTGACAATGAAGCAACGATATCTTGCGTAGCTCTCTCAATGTCAATGTGCTTACGATACACTGCAATTGTACCACTGAACAATGTACCGACGCTGTTACATCGCAATTGTACAACTGAACAATGTACATACGTGCTTCCTAGCACGATCTTTTATAGTGGTATGCTTTCAAGAATAAAGTGAGCAAATTCATTCAACACAACCAATCAAAATAGAATACGTAACCGAAACTCATAAATATTAATGAAAAAGAATACACCAGAATGGTCTACAAAAATCTGGCTGCTATTTCCAGCCCTTATTTTGGGAAATCCCGGCGCTTTATGACGTCTCACAAAAATATAGTAGACAGTTCACGACCTTGCCTACACTTTCTGGAAGTTTCACGATCTTTCGTAATACATACCGACCGGCTGCTAACTTCACGCGTACATAAAACAACTATGAGTATTTGAGCGGCTTTAATACTGTGTTGCAAAATGTTGCCGACACTTTGATGTCAGATGTGAGGTCACTCGTCAGAGCGCGACTTCGCTCGAACGTTCTGGTCTATTCTCAGCGAATCTACGCATCACAAAAATCGACTGCTCTTCTCCGTGCGACTTTGCTAGAAACTTCCCGAGTAATCTTAGCGTATCATAACAAAGCCAATTCCGCTCTCTGCTCGAACGATAGCGAAACTTACTGAAAAGGTACGTGATTCGTAATCATGATAGCTCAAATAAATATCGGATCGTTTCCTACGATTTATGCATGCATGCTCTCACAGAACAACACAACCACAATCGTAACATTACCCCCTTTTTAGAACGAAATTTCACAAAATTTATTCTCAAGTCCAAAATACGGTTGTGGATGTGTTAATCTACACAGAACCCTAAATAAGTACAATTTCACATCAAAATCAAATCAAATTAACTTCTTTAAAATAATTAACTCACAGATCCTTTAAAATTGTCCTGAATGAAGATATGTTCCTTTAAACTGTCCTTGACACAAGGAAATGTTCTTTTAACTGTCTGCTCAGGTAATCAGGTCCAAAGTTCTGCGAACCCTTGATTAAACTAAAAGTTTAATGTCAAAGTTCATTTCTGGATCCTCACCAAATCATGAGATGTGTACAGTTCACTGGGTTACTGGTCCTGGGTCGAACACTGTCGGCTTACGGAATGTATGATAATCCAAACATACCAAATTAGATTTTTCTGGTTTCTTCGCGATGACCACTGGCAATCTGGAATCTCTGTCGACTCCCAAGTCCGATGTCTCCCCAACGTTCTTCCTCAGTCTTTCTCTCGTGTTGCGAAGCAGACGACATGGCTCGTCGCGAACCGGCTCGTTTGTTGTCAGACCGACCTAACGCTGGACGCCCGAACTCCGTAGATTGGATTCTCAGCGTCGCTTTTTTATTCCTCTCCTTCCCCTCCTCCTGCAGCTCCGATATCTCCTGTCTCAGAGGAGCCCCGTCTTGCTCATGTCCCTTGTGCATCTGGCTTTCCGACGACCCCATCTGTTCTTCGCGACGGCTCTCGGCATCGTGTCGCAGACTGTCCAACTCATGCGCCTGTTTTTGCTGCAGACGGTGGATGGCTGCTCGTTGTTCCACTTCCAGCCTATCTCGCTCGCTGGCCGCGGTCGCATCCACCTGGTTTTGCTGTCGCTCCAGCGCATTGTACTTCTCTTCCTGACCTCTCGTATTAACGGCACAGGTTTCGGGTCTCCAATCCGGATCTGGATCTTCTACGTTTCTGACGCCGTTTACATTTCCGATGATAAGATCGTAAACTGGGGCCTTCACGCATAACGCCTTCACCTCTCCTGTCAAGTATGGGGTGTCGACACTGACCTTTGCAAGGGGGCTGACTCTGCCAGTTCCATCAGCCAAGATGAGGGTTGTCCACTCCTGTAGCTTCTGATCTTCTGCTGCTAGGTCCTCTCTCACAATGACGCAGCTACAGCCGGTGTCTCTCAGCACTCTCACTGATGTGTTGCCGACGAATCCTGTCACCACCGGCATGTTCGGCACTTCATTCTCAGGCAGCGCGATGTTTGAGACTGGTAAGAATGTAGCCCCGTCGCCGACAGGGATGCGTCCATTCTTTTTGAAAGATTGAATCAGCTCTGGTGTCACTCGCCTTTCTCCAGATTCAAAGTCGCTGGATGACGTCACATCATTGGCTAGTACAGCGGCGGCTCTGTGTTGAGACGTGGTACTACTTCTGCCTGCTATCCCGCGATCTTGGTTGGGTCTTCTGGTGTTATCGCCTCGGGGAACATCCTTGGAAGGACATCGTATCGCCTTGTGTTCTTTCTTTCCACAAGAAAACATGTCAGATTCTCCATCGGCATGTGTTTCGGGGTGTCTCTGACGTTATGAATTTCTTCTGCTGGCGCAACCACACACGCGGTGGCTTACCGGGCGCAGACTTCATGTTGTGAGCGTCCAGGTATCTTTGAGCGAAATCTGCCAGGGCCTTTAGAGACTGGTCCTTTTGCTCCATGAGTCGGGCGGCCAGGTCCTTTGAACGCGCGTTGAGGACTTGCTCTTTGATGATGAGGTCACACAGTCCTGGTATTCCTTGTTTAAACCAGCCAGCTCTATCTATTTCTCCAGATATCTTCTGATTCTTTCAATGAATAGGCCGGGTGTTTCTCCTTCTTCAGGCTTGCAGATCCGAAATCGTCGCCTGTAACCCTCTTCAGTGAAGTCGTACTGTCTCAGCAGGGCGGCTCTCAACTGCGTATAATCTTCGGCTTCTTCTCTTGGCAAGCGGGTGTAAAATTCAGGCGTTTTGCCAGTTAGAAGTGCGCTCAGCTTAATAGCCCAAGTCTCTTGTGTCCAGTTGTTGCTGCTTGCGAAACACTCGAATCGCTCTAGGTAAGCGTCCATCTTATCTGAATTTTCAACGAAAGGTGGTAGCTTTGGCGCACGGGCTGTTTGCTCTCTGCTGGCTAATGCTGTTGCTTCAGTAGGTCTCTGGCTCTGTGCCTCTATCTCCATCTGCTTTAAATGAATTTCATGTTGACGCTGCCTCTCTACCTCTTCTCGCTGTCTCTCTGCCTCTTCTCGCTGTTTCTCTGCTTCTTCTCGCTGTTTCCCTGCTTCTGCTGCTTGAATTTCGAGTTTCCTGATTTCACGCTCTTTAGCTCTTTCTTCTCTCTCCAATCTCGCCTTTTCCTCTCTCTCTCTCTCTCTCTCTCTCTCTCTCTCTCTCTCTCTCTCTCTCTCTCTCTCTCTCTCTCTCTCTCTCTTTTCTTCTCTCTCCAGTCTCTCCTTTTCTTATATTCTCTTCTCTTTTTCCCTCTCCCTTTCTCTCTCCAGTCTCTCCTTCTCTCTTTCTCCTTTACAAACTTGAGGAGTTGAGCTCCTTCAAGTCCACATTCCTTTCCAATTTTAAGGAATGTCTCCATCTCCGATGTCGCCATCTCTGCGTTTTCACTGCTGGCTGTTTTCTCCTGCTACCCTTTCCACTGAGCCAACTGAAGAAGTCCCGTCGGAGGTGTCAAAATGTTATGTGGGTGAGTCGTGGTCGTAGTATGATATCACACCAGACGGCACGCACGTAAGGTTCTTTTAAAGAAACTTAATTCAGCTGCAACCCGTCACACGTGGCTTAAGGATGTAGACCACACTGGAGTAACAGTTCCAACAATATTTTATTGCAGTGATGCGATCTCCACACAATGCGTTCACAAATGCACCAACACTGATACAATGTCTCCTCTGCAAAATGTCTACACATTGACACAATGCGTTTCTCATACAATGCACATCACCATACACTACATAACTCCGTCACTGACAATGAAGCAACGATATCTTGCGTAGCTCTCTCAATGTCAATGTGCTTACGATACACTGCAATTATACAACTGAACAATGTACCGACGCTGTTACATCGCAATTCTACAACTGAACAATATGCACACGTGCTTCCTAGCACGATCTTTTATTGTGGTATGCTTTCCAGAATAATCGAGCAAAATCATACAACACAACCAATCAACATAGAATACGTAACCGAAACTCATAAATATTAATGAAAAAGAATACACCAGAATGGTCTACAAAAATCTGGCTGCTATTTCCAGCCCTTATTTTGGGAAATCCCGGCGCGTTATGACGTCTCACAAAAATATAGTAGACAGTTCACGACCTTGCCTACACTTTCTGGAAGTTTCACGATCTTTCGTAATACATACCGAACGGGTGCTAACTTCACGCGTACAGAATACAACTATGAGTATTTGAGCGGCTTTAATACTGTGTTGCAAAATGTTGCCGACACTTTGATGTCAGATGTGAGGTCACTAGTCAGAGCGCGACTTCGCTCGAACGTTCTGGTCTATTCTCAGCGAATCTACGCATCACAAAAATCGACTGCTCTTCTCCGTGCGACTTTGCTAGAAACTTCCGGAGTAATCTTAGCGTATCATAACAAAGTCAATTCCACTCTTTGCGCGAACGATAGCGAAACTTACTAAAAAGGTACGTGATTCGTAATCATGATAGCTCAAATAAATATCGGATCGTTTCATACGATTTATGCATGCATGCTCTCACAGAACAACACAACAACAATCGTAACATGTCTCCGAAACATGGAGACAAATTGGCCTCAGCAATTTTCACATCCCGGGTTGTAATGTTTACACGCACACAGTACTCATGTAAAAACGCGCAACTCTAGATTGCCTGTTCATACGTGCGGAACAATATTCGTTCTCGCACACTAAAATGTAAAGGCAAAAACACACGAAAAGAGCTTAAGAAATTATTTCAGCAAATTAAAGTTTCATAATAAATAAAACAAACACAACAGCAACCAAACTAAAACTAAACAAATATAATTAACTGACGAAAACGACGAAGCTTGAAGACTGTGACGTCAGTGGTGGCAACTTTACCCGGTAAGTCGGCCACAACCACTACACCGATAACCAAGGCTATACCAGCCCGCTCACGAGCAAGACGATCTTATAGCACTTAAGCCACACTGGCCGTTGAAAAAAAAATGTACTCGACTGTCGTACGATGACTTTCGAAACACGGGGCAGTAGTCACCTAGGAGCAGGCATACATAGCATTACCGCTGACTTCGTGAAAATGGAGGCCCAGTCGCCGCGTCTGACCTCAGTATGCTGAGACCCTGTCTCGGTGCCTGCAGACACCCACTCGTCACCTAAAGCGTGCCCCCAGCGCAAAAAAAAATGCATACAATAGAAAGCTCCATAAGCCACTATTTCTATATATAAATTAACACACAGCGCTTCTTCACAATCAACAATATTTAGATTCGTCAATGAATGACTTCACACTTATGACAAAAATTAAACAACGTTACAAGAGTTATGTACTCCAAATACATAACGAATCATAGTATAATTACAACCGTTCTTTGTAACAAATCATAATATCTTTACAACAGTCATTCGTAACAATTCATAGTATTATTACAACAGTCATTTTAATTAGAAAGTTCATATTAAAACACACTGTGTATTTGCGAGCATTCAACAATACTAGTACTCTGTATATGGCAAAACGATAGCTTATGCATAGTGGCGACATTTGTAAGAACCATGGATAATTCTCGCCCGTCAGAAATATATATACTAATGGTCAAAACTTAAGGGCCACTTTTTATCGCAGACGCACCGACAACACCACACAAATAATGTAATAATACTTGGAGTCAGTACTTTGCTAATTTATTCAGTAACAATTTCATTTATGTTTTGAGTAAATGAAGCAATTGTAACAACAGCAATACGATAGAATGTTCACCCACCCCTCATTTGAAAAGTCACACAAGACTGGTCCAGTCAGTAGCGAGTGTACCCACCGTTTGCAGCCAAGCATTCAATGCAGCGTTGACGCATGGAGTTAACCAGGGTTCGGAGAACATGTTGTGGGATCGCTTCCCACTCTTGATGCAAAAACTGAGTCAGCTGGGAGACGCCTTGAGGTAAAGGGTGTGTGTGTGTGTATGTGGGGTGGGGGGGGGGTTGCTGACTACGCGTTGCCCCAGCACGCTCCAGAGGTGCTCGATGGGAGCCAGATCAGGTGAACGAGCTGGCCACTCCATCCTCGTGATGCCTCGTTGTTCAAGGGACTCATCCGCCACACGGGCGCGATGAGGTCGAGCGTTGTCGTCCTGCAGAACAGCATTGTCGCCTATGGCTTGGAGAGCTGGCTGAATGAGGGGCTGCACAATCTCATCCCGATAGCGCAGTCCAGTCAGGGTGCCTCGGATGACGTGGAGGGGGGTCCTGCCTTCCCTGCTGAAGCCTGTCCAGACCATGACTGAGCCTCCTCCGTAGCGATACACTTCTTGGACGCATCCATCCGTGACTCGTTGGCCCTGGCGTCACCAGACCCTCACCCTGCCTTTGTTGAAGGACACAGTGAACCGTGACTCATCAGTAAACAGAACGTGAGTCCACTGGAGTCTGTTTCACCTCACATGTTCACGACACGAGGCAACCCGGGCTCTGCGATGAGCTGGAGTGAGGGGTATTCGCACTACTGCTCTGCATGAAGCCAGGCCAATTTCGCGCAGACGTCGGCAGACTGTGCTTCTGCTGACGTTAACGTTTGCAGCTTGCATAAGTTGACGTCGCAGGATGGTTGACGTGACAGTTCGGTCGCGCAGAGCCGCCACAAAGAGGCATCTGTCCTCCCTTCTGCTGGTGCAGCGCGGGCGTCCTGAGCAGGGTCGTCCTTCTGCCCTTCCAGGTTCTTGGAATCGTGCCAGCAGCCTCTGGATCACTGAATGGGACACCTCAAGACGTCTACCAACTTCTCGTCAGGAAATGCAATCCTGCAGCCATGCTAGCGCCCGGCCATGATCTACTGGCGTTAGGCTTCGTCGTGATGGCATGGTTCGGAAAGTGACAATTATGCCCCTGCTGTACCGGTATTTGTAGCGAAACAGAAATGCTCAGTGTTCACGACTGACCCCTTCAGCACGTGCATCACGACTTTACCGAGTTTATCCACCTGACTGCCTTTGGTACGTGTTACGTTTGTGGTTGTGTCGTTTTGTGAAAGCGTGCATGTATTGATCGTGGAGAACAGTCCGATATTTATTTGAGCTATCATGATTACGAACCACGTACCTTTTCGCACGGAGAGCAGAATTAACTATGTTGTGATACACAGAGTTGAATAGCGAAGATTCTGGAAGCCGTCCGAGTAGTCGCGTTGTTTTTTTGTGCGCGTGAAGTTAGCAGCCAGTATGTGTTAAGAAAAGTCGTGTAATTTCCAGAGAATGCGGGCAAGGTCGTGACCTGTCTGGCGTACTCTTGTGTCACGTCATAACGCGCCGGGATTTCCCAAAATAAGGGCTGGAAATAGCACCCAGATTTTTGCAGACCATTCTTGAGTATTCTTTCTTATTAATATTTATGAGAGTTGGTTACGTATTCTTTTCTGATTGGACACGTCCTGAGAAAGCCTTGTTGCTGTCGGGACGTTAAGCAATGTACAATCAATCAATCAATCTTTTCTGATTGGTTGTGTCGTATGAATTTGCTCGATTATTCTGGAAAGCATAACACTATAAAAGATGGTGCTAGGAAGCACGTGTGTACATTGTTCAGTTGTCTACTTGCAGTGTATCGTAAGCACGTTGACATTGGGAGAGATACGCAAGGTATCGTGGTTCATTGTCAGTGACGGAGTTATGCAGTGTATAGTGATGTACATTTTATGAGAGGCGCATTGTGTCAAAGTGTTGACATTTTGCAGAGGAGACATTGTGTCAGTGTTGGTGCATTTGTGAACGCATTGTGTGGAGATCGCATCGCTGCAATAAAATATTGTTGGAACTGTTACTCCAGTGTGGTCTACATTATTAAGCCACGTGTGACGGGTTGCAACTGAGTGAAGTTTGTTTACAAGAACCTTACGTGCGTGCGTCTGGTGTGTTTATCATACTACTACTACGATACGTAACAGTACGCTTGTCAATATTGCACAGCGTTTCACAAAAACTGACGATGTTTCACGTGCGTTTGACACGTTTGTGGAAATTGATGAATTGTTGTCTATTGTTCGCTGTACAGTGGACTGTCTAAGGTCAACTATTAACCCATTTGGATCGAAAGAACATTGTATTTTATTAGTGTGGTGGCCCTTAAGTTTTGACCATTAGTATATATATATATACTAATGTTCCAAACGTAAGGGTAAACCCACTTTAATGTGTCATTGTTTATCGTCGCAAGTAAACTAATTTTAAAAAATGTGCTTTCGATCCATATGGGTTAAAAGTTGACCATAGACAGTCCACTGTACAGGGAACAATAGACAACAATTCTTCAATTTCAACGAACGTGTCAAATACACGTGAAAATCAGTTTTTGTGAAAAGCTGTGCGATATTGGCAAGCGTACCAAAGGCAGGCAGGTGGGAAAACTCGGTAAAGTTGTGATGCACGTGCTAAAGGGGTCAGTCGTGAACACTGAGCACTTCTGCTTCGCTACAAATACCGGTAAGTAGGGGCACAATTGTCACTTTTCTAACCATTCCACCACGACGAAGTCTAACGCCAGTAGATCATGACTGGGCGCTAGCATGGCTGCAGAATGGCATTTCCTTAAGAGACGTTGGTAGACGTCTTGGGGTGGTCTGGACTGCAGGGAAGGTTGGGGCCCCCCCTCGAAGTCATCCGAGGTACCTTGACTGGACTGCGCTATCGGGATGAGATTGTGCAGCCCCTCATTCAGCCAGCTCTCCAAGCCATAGGCGACAATGCTGTTCTGCAGAACGACAACGCTCAACCTCATCGCACCCGTGTGGTGGATGAGTACCTTGAGCAACGGGGAAACATGAGGATGGAGTGGCCAGCTCGTTCACCTGATCTGGCTCCCATCGAGCACCTCTGGGATGTGCTGGGCCAACGTGTATTCAGCAACCACCCCCCAACTCAAAGCGTCCCCCAGCTGACTCAGTTCCTGCAGCAAGAGTGGGAAGCGATCCCACAACATGTTCTCCAAACCCTGGTGAACTCCATGCGTCAACGCTCCATTGAATGCTTACCTGCAAACGGTGGGTACACTCGCTACTGACTGGACCAGTCTTGTGTGACTTTTCAAATGAGGGGTGGGTGAACATTCTAACGTACTGCTGTTGTTACAATTGTTTGATTTACTCAAAACTTAAAAATGAAAATGTTACTGAATAAATTACCAAAGTACTCACTCCAAGTCATGTTACATTATTTGTGTGGTTTAGTCGATACGTCTGCGATAAAAGTGGCCCTTACGTTTTGACCATTAGTATATATAATAATGTCATTTGCCCCAGGTCAAACGGTACTGGGCAAAACATCCTCAGTCAAAAGAACAGAGAGCAAGGAGGAAGGAGCGGACTCGACAGAGCGGTACGTTGCTTACAGTACGAGTTCTGGAGTCAAAACTGACGAAAAATAGTTTGAAAATCTTCCGTCTGTCCTGCAGTGAGAGAACTGGCAGTACATTCACGTGCAGCACTCGCTATACGGCAAATATTTTCACACTGCGGCTAACCGCTTTCAGTAAGCACGGTGGCCTTTACAATCCGAGAAAATAGCAAACATGTCCAAACACACTGACGCACGTGTTTGTGGCAGCAAAAGGCATAGTTCTTCATGAGCCCCCGCGGTCATGGGGCTCATGAGAATCTACGTCTCTTCTATTTGGATCGTGTTCACTTTTTCTCGGCACGCGAAGGGGTTAGCCACTTAACCACTGACTAAACCCATCCACTGCCATGAAAACACGTAGAATTTCTAGTAGCCAGGTAACATTCAACTCAAATATAACAGCGCGTTCGTTAGAATAAATTATAAAGGAGATATAATAATAATAATAATAATAATAATAATAATAATAATAATAATAATAATAATAATAATAATAATAATCGTCGTCGTCGTCGTCGTCATCGTCATCGTCGTCATCATCATCATCATCATCATCTCTTATCTCATCTTGGCTTGATTTCGCAACCGTGTTCATTGTTTGTATTGACATATTCTGACGAGCAACAGAAATGGGACATTTTTGGAATTATCGGAAACAGTTCAGTGTTACCTATGATTACAAAAATGTCGCATTTCTTTCGCTCGTCAGTAATGCGACATATTTGGAATCATCGGAAACATTTTAGTGTTTCCGATTTGTTGTTTATGTCGCATTAATTTTCTTTTGCTCGTCAGTATATTTCCTAATACATGTAAGTCTGCAGTCTCTCGTGTACATCGGACTGCCGTTTGCCTGCACATGCCAGAAATGTTCCTGACAACAGTGTCTGACACAGGCGCGTATTAACCATTGTTATGCTACTCCACAACACAAACATAAATATCCTCTCCTCTGTGCTCCCCTCTGACCACTTCGCTATTCTCGTCTCCCTTAACCTACCTCAGCCGAAAAAAACTAAGCTCCTTGTCTCTCGTCGCAAACTAAATTATGTGAACCGAGAGAGCTTCTTCGACGAAGCTGTCGATTTTCTCATGGACCCCGCCCCCTCTCCTGATCGTGCATCCCACTTCGATTCCTCCCTTCGAAAACTCCTAGACACCCATGCCCCTGTCACCACCTGCTCTATGCCCGACCGACTCTCCTCCACTTGGCTCACTGACAACATAGCTGAGGCCAAGCGTGAGCGCAGACAAGAAGAATGCCGCTGGCGCTCATCCGACCTCACCGTTCACAGACAGATCTTCCAAACCGCCAGATCCAAAGTCTGCAGAATGATCTCCGATGCCAAAAGTAAACACCTTCAAAACAAAATCCTAGAATCCACTTCTTCCAAAATCCTGTACGCTACTATGAACACATTCCGAGGCACTTCTAAAGACTCTCCTCTCCCCAACACACACAACAAAGAAGAACTCCCGTCCGCCTTTTCCATCTATTTTTCTGACAAAATCCAAACTCTGCGCAACACTCTCGATACTCTACCTTCTCCGCCTTGACCTCCCGACCCCCCCCCCCCCCCCCCCGACCCCCACACCCACCACCCACCCCAACCCCCTTTTCTGGCACTCCCCTCTCGTTCTTCCGCCCTGTCTCTCAGGATGAAGTTCTCAAGACCATAAAGTCAATGCCTTTCAAAACCTGCGAACCAGACCCTCACCAGGCTTCTCTCTATCGGGACGGCTTCCAAAACTTTTGCCCTTTATTACCGACATCATCAACATATCTCTAGAGAATGGCTCTGTCCACGATATCTTCAAGTCCGCCATCGTCCGTCCTCTCCTCAAAAAACACAAACTCGACCCAAACAAACTCAAGAACTATCGCCCAGTCTCAATCTTTCTTTTCTGTCCAAGCTTCTTGAGAAGGTTGTTCTCAACCAGCTCAACCTCCACCTCGCCGACAACAATCTCCTCAGTCCCTACCAGTCTACCTATCGCAAACATCATAGTACTGAAACAGCCCTTCTACATATCCTGAACGACCTGCTCCTCTCCACTGACTCGGGCAACATCTCCCTTTTTACGCTACTCGATCTCTCTGCCGCCTTCGACACTATAGATCACTCGAGCCTCATCCACCGCCTTCACCACTCCTTTAGCATCACTGACTCTGCTCACTCCTGGTTTCTCTCCTACCTCTCCGACAGACAGCAGTTCGTCACCATCGACGGCGTCTCCTCTAACCCAGTCAGGCTCTCCTACGGGGATCCACAGGCGGCCGTCCTGGGCCCGGTACTTTTCACACTCAACACCTCTCCTACACCTCTATGCAGACGACTCACAACTACTAGACAAAGACAAACTCGAAAACACTCAGCCACTACTGACTCGCACGGCTGACTGCTACGAAGATGTGAAAAACTGGATGACAACAAACAAACTTAAACTGAATGACGACAAAACGGAAGCCATGCTGGTAGGCACTCGCCAGAAACTCTCCCAGCTCCCTCCCTCTCTCCATCTTCAACTCGACAGCACTCCCATCCCCCTCTCTGACTCGGCCAAGTACCTCGGCGTTATCCTCGATTCCTCTCTTTTCATGACCAGCTTTGTCTCTGCCACGACCCGGGCATGTTATTTCCACCTCCGTCGCATCAGTCAGATCAGAAAATACCTCACCACCGAAGCTGCCACCAAACTTGCTGTCTCTCTCATCTTATCTCGCATCGACTATGCAACTCTCTCCTTTCCGGCCTCCCTCACTCCACCACGTTCACTCTCCAGCGCGACCAGAACAAAGCTGGTCACCTCGTTTTCAGAAAGAAGAAATCCGACCACATCACACCCCTGCTCAAACTCCTTCACTGGCTCCCCATCCCCCAACGCATCCAATACAGAATTCTGTCTCTCTGCTACAAATCCCTTAACAACTACGCTCCTGCCTATCTCTCCAACTTACTTCACCCCTACACACCTTCCCGGTCCCTCCGCTCTGCCTCCGACCCTCTCCGCCCCCACATTCCCCGCACCAAACTTAGCACGTCAGGCCCCCGCTCCTTTTCCGTCTACGGTCCATCCACCTAGAACACTCTCCCACTCTTTCTCAGTCAGAAACACTCTCTCTCTCTCTCTCTCTCTCTCTCTCTCTCTCTCTCTCTCTCTCTCTCTCTCTCTCTCTCTCTCTCTCTCTCTCTCTCTCTCTCTCTGCTCTCTCTCTCTCTCTCTCTCTCTCTCTCTCTCTCTCTCTCTCTCTCTCTCTCTCTCTCTCTCTCTCTCTCTCTCTCTCTCTCTCTCTCTCTCTCTCTCTCTCTCTCTCTCTCTCCCCTCCTTCCAGTCCGCCCTCAAAACTCACCTCTTTCAACAGTTCTAGCACTATAACGCCACCACACTCCCCACCCTAAGCTGAATGTCGTAATGTATTTGTGGTACGTGAGTCATTGTCAAAAGCGTGCGCATGCGTGCGCGAGTTGTGAGTGCGCGCTTAGAGTTATAATTATTATACGATAAGCGCATTATAAATACAGTAATTGTTATTATTATTATTATTATTATTATTATTATTATTATTATTATTATTAAATATATATTATATGTGCGTATTTCTACCAGTGTTTTGCTGTGTGTATTGTAGCGAACCTTCATTATCTCTGAAGTAATGGAGACCGGTGGAAGCAATGGACACCCGACCCAGTTTGAAGGACCGGCCAGTTGGCAGGCTACTCGCGAAGGGGAGAGGTCAGAGGTTCACGCCATAACACAGGGTGATGTGGTAGGTAAGGTGAAGTTTTATTTTTGTTGACAATATAATATATGGAACCAACCTATCAACCAACCAACGATCAACCAACCTACCAATTACTATTCGGGTTGTTTTTTTCACTCACTCACTCACGCACTCGCTTACCTCACCCACTCACCTACCCAGTCAATCACTCACTTTACCCGTTAACTCATTTATTCACCCACTCATCCGATCGATCGACCGACTCACTCACTCACGCACTCGCTCGCTCGCTAACTCGCTCACGTACCCACCCACTCACTCCCTCACGTACCCACTCACTCACCCACTCACTCACTCGCTTACTTACCCATGAACGCACTCACCCACTTACCCATTAACTCACCTGCTCATTCATTAACCCACTCACCCGATCGATCCATCGACCGACTGCTCAACTCACTCACTTGTTGACCCACTCACTCACGCACTCATTCACTTACTCGCTCGCTCACGCAGCCACTCACGCACGCAACTCACCCACTCACTGCGGCCGTCGTGGGTCCGAGGACCTTTGCTTACTGGTTTGATACCTGTATACTACTCGGCTTCTGTACGGGTGAAATACCCAACAAAGAAATGAAAACGCTTAGACATGGCAAGTATACCACAGTTTAACCCCCTTACCTCAGAGAAAAAGTGAACAAGAGACATAGATCCTCTCTTTGTCTATTGCTCAGACCAATTTGTGTGTGTGTGTGTGTGTGTGTGTGTGTGTGTGTGTGTGTGTGTGTGTGTGTGTGTGTGTGTGTGTGTGTGTGTGTGTGTGTGTGCGTGCGTGTGCGTGTGCGTGTGCGTGTGTGTGTGTGTGTGTGTGTGTGTGTGTAGACACGAGAATCTCTGATATTGCTGTACGCACAAGCTTGAAACTCGGCGAAATATTTTCTTCAAGGAGTGGCTAAGAGAGCCATCGAGCATATTGTAACGGGATGTCTCTTTAAAGACACAAAAGATAGTTTATCGTAATTCTTGTCATATTTATCTGAAATTTTGAATATCGCTTGTTTGGATGAAGACATTGGATGAGTTCGTTAGCCCGATTTGTACCATTTCAAGATCTTCAGTAAAAATTAATTCTTTTCAAAATAAAATTAAAACAGTAAAAACCCTTGACTTCTGAAGAATGTCAGACAGTGGCAGTGACATAAAAAAGCAACTCCGTCAACACGCATACATTGAAGCAATACTCTAAATATGACGTAATTCTCTCTATCACTCGCACCCTCTCTCTCTCACACACACACGCACGCGCACGCACACGCACATGCACACAGACTCGCACACATCGACGCGCTTTTAATAGAACATGCAGGTGTACTTTGTATATCATGTAGCTAGGTGAAGTCAACTTGATTTCCCACAAGTTATAGCGAGACTGAAATCGTACCGTGAATTTCTAGTTTTGTCATCATTTTCTCATATTATTGAATCTAAAGTGAAACTCATATCACGTATAAATACAAAAGAATATTTCATGACAAATCAATAACGCGTATGCACTGCACCATTATAGAGCTCACTGACCCATTGTCAGATCTGCAAAACTATTTTAGTAGGAGATATTTCAACGTCAGAATCAGGTCAAAGACGAAAGGTAAAGACCTTTGACAGCGAGGACAGCTCACACGTAGAAGGGACTTTGTGGATTATGGTTCATCCCATCTTGTTTGGTATATTGCGACGGTCGCACTGCGCGGTGTAAAAGATGACCAAAAGACGACTTTTACACCTAGAAAAGTTTACGACCATTGGAAGACCAGACTTACACCGTAAATGCTACTAGGGATAGGACCTTGTCAATTTAGCAGCATGAAATTATTACCTGATAAAGACATACCGATGCGCTAAAGGTTATCGGACCGACACCTGTCACCGCTGGCCAATGCATGGGTGAACAGCAACCTACGTCGGCCCGATGAATTTTTACCGACTGTGATCCATCTACGGTGAATTGCAGTACGAGAGATACAAGAATATACAATACAAGGAATTTTTTGACGACGTCATCTTTTCACGTTTTTTGATAACAAAACACTCGTGTGACGTCACCTTTCATTTTTCCCCCCGGATTCTAACTATTGTCTCTGTCAAAACCTAATCACACATTGTTAAAAAAAAAAATGATGACCATTACCAGTCGAGAATAGTACATTTCTGAGACCCATTGTCTTAAGTTGACCTTAATTAATTACTAATTACGGTCATTAACGTACACACGGCCGTTTCTCTCAAATCAAACAAAAATCTTTATAGTGCTCTGTAATAGACTAATAACTTTTTACACACTCCCCTGTCAGAGTCGATTTCTGAGAAACACGATTTTCTCAAGTAAAACTTTATACGTTACTAGCAAGTTATAACTAACTTTTAAGAACCTGCAGAGGTAACCTTTAAGTTACTTATCATAAGAACTTATTAATTACTTATCATAAGAACTTATTAATTACTTACTGTAAGTTCTTATAAGTTCTTACAACAACTTGACTTAAGTCACAACTTACTCGGTCAGATTTGCCAAGACACAAGGACAATAAAAAAACTTTTTTTTCTCAGTAGTACTCTGGTGGCGGTGCAGATGGGGTTAAATAATCAGGCACAAGTGGTGTAAGTGGCATGGCATTTTTCTGTGAAGTGTATGACATTAATAAACGATTACCAAATCTGATTTTTATTTGTTTAAAAGATTGTGTAGATTTTCTGTGGTTTCCTGAACACCGATCCTTTTTCCCTCTGCTAAAAAACTAGCCTTTAGTTCTTCAACATTCACGGGAGATTGACTACGCATTTTATTTTGTATTTCAGATTTCTGTTTCTTGTAATTATTTAAATCATCCTGGACCCGCTTAAATTCTTCGTCATCAATAAAATTATCGTTTAATGCCTTACTGATAATAAGTTTCATACTGCTCAGCTTTGCACCAGCAAGCGCACTCAATGCTTCATGTTTCTGTAATTTCGTGTGAAACCTCTTGTTCAAGGCTTCCAAACCAAAGCAAGCCAGGCATGTAGCAACGCTAACACCCTCAACTGCTATTCCAGCCAAACTTCCAATTCCTGTGGCGAACAGAACTATACCCCCTACAGAACATGAAGCTGAAACTGCACCAATAGCCATAGAAGTGTTTTGAACAGAATTAAATACTGACTTATACCTCCTTTTGCACCGTGAGTACTTAGCCTCTTCACTTTCCAAATATTTCAAAGCTTCTGTAATATTATTTAATCTGAATGCATCTGCCTGTAATGTTTTATCTGATGCAATTGGCATATGTGGATCAGGTGCAAGCGTTGTTTTTGTCGTCACATTTGTTTCAGTCGGCTCAAGCGTCGGTAGTATTGGATAGAATTTTACCATTTTTATTTGACAAATATTTTTTTATTTAATCAGCAATTACATTTTGCAACTCTTCAAAAGTATACAATTTGCTGGCATAATAAAACGAAACAAGATCAATGTGTTCAAGGTTTATGTAACTTAGACGAACAAAAGTTGTTTTGTCAACCACCACCTTGACAGCGGGTTCACTGCTCGAAACATTAATAACATCATTATTTTTTGTAATAGCAATAAAGACCTTTGATGATTCTTGCACAGAGTCATTCCATGTAAGTTTAATTCCTTGTGCAATTTGAGCCTCTTTAGCAGTAGTTACTGATCTCATGATAATTTCAAATACTATTGTCGCTTCTCTTGCGATGGGAAAGTTTATTGGTGCAAACACGACCTTTGCATCTGATCTGCCCTTTCTGTGCGTAACAAGATACCGCCGTTTCTCATAATTTTCAACTTTCAGTTTATCTCTGCTATTGTCATCTAAAGCAAAGCTTGGAACAAGGCTTACAATAAGCGGGCCAGAATTAACAACCTTCCTAAACACTAAGGCACCTTCATCATCAGTGTATACATAAGGACTAATAAATTCAATCTTTATGTCCCAGTCAATTGTTGACGGTGGTGCAGGCACAGGCGGCACAGGTGAAACTACCCATTTATTACCTACATGTATTAAGTTGTAGGGCACATTATTTACAGGTGGAGTAGGTGCAGTAACATCACGCAGCTGACCAAGTTTAGGAATCTGTTTTTCACCGTCTTTCATGTCAACAATTACTCTCCGCTTGTACATGCCAGTCGAATCAAGTTCAAAACCATATATTTCTCCAATTTCCCCTTCCTTCTCAAAATCCTGTACATCTGCCAAATCTTTCAACTCTGTTACCGGACATGCAACTGGTATGATTGTTCGCTTTGGACCACCACTCATTTTTATAAACAAAAATAAAATTATTTAACTTCTAACACAACACTAAAATCATGCATAACAACTGGTTTGTCATCCTGATTAGTTACAGATATACTTAGTGACTCAAAGAAACTAGAACCTAATTTCTTAAACTGTAAATTAGGAAATCTAACAACTACACTTTCACAATAGGGTGCAGTTCCAGTCGGCACACATCTCAACAAAGTTGAAGGCTTTCCATTGTGAACATTTTCAGATGTGTTCAGTTCTTTCAAATAAACATTTAGTACAGTATGTACTGACAAATGAACAGGATATCTTCCAGTTATTTTTTGTTTTTTTGGCTTAAATTTTAATCCTGCTTCATAAGTCCAATCATCATCACCACTAACAGCTACAATACCAAGATCAGATTCAGTTAAAAGACCAAGTAGTATTAAAAGTTTGTCTGTTAATATAAGCTGACTATCTTTTGCAAATTCCAATGTAACAAGCAAGTTAGCTGGATTTAAAGTTGCTTTAATTTTATACATATCTTGTAAAAATTCAGCTATAGTACAAAAGTCATAATACCCAGGCTGTAAATGATTAGCGCCCCAACTTGTACTACCTACCATTCCATGCACAGAATATTCACAGTCATCTGTTACATTAAACCATTTTACTGTGTAGAACATTTCATGGATAGCTACAGCCTTGCTACCATCACGATTATCAATCCCATTAGTTAACCACACTGGTTTGCTTGTGTCATGATTTGTTAAGGTAATAAACATTTTTATTATCTCATATAAAAAAGGATGGAATTTAAATCGCCAACCATTACCACAACGAACGCATTTCAATTTAATGTGGATGCCAAATACAATGTTGCACCAACTTATGAACAGAAAATAATTCAACTAAATCAGCTTGATATAGCTGTGTCTGAACAAGATCTATTCCAAGTCAAAGTACCAAATCCGTTTGACCATTACCTAAACCCTCCAATAACAGATGACTCTACTGCAAGAAAGTGGTCTTCAAGTCCACTACAGATGTTTCAAAACCAACTTAACTTTGCCATACTGTGTTCAACTACAGGCTGTGGTGTTTCATTTACAGACCATTTGAATCACTCAAACAAACTGATTAGGTCTGTATATTGTTTCCATGTTTATTACCAGCTTAGACGTATACTGTCAGAACTGCATACCCCTCTACCAACTGAATCCAGTTTCAACAGGTTTAACAACCCCATGGATATGAAAGCATTTGAACGCATCTGTAATGAATTTAACATAAGCACTAAGTATGACTTCACACAAAAACTTGATGATCACCACGGCATTGGTACATTGTATTACGCTATGAGTCACAGACAATACCCTCAAGATTACTACCCTGGTTACACTTCATTCTCATCAAAATCACAAGTCTGGTTAGGATCAATAGAACAGAAGCAGACTAACGCCTGGACCACATTTATTTTAGATAAATCTGACGGGTTTACTCAAGCAGGAGTGGAGCGCGTAAATGAGTCTATCAGAACATATGTCTGGTGTATACTAGGTGCACAATCATTAACAAAATCAAACATTTTGAATGGAAGTGGTAAATTTGAAGCACAAAAACAGTTTCTTGCAAACCTAGAAGATTCAATTAATTCAACAGTAGATTTACCATCAAGCATACAATGCTATCAAGACGTACTCAGATATGCCAGATCAAAAGTTGACTTTGTAGTTGGCATAGGGTTATACATGTTACCATCTGACCTTCAACTCCAAATGGGGACAATAACAAATTATAATAATGAAATCGTTGTTGCAGGTCGTGATCAAAAATTAGGACTCAATCAATCTGTAAACTTGGGGGCCACAACCACACATGTACAATCATTAAAATCATTACAGACGGTAACACCCACGGCACCAGTAACATCATCAGCTGTACAGACAGTAACAGCTCCAGCTTTGACACCGGTACCCATAACGATAACACCATCACCAACCCCTGACACACATGAGTCAGAAAGAACTGCATTGGTAATAGGCCTCACAGGATTAGGAGTATTACTTCTTTATCTGTTTCATTAAATAACCCACCATTAGCCCTCCTACTGTAACCAAAAAGACCCAAACATGTTCTGCCATAAACCCAACTACCTTTGCTGCAGTAGTGATAAGCCAACTGACAACAGTGCCTATAATGCCAGGCAAAGCGTCTACTGCTTTCAGAGCCAATTTCTTAAGCAAGTCTGATATGTGTGACAACTGTTTCTTTACCCATGATTGTAAATCTTTTGGGTCTGTTGGTGGTGCCGGGGCTGGTGGGCCCGGGGGTGTTGGTGCCGAGGTTGGACTACCACCGGAGACAGCCAACACAACAGTACTGATAATAAATCCAAGAGCTGTAATTAAACTAGCAATTGTGATACCCTGTTCTCTGAAAAGTGTTTTAAGTCTCTCAGCCAGAGTAGTGTCTTCGTGAAGTATTTTCTGAATAGTTTCTCTAATCCTGTTAACTTGGGTTTTAAGTTTTTGTCTTCCAATACTAATTACTTCTAACCGTCCTGATCTTTCTACCTGCAAATCATTTAATCTGTGTTGGATTCTTTCTTTCATTTCTGTGTCAAGATTCCCATTGTCTGCAGTAGCCAGTTTCTCTTTTTCTCGTTCTATGTGTTTATCAAGCTCACCCAGTTTGGCAACATTGTTTACCATCTCACCTCTTATTGTCTGCAATGATTTATCCAACCCTATAATCTCTCTCATTGACAAAGGTGGATCATCTATTGTTTTCAAAGCATCATTTATTTTCCCTTCAGTAAATGAAGTTTCTTGTATCACTGTGTTTGCTATTTCTGGTAGGCTTGTTACAGGTGCCATTTCAATCTCTTGCCCTGTTGGTAACTTTGTTTGCGTATCATGAAGAACACTAGCCAGTCTTGGCGTGACAGGAGACCCTCCAATACCAAGTTGACGCAAGGCACCAACACCACCTTCATTTTTTATTGTACTTAAAGCCCTAAACCTACTAGGGTCTTTTTTGTTAGTCAATAGTACTTTTCCTTTGTCAACAGTATTTAAATATAAATGACCCTTGACATCAAGTTCAAACTGATTAGGATCTACGTTGTCTGGGCGGCCACCAACATGATCATAAAATGAGTTCACTTTGGTTTCTAAAAGTTCATGACGTAAACTGTAAATATTTCTTGTACCAGTCATATCTGCCATATCTGTCATATCTGTTGTATTACCAAAATCATACGTGTCATCCATTTCAAAATCTTCATGATTAAATCCTCCCGCGGCCATTGTTTTATTAATTTATTATTTTTTATTGTGCATAATAAAAATGACACAGTCTTACGGATCAAAGTTAGACCCATACAGAAAACTACGTGAGCCTCTGGGTGTTAAGGCCATTCGACAATCAATCGTCATCACAAACAATCCAAGTACCATAGACCAGAACCAAACACTTACAGTCAAGTTTCCAAACCTAGGACCCAGTGACGTTATTGTTCCTGGCACTGCACGCCTAGCATTTAATATTGAACTATCATCAGATGCAGATGTGAACAGAACACTAGTTGACAATCTTGGCAGAGCAATTGTTAGAACTATTAAAGTAAAACTTGAAGGACAGGAAGTGTTTAGTCTTGACGACTCAGATGTGTTTTACTGTTACAAAGACCTTTGGCTTACAAGAGAAGAACGAGAAGATCGTATTTATCAAGGCATACAGCCAGATAATGTTGGTAAACTTCGAATCAATGCCGGAGACAAAACAACTACTGGGGTACCAAAGGATATTATTATAGCAGAAACATATGGAACCAGATTTTACATTCCACTTGAGTTTGAAATCCTCACAGCTCATCTGCCTTATTATCAAGGGGCACTGAATGACCGTCTGAGCTTTGAACTAACTTTCAATGACTACTCCAAAGTTATTAAATCATCTGCCACAGATGCAACATACAAGATCTCTAACATTTCCTTGGAATATGAAATTGTCACACACACTGAACTAGCCAGACTCATTCAAAATCAATACCAGTCAAGACTTCCAATTTATTATGACAGGGTGATTAGACATAGTTTAATACCCAAAGACAAGAGTGACCCGATGTGGAACATAAACTTGAACACACCTGCCAGGTCACTGAAAGGTATTTTTATGTTGTTTGTTGAACCAGCAGATCCATACAAATGGGATTCAGAAAAATTTTACAATCCTAAGATTACACATTTGTCTTGTACAATCGAAGGCCGCCCTAATCAAGTGTACGCGTCTGGAATGTTACCATACCAGCACTATGATGAGATCACAAAGTATTTTGCGGGTGGAAGGATTAGAGATAAACCAGCAAACATTGCGTGCAAAGATCTACATCTGTATGACGTTAGGATCAGACAATATCTTACAAACAAGTATGCTCTGTGGCTAGACCTTCGCAGTACAGACGACGACTACCTTCATGGGTCAGGACGAACTGTCGAGAACGGTAGTGATCGAATAACAATTCAGATACAAAAGAAGGTTGAAAAAGCCGAAGCCATAAACATATATTTGTACCTGATATATGACGCACAACTCAAAATTGCAGACAGTAGACTGAGTGGACACATATATTAAAATTATATTGTGTATTAAAATGAACCGGAGCTTGATGACCCTTGACCCACACTGTGTATTGTTTTGTGGTGCCACAGGGTGTGGTAAAACTGAATTTGTACTTAACCTCTTACAAACAAGATACATCCACCATTTTGAAAACATTGTAATATTTTGTCCTACAATAAAACACAACAAAGCTTATCACAACCGTTTATTCATTTGGACTGACAGCAACATATACTTAGTCGACCCTGAGAAAAAAACTGAATGACTACCTACAATATTTTTACAAGCAATTTGAAGGACAGCCAACCTTGTTTATTGTTGATGACTGTTCTGCAGAGAAAGACATTGTCAAGAAGAGAAACACTTTAGCAGAACTGGCTTTCAGTGGCAGACATGCAAATGTTAGTGTATGGATTCTCACTCAGAAATATAATGCTGTTCTGAAAGATTTTCGAGAGCAGTTAAAGTTTATCTGTTTGTTTTACTGTAAGGATCGTGACAGCTTTGAAGACTGTCTCAGAGAGAATGATGTCATACCAAATAAACATGAACGAGACGATGTAAAAAATAAACTGAAATCAACTAAGCATCTAAAGCTCATTTTAAAGACAGATCAGCCCACAGGGTATGGGTTAGTAAATTGATGTAAATTAATTTATACATTTGTTTGTCCAATAAAAATGACAGACGGACAAATCATACAGGTGCTTGATCTCACACACCTTTTCAAAGATGTTATGCATTTTACTGACTTAATAACACCCAAACAGACTTACATAAGCCTTTCAGCACCATCAGAAATTTATGCTACATACAGTGTGACTTTGGATTATGTCGATGAGCATCCAGATGTGGAGCGCATGACAGTTGATTTAAAGACACCTACTTTTAAAGTTGATGATACCAACTATGGTTGGTTAGGGGAAATTTGTTATAGCATATTTAAACAACTACGCAAACTAAATGTTTATATTGACAGTGTTACAGTTAATAAAGTGGTATTACACAAGGTGAGTCCGCAGAGTTAACGTTAATATTTTTTAATTTATTATTTTGTTGGTCAAATAAAAATGACGGACAATTCACAAAACCTTGGCCCATCAAACCCTGGCCTATCTGGTTTAAGAAACGTGTTTCACACAACAAACTTGCCTATATCCAATACTAACAATGTTTTTGAATCAATAGAAAACTCTTTTTCTGTCATACAACAAAATCTTATCACAGGCAGTGTTAAGATTCAGATTGTTGCAAAAATAGAATTTACTAGAGTAGATGGTGAATTAATTGTGTCGTACATATCAACAAGACAACACACAGTTAACACAAGAAGAGAATTGGAGAACGTGTTTAGAGACAGACTATTACCTGACTTTCTACAAGCAATTGACAGTGCAAAAATGAAGGGGTCTGGCTGGCACGAAGGACATGTACATGAACTACAACTAAAGCAGTCTAGGTATCATCCTATATTAGGTAAAGCATGGTTGCCACTGCCAACAGAAGTTGCAAACAAAAAGGCAGTAGTTAACATACAGAACAATGACAACTATTGTTTCATGTGGTGTGTGCTTGCTAAACTACACTTTGTAAAGTCAAAACCTGAACGTGTATCTAACTACACTAAATTTGTAAATGAACTCAACTTCAGGGGCATTGAGTTCCCTGTTAAAATAGAGGACATAAACTTGTTTGAAAAACTAAATCCTGGTATATCTGTGAATGTTTTTGTGTGGGATAATGAATCTGAGAACAAGTTACAGCCAATTAGAGTGTCCCCAATTGCTCCAACCTACGGACAGTCAGAAGATAAACATGTTGACATGTTATTAATAGGTCCTGCCGGTGATGACAATAACTTTCACTACACAATTATCAGGAGTATGTCACATCTAATTCATAATCATGTATCAAAATATGGTAGGAAACAGGAAGTTTGTAAAAGATGTTTACAAAGATTCTCCTCCATAAACGTAGCGCACAAACACGTCAAACACTGCAGGTCAGCTGATG
Organism: Semisulcospira habei; assembly: GCA_036245525.1. Lineage (NCBI taxonomy): Eukaryota > Metazoa > Mollusca > Gastropoda > Semisulcospiridae > Semisulcospira > Semisulcospira habei. The sequence goes on along the minus strand of BTPG01000001.1, from coordinate 112,719,744 downwards.
ACATACAAACTGTACTTAAGTACCCAGATCCTGGTAGTCAAGTGTATTTTAAGAACTATGGGAATCAGCAAAAGCTGCCGTTTGTAGTGTATGCAGATTTTGAATCATTAGTTGTTCCGTATGAAGGTCATGTTCCAGAGTCATTACCAAAGACTATAAAACTGAGTGATCAAGTGGTGTGTTCTTTTGGATACATTATTGTTAGGTCAGACGGTTTGCATTCAGAACCTGTTATCTACAGGGGTGAAAATGCAGCATGTCTGTTTTTAACAGAAATGAGACATCTGTATAGTCAGGTAGTACAATATCTCACAACATGTCAGATGCCTTTGGTGATGACAGAAGAAGACAAACTAAAATTTGATACAGCTGAGACGTGTTGGATTTGTGAACAGCCTTTAGGGGGTGATAAAGTTCGTGACCACGATCACATAACTGGACATTACAGTGGCGCTGCACATGACAATTGTAACTTATTATTAAAAATAGATCCTAAGACATATAAGTTACCAATCTTTTTCCACAATCTCAAAGGTTATGATTCACACATTATCATGCAGGCTGTAGACGAGTCGTACAAAAACATAAGTTGTATTGCCCAGACAACTGAGAAATACTTAACTTTTAGGTTAGACAAATTAGCATTTTATGACTCCATGCAACATTTGTCTTTAGGTCTTGCTAGTCTTGCAGAAGGACTGACTGAGTATCCAATAACAAGTAAATATTTTGAGCCAGACTTGATTAAAAAAGGTGTCTATCCGTATGAGTACATTGATCACTGGGTTGTGTTTGAGGAAACAAAACTGCCACCAAAAGAGAAATTTTATTCCACACTAACTGGAAAAGGTATTTCTGACTCTGAATATCAGCATGCACTTGATGCGTGGGGTAAATTAGGGTGTCAGACAATTGGTGATTACCACGATCAGTACTTGAAAGCTGATGTTTGCTTGCTAGCAGACGTATTTGAAAGTTACCGTGAAAAGGGTTTGTTACACTACACACTTGACCCTGCTTGTTACATAACTAGTCCTGGCATGACATGGGATGCATTTTTGAAATCCAGTAAGATAGCTATAGACCTGTTGTCTGATCGTACGATGGGTGAAATGGTAGAACGCGAATTGAGGGGTGGGATTAGTATTGCAGCGAACAATTATGCCAGGGCCAACAATAAATATTTGGACGGCCCGGACCTTGACCTTGGCCGGGGTTTGACCCCTCAAGGTCAAGGTCATTCATTACGTACCTTGGCGCTAATAACCTTTATGGGTTCGCTATGTGTGAGTTATTGCCCCTGAAAAACTTTTGTCTGTATGATTTGTCACAGTATGATGTAACAGACATAACAAAATATATTATTAATCTTGACCGAAATGACGCAAAGGGTTGGATCTTTGAAGTAGACCTAGAGTACCCACACCATCTACATGATTACCACAATGATTATCCGTTGGCTGTTGAGAAAATAAGTATGTCAGGAAAAAAAGAAGACACTAAACTTGTACCAAATTTAAATGACAAATTTAATTACGTTTGTCACTACCGCTTGTTACAGTTTTACATCAGACACGGGTTAGTATTAAAGAAAGTTCACAGAGGAATCCAATTTGACCAAAGTGCTTTCATGAAAGATTACATAATGAAGAACACAACCCTTCGTGCCAGAGACGGCAACACTGCATTTGACAAAGACTTCTTTGAACTTATGAACAATGCCTGTTTTGGCAAGACAATGGAAAATCCTCATCACAGAAAAGATGTGAGACTGGTCACAACTGAATCAGGTGCAATTAAACTTACAGGTAAGCCTCAGTACACAGGGTACAAAGAATTTCATTCATCATTGTATGCTGTGTCACTCAAAAAAAAGATTGTTAAACTGGACAAGCCAGTATTCATTGGTATGGCAATTCTGGAGTTGTCAAAACTGGTGATGCTTGAATTTTATTATGATTACTTAAAACCAAAATATCCTGACTGCCGTCTGTTGTACACTGACACTGACTCTATGATCATTGATGTGTGTACTGAAGACTTTTATGAAGACATGAAAACAGAACTACACATGTATGACACATCTGATTACCCTAAAGACCATCCACTGTTCAGCACACAAAACAAAAAAGTGCCTGGAAAGTTTAAGGATTGATTGATTGTACATTGCTTAATGTCCCGACAGCAACAAGGCTTTCTCAGGATGTGCCTGCACTGCTTGTGGAAAAAAAATAAAAAAAATAAACAGAACATTGAATGTATGTCGCCAGCCGGTCAAATACATTAAATAAACCTAACACATGGGGCCTAAATAAAGCTAAGACCATTTAGCAACACACATCCAATATCAAGAGCTACAGGCAGTGCAGACAGTAGGGAGAGTTTTAAAACGGCAAATACACGTGAATGGACAAAGGGTAGACAGAAACACATGCCCCAGAATAGAGAGAAAAACCCACCCTGTGGGGCTGACCAGGGTGACCCTGGGAACTAAAAAATACCTAACCCCACCCAAGTCACCCAGGGCAGATCCGGGTGGGGTGAAAGTTTAAGGATGAACTAAATGGTGTGCCAATAGTTGAGTACGTTGGACTGAGATCAAAAATGTATTCTATACTGCACCAGAAGGGAAGTCAGTCAAAAGCCAAAGGTATCAAGAAAACAGCAATAAAAAATAAAGACATTCGTCATGAACATTACAAGCAAGTGTTAGATGGTGCATTAATGCCTGACTATCCAAACAAGTCACTGAGATCAAACAAACATAATCTTGAAATGATCCAAACACATAAAAAGTCACTAGCAGTTGTAGACACGAAACGCGTGTTTCATAGTAAGGAAAAAGCTTATGCACCTGGTCATTACAGGCTCAAATTATCTGAAGACATTTGTGACGAACTGGTTGATGAACTAATCGATGAGTTAGTTACTGAAATGAGTAACGGTGTCTGGGGGAATAATCTGTAATTCTTCTCTGACAAATGCCCTCTGGGGTGCAGGGTCGAACAGATAATATATTGTTGCGTCTGCGCCGGGAATTATTTTTTTTATATTATGAACGGATGTGGACCAGATGGGGTCTGTCGCCCTGCGTCTGACGTCATTCTCAGACTCACCTGGTTGATATAAATATCTCACCTGTTTAGTAAATAAACTTGTGTCTGGTGCTGGGGTTGGGGTTGATCCTGTTTTTGGCTCTGTAATTGTTTTCAATTTAATAGCATCAGCAGGTTTTGGGTGTCCTTCATTGTTCATTGCTTTTATCACATGTGGTAATCTCTTAACCCACTCAGTGTTATGGGTGTCATGCATGAGTTCCTTAGAATACTGGTAACTGAAAAGTCTTTCTGATAACTGTTTGTTACAGTTCTCTACAATTGCCTGCGATCTGTGTACACCTGGAATGCCTCGTCTGACCAGTACGCCATGCTTCGCAAATAACTGATTAACAGCACCTTTGAATTCTGATCCGTCATCGACCTGCACAAGTCTGGGGTATTTCAGGGGGCCTCTTTTGTAGATACTTGATAAAGCAGTCGCAACTGTGGTAGCAGTTTTGTCAGATATGGGTTCAGCGTCTTTGTACCTTGAAGCAATGTCTACAACAGTCAGTGCATACTTGTATCGTTTCTTTCTTATTGTATCATGTGGTAAGAACAGGAGGTCCATTTGGTGTGTGTCATTTGGGGTAGTGTTCTCAAAATGAGGTCTTGTTATCTTTCTTGGAGCAGGTAAATATATCTGCCAAATTGCCTGTCTCTGTAACCATTGCTTGACCTGATTGAGTGATACATCTCCGCCCACAGCGGCATGTAATTTCTGAATAGCGGTTGCTCCTTTCCAATAGCCTGATGGAGAGTAATATATTTTTGATAGTTTATTTTCGGCTGTCATTTTTTCTAGCAATGAAAACTCCTGTAAAATAAACAAATGTCATTCCCACTAGAACAAAGATTATCTCTCCGTTTCTTTGTTGTGTGCTTGGTTTGTAATAGTCACTTAGTTTTGGTTTTGGAATGGTCATGTCTTCACCCGTGACAAGAAAATATTCCCTGATTGCTTCGTCTGTATTTGAAAACGTATGTTGTGCGTGGCCTTCAAGCCTCAATCTTTCATTGATGAAATCAAGTTTCTCAATTCTATTCTTTTCATATTCCTGCTGGGCTTGAGCAAGTTTCTCAGATGCTTCATTGTTACGTTTCATTTCTTCTGCAGATTCTTCTCTACCCATTTTTGAAAAGAGATAATTTGAGCCACTGAATGCGAGGGCATTAACCATGGCCCCACCAATCATAATAGCTATCATCGCCATAATATTTTTATTTACATAGAAACATTTTCTGGAATAATTCCTTGCTTAACAAGAAAATCTTTTGTCGCAATCGACGCTGTTACAACTACAATTAGCTTAGCACTGTCTTCGAAATCGAGTCTACTCAAGTCTGCTGATTTCATTTTGAGTAGACTTTTTCCCAGCATAGAATAAGCTACTGCTAATCCGCTGATTACGGCAGAGTGATAGACATGGTTCATTAAATTTTTTGAGTCGTTCATTTTCTTAGGCAAGAAAAATTAAAATAATATTTTTATTTACTGCATATAAAATGGGTCAACGGCTTTGGGTGTTACTGGTAATGTGGTGACTTCTGGTTTTGTTTTTGGAGTGTCTGATTTTTTGGTCACTGTACGAGTCTGTGGTTTGTATTTTTTGTATAATTGATAACCTACGTAACCAAATCCGACAACAAATCCGGCAACTATATATTTTGTTGTTTGAGGGTCAGGGTCGGGGCGGGGGTCAGGCTTAGTTGTTTGTCTCTCACTTTGATGAGGATGTCCTGTCAGTGTCAGTCCTGACGGTCCTAACGGTAGTGACGCCTGGTCAGACACATGAGTCTTTTCTGTTTGCGCTTGAAGCTGTAATTTTTTTTGTCTGTTATATTCGGCTAATCTTTTACCAGCCTCAATGCGGCCTGGATGTTTAGCCTTAGTCACAGTTTGAACCTGTGTCAAAACAGGGTTCGGGTTCTGTTGTGTAGTCATCTTGTTCTCGTCCATTTGATCCTTCTTTTTCTTTCTCTAGAAAATTTATTTTTGAAAAATCAATATGACTCCCTGTAACAAGAAGGGTTACGACAGGAGCAAGGTAATTTCCAAACTTGTAAAACATGACACATGCTAATTTGCCAATCGAACTTGAAACAATAGGATTGCCTTCAAGGTCATGTGATAGACTGTCACAATCCACAGGTAGAAAGTGACTCACTGCTTTTGTGTATAGGCATACAAGTGATCGACTTAAATCATGAGTCATTAGTGAAGCGATGTGGTTTTCATATTTTGAATGAAGCTTGATTAGCTCGTCAGCGGTGAGAGATTCTATGTCGTCTGTCATGTATTGTCTTCCTAGATAAGCCTTTGACTTGCCTGAGACAATCACAGACAAAAGCCACTGTTTCTTAGAGTCTAAGTCTTTGTTCTCTACAGCATTGATATCATTCAATAGAAAGATTTCATCAGGGTTCATTTATAATGTAATTAAAAAAATTAAAAACAAAAATTGTTATCAAGCTAAATCATGTTTTCTAGGAAGTACATTAATAGTAATTTTATACGTTTGCACCAATCAGCAAAATGTAGCCAATAGTTTTTGAGTTTACCCCAGACGTGTTACCGCTTTATGTAAGCTAGATGGATTTAGATTAAAACCATAGCAGAAAACACACTTTATTTTCTGCTCATGGGACATAATCACTCGAGAGACATCCACTATACAAAAGTTGTTTCCCTTAGACTATAAATGCAAGGCAAAAATAATTCACAATGATTTTTCACAAATCAATCAACCGAAAACTCTTGGTGTATGTGTGTGTGTGTGTGTGTGTCAGTGTGTGTCTGTGTTGGGGGGGGGGGGGGGGTCTTGAGGATCTGTTGTAAAAAGCCTACAGTCATGTAGGGGTAGGCTCTTTTCAGTCATGTATAAACAGTATATACCCCGGAAGTAAAATCTTACAATAATATTGCACTGGAGTAAGTCAGTGTACAAACCTTTGTGTGCGTGTGTGTGTGTGCGCGTGTGTGTGCGTGTGACTGAGGGCTCTTGCAACTTCTCGCCGCAACTGAAAATCAACAACACACAAAACATATAGTGTACAAAACCGAGCTCACAAAACTTGTTCGACTAGTCTGGTCGGGTAGCATAAGACTCGTCAGGCTTGTTACTCATTTAGTTATTCATAGCATTTTGGAAGACCAAGATAGATTTAAAGGATCAGGTATGGCCGGATCGGACTGATTCTTTCCGGTTAGTGTTTGAAAATGACCGGTTGTTTTTGTTATAATTTATTCATTGGACTATTAGCCGGTTGAGATGTATGACGTCAGCTCTGTAAACCGGTAAGTTGTGTATGTGTGTCTCTGTTGTTTGAGTGATAGTGTGTGCGACAGTGTGTGTGTGTGTGTGTGTGTGTGTGTGTGTGTGTGTGTGTGTGTTTTGAAAGTTCCACTTTGTCCCGACCTGACCAGGGTGCTGGTTGCGCAGATAAAGCCAGTAGCAACAGACGGTGTGTACATAGAAACGCAAAGGCTTTTGTCCACGTATGGGTTGATTCAAAGCGCCGTGTACATGAATGCACTTAGATCTTTGTAGTCAAGTTACGACGACCTAACCATATTGAAATCTGTCTGCATAGAATTCTAAAAGATATGTTATGAAAAGAAATAACAAGCCATTATGCTCGGGACGTGCCCACGCAGGGCTGTCCCCTACCCGACAATTTCTGAAGACCCTCTCTTGTCAAGCGTAGCATGAAAAGAAATGGGGACAGTGTACTGAATTGTATGCATAAACGTCTACTGTAAAAGGGTAGGCTAGCTAACAGAAAAATCTGTTCCTCATAAATCGTCTCTGTCAGTATATACCAAATGAAATGTTATTTTATGTAGATGGTGCGTGTGTGTGTGTGTTTGTGTGTGTGTGTGTGTGTGTGTGTGTGTGTGTGTGTGTGTGTGTGTGTGTGTGTGTGTGTGTGTGTATGCAACGTGGTGTAATGATCAGAAATTTGCTCACAGTCCTGTTTAAGTGAATAACGCTGACAATATGGCTTTATCATAACAAGCCATTATGCTTGAAAAAGGCTTTTGTCCGCGCATGGGCTGATTCAAAAAGTCGTGTACCTGTTTGCATTCATGTATTCAACTCAGTATATGCGTGTTTATGTTAGTATGTACGTACGTGCGTGTGCATGTGCGTGTGTTTATGTGTTGATATGTGTGTGTGTATGTGTATGTATGCCTGCGTATATAACTTGTATGGCAATCTGGCACTGCCCTTGAATTATCTTGGTCTGCAACTGGCGTGTCTGTGCTTGTGCGTGTGCACGTATATTTGACTTGTTATGTTCCAGAGTCGTGCTTAAACAGATCCAATTGTATATTGTTTGCACTGAGCGGTCTTTTGACGCGTGACGTGTGAATGGCGCTGTGAAAGCTTTTACCCAACTCATTGAAAGAGGGTTTGGCATTGAGTCTTGTCATGGGTAAACTGAAATGTTATGTGCGGGACAGAGCATGTGAGTTTTTCGGAAATCGACTCTGGCAATATTGAAAACAAAGGAGAGTAATTTTCTAATTATTGGGTGTGTAAAAAGTCATTAGTTTATTATAGATTGCACTGTCAAGTTTTGGTTTGATTTGAGAGAAACGGCCGTGTGTACGTTAATGACGGTAATTAGTAATTAATTAAGGTCAACTTAAGACAATGGGTCTCAGAAATGTACTATTCTCGACTGGTAATGGTCATCATTTTTTTTTTTTTAACAATGTGTGATTAGGTTTTGACAGAGACAATAGTTAGAATCCGGGAAAAATGAAAGGTGACGTCACACGAGTGTTTTGTTATAAAAAAACGTGAAAAGATGACGTCGTCAAAAAATTCCTTGTATTGTATATTCTTGTATCTCTGTACGTTAGAATAAAAACAAAAGTAGCATACTTGCCGCTGAGCCTTGTGACATCATGAAGAAGTTTGACGTGCTGTGACTGCACGCACCAAGGGTTTAATTTTGTGGGTAAACTCGCATAACTCATGCAGCCACCAGTACAGCTCATTGCTACCAGTGGCTGCAGAAATAAGGGGGTTACATTGACCCCTGCACTGCCGAGATAAACAGTGTACATAATCCAACTGCACGAGACATAGATCCTCATGAGCCCCCGCAACTGCGGGGGCTCATGAGGTTCTATGCCTCTTGCTGAGAATAGTTTGTACCCATGTTTCTTGGACAGTGTTGGTCTGTGGTCATTGGATGAACCAAGATTTTAAGAAACAAAAATGCTCGTACAGCGCACGTACAGTGCCATGGAAGGGGAGAGAAAGGAAGATGGAGAATACAACAGATTTTCTGACGACATCATTTTTCCATTGTTTTTGATCACAAATCGCTCATCTAATGACACACCCCGTTTATCTAGGATTTTCCTTATTTTTTTTCAGTAAAATAAAGGTTTCCAAAATCAATGACATTCATGACTAAAGCAAAATTAACCTCCGAGCTAATTAATCCATCGGTTATGTAAGTGTGTTCATTTTGCAATGCGTAGTTTATTGATTACTTAGCCAATTACAGGTATTTTAGATAGACGATTGTGGGCGCTGGACATACGCGCGCACTTACAGGGAGCTAACAGCATACACTTACACACACACACAGCAGCAATTACTTCCCTTAGAACTGTACACGTCACGTCACTATGCGCACGCACCGCTCAGTAGTGACGCCTGTCACTTAGGACAACAGGGTCAAACATTTAACCGGCCGGTCTTTCTACCTTGTGTGTGGAGCGAGACAGACGTGTTTCAAAACGTGGCAGAATTCTTAACCGGTGATAGCACTAAATCTTGTAAAAATATACTACTTTGAGATTGGTAAGTTTCGCCGTTTCTGACATTTTCTAGTGTAGATTTGCCCGAGTCAACGCTGACTAGCGTAGGTTACAAAAATACATAGTGACTGTATACAGGACACTGACGAATAGTTTGTCGGTAGTTTGCGTGTTTAATTTGTCACATTTAGAAACAAGACAGGCCTGGCGGTTAGTTTGCATTGCGCTGTCTTACTGTTCAATAGTTAACCAGACCGGTCTAGTTTTATTTACCCAGGCTACACTCACTAACATTCGCTCATTTCAGAAAATGAATTGGAATCCGGAAGAGGCGTCAATCTTGCGATCACATGGTGAATACCATGAAAAAATGAGTGCTTTCATTCTTTCCGTTCTGACGAATTTTGGTTAGAAAAACCGGAAAAACCACTAGGAAATTTGGCTGATGTAATTAAAGGCGGTTCAAAGAAACAAAAGGATAGTAATCCAAAAGAACTGGATTTATTCTTTAAAAAAAACCTTTCTGATGGCAAACCGCCGGTTGGGTGTATTAGAGTTGACGAGTGTGATTTGACTGCACTTTCTTTAGATACATTAAAAAAACATTTAGAGGACGGCTACAAATTGCTTCAGAGTGGTAAACAAAAAAACATTTCAGGCTCTATTCACTATGGAGAGTGGCTCATTGAAGGAGCCAAAATCCATAAAAGACAAAAGATTCGAAAAGAAACTAATTTGACCTGGAAACATTGGCAAAAAGCACACGTTAAAATTGCAGAGTCTTATTCTCGCAAGTTGCGTGATATAGCAGGACTGTTGCGCAGATATCCTAAATTTCATTTTCTTGAACTGTCTTTTTCAAAGGTGTATAGTTTACGAAAACAAATTAAAGAAATGTTGGAAGAACCTGAAATAGCAAATTTTTGGAAAGAAACTACACCCAACGCAGGTCCGTCACACTAAATGTTTTATGTTTGTTTGTACAAAGTCTGTGGTGCGACTTAACGGGCCCATTTGTATCACCACTGGGACATTTTAACACTTTTGTTTTGATAACTGTCTGTAAGTCTGAGTGTGACTATCACCAAAAAGACTGCAAAGAAAAAAACGAAAATGATCGACTATAAGTCTGAGTGTGACTATCACCAAAAAGACTGCAAAGAAAAAAACGAAAATGATCGACTATAAGTCTGAGTGTGACTATCACCAAAAATACTGTAAAGAGAAAAACGAAAATGAGCGACTGTAAGTCCGAGGGTGAGCTATCACCGAGCAGGCCACAAAGAGAAAAACAAAAATGAGTGGCTGTGAGTCTGAGTGTGAGATATCACCGGGCAGGTCAAAATGAAAAATGAGTGGTTGTGAGTCTGAGTATAAGAAATAAACCGAGTCAGGTCACGCGCATGAAAAATAAGGTGGCTATAAGTCTAAGTGTTTTAAAAAAAATTAGACAGGTTAAAAATGAGTGACCAGGTCGCACTACAGACTCATGTTTGTTTGTTTGTATTGTCTTGTCCTAAATGTTGTGAGCCAAGTGTGAGGCGTTCCCGTCGCGGCTCATGTAAGTAGCTTGCTTTTGCGAGTGAAACTGAGATCACACAGGTATTAGCAACGGACTGTCGGCTACAGAACAGCTGCTAACACCGTCAATAGGGCGCTTCAAATTTGCTGAGTATCAGTAAGTGTACTCAAAATGAGACAAAACACAGTTAAAAGACTTTTGCCGGCAACCGTGTTCTTGAATTACAGGTGTTGAAAATGAAAACAGAAGATTGAGCCTTTTGAACAGAGTCATTGCTATCACTTTCTTGCCGTGGATAACTAAGAAATTTGAAGACAGAACACAGAGTTAAATGACTCTGTTAAGGGTCTTAGTAACAGTGTAAATAAATGACGTAGTACGATAGAAACGGCGCTCATGCCATGAGCACCGTTTCTATCGTACTACGTCATAGGGTCTTAGTAACAGTGTAAATAAATGACGTAGTACGATAGAAACGGCGCTCATGCCATGAGCACCGTTTCTATCGTACTACGTCATAGGGTCTTAGTAACAGTGTAAATAAATGACGTAGTACGACAGAAACGGCGCTCATGCGATGAGCGCCGTTTCTATCGTACTACGTCATAGGGTCTTAGTACTCTTGGCTTGACTTCGCGAACGAAGATTCTATAGGGCTTGCCCACGTCGTCTGCAGGCATTTTCGTGGCTGCAGAGGCCAATCCGGGACAGGCAGGTTCGACCGCAGTGGCTGCAGGGGAAGGTCTGGTCAGGGTTCTGAGTTACGACAGCTCTGTTTTTTTTTCTGAGCCGCTTGTCCTTAAGGTTAGCTCTGCGAGAGTCCTCAAAGGAGACGGCTGCCTTGTGAATGGTGGAGCGCCAGGTGTCACGGTCCGCAGCAAGCGAAGACCACTGGCGGTGGTCGATTTGGCAGGCACTAAGTGACTTCTTGAGACCGTCTTTGTATCTCTTCTTTGGTGCCCCTCTGTCTCGGTGTCCAGTGGCGAGCTCGCCGAACAGAGTGATCTTGGGTAGGCGATGATCCTCCATCCTGGAGACGTGCCCCGCCCAGCGAAGCTGTGTCCGCAGCAGCAAAGCCTCGATGCTCACAGTTTCCGCCTGTTCAAGGACCTCGACGTTGGTGACATAGTCACTCCAGTGAATGCTGAGGATGGTACGCAGGCAGCGCTGGTGAAAGCGTTCGAGGAGTCGTAGTTGGCTGCGGTAGAGGGCCCAGGACTTGGAACCGTACAGCAGGGTGGTGAGGACGACAGCTCTGTACACGCTGATCTTGGTGCCTTTTTTCAGCTGTTGATTGTGCCACACCCGCTTGTATAGTCGCCCGAAAGCACTGTTCGCTTTTGCCAGCCTGTTGTCCAGCTCCTTGTCCAGCTTGGCGTCTGACGTGATGATGCAGCCAAGGTAGGTAAACTGGTGTACAGACTTCAGTTCGGACTCGCCGATGGTGATGTGGGGAGGGCGATGCTCTTCCTTTGGTGCCGGCTGATGAAGGACCTCTGTCTTTTTCAGACTGACCTCAAGTCCAAAGAGCTGGGCGGCATCTGCGAAGCAGGACGTAATTCGCTGCAAGGCTCTCTCTGTGTGTGCAACGAGGGCAGCGTCATCAGCAAAGAGCAGCTCACGAATCAGTTGGTCTAGGGTTTTCGTGTGGGCCTGCAGTCGTCTGAGGTTGAACAGGCTGCCATCGAGACGATACCTGATGTACACTGCGTCGTCATCGACGAGGTCCACTGTGGCCTGTTTCAACATCATGCTGAAGAAGATGGTGAAGAGGGTCGGTGCCAGCACGCAGCCTTGCTTCACGCCGTTACGAATGGGGAATGGTTCTGAGAGGTCACTGTTTAGTCTGACCTGGCCTTGCTGGTCCTCGTGGAGCTGGACGATCATGTTGAGGAACTTTGGGGGACAGCCTAGTCGCTCCAGGATCTGCCACATGCCTTGCCTGCTCACAGTGTCAAACGCTTTTGTTAGGTCGACAAACGTTACGTACAGCCCTTTGTTCTGCTCGCGGCACTTCTCCTGAAGCTGTCTCAGCACAAAGACCATGTCGGTGGTACTCCTGTTGGCTCTGAAGCCACACTGGCCCTCTGGGAGGTGGTCTTCAGCGATGGCAGGTACCAGCCGATTCAGGAGCAATCTTGCGAGAATTTTCCCAGCAATGGACAGCAGGGTAATTCCACGATAATTAGAGCAGGCAGACTTCTCTATTCAGTGTCATAGTCCGTGGGCGTTTCCTAAAGCCTGCGCGGTGGAGCTTTTTGGTGGAGTGCAGTGTGCGCAGTACTGGCCCCACCCTTTAAACCCTTGGTTCGTTTGCCATGGCCTAGCAAGCTGGGACGGTGGCATCGAGGTCCTCGGGTCGTAGGTTTTATATCAGACTGTCCTTGTCTTAGTCTCTGGCTCAAAAGCCTTCCCCGGAGACACGGGGGCTTTGATGTCAGGGGTTTCCTCCCTTAGCCTTTCCGCAGCCAAGCGGCCAAGCCTGCAAGGCAGCAGGGGACTCGTGGGGGCCGGGGTCGTCTATGTCCCGTGCAGATGTGAACATCTGCCCACTGCCCAGACGGTGATACTTACCAGAGGAGAAAAATCCAACGCCGGAACCCGGTATCGAACCTCGCACCTTTGGCATTGGAGGCAGACGCCTTAACCACTGCTCCACTTCCCCGTCCTAGGTCTAGGGTCTTAGTAACAGTGTAAATAAATGACGTAGTACGATAGAAACGGCGCTCATGCCATGAGCACCGTTTCTATCGTACTACGTCATAGGGTCTTAGTAACAGTGTAAATAAATGACGTAATACGATAGAACACGACGTCGAATAGGCCCTTAGTAACGAGTCTAAGTGCACAGTGCCAATTTGTGTACACAGTTGTTGTGTATCGCGTGACATACAACTAAAGCCTGGTGGTGTTCTGTGGACGGACTGGAGTCTTCAATATTCATGCATGCTGAATAAAGATTTTGTGTCTGTCTGTCTGTGAGTGAGTGCGTGTGTAAGTGTGCATGTATGTACGTGTATATGTGCGTGTGTGTCTGTATGCGTGTGCGTTTGTGTGAGTGTATACGTGTGTGTATGCGTGTGTATGCGTGTATGTGTGCGTGCATGCGTGTATGAGTGTGTGTGTGTTTGTAGGTATGTGTGAGTCTGTATGCGTGTGTGTGTGAGTGTTTGTGTGTGTGTATGCATGTGAGTGTCTGTGTGTATGTATGTATGCGTGTGAGTGTTTGTGTGTATGCGTGTGAGAGTGCATGTGTGTGAGTGCGTGTGTTTGTCCGTGTGAGTGCGTAGGTGCATGTGTCCGTGTGTTTGTTTGTGTGCATGTGTGTTGGTATGTATGTATATGTGTTTGCGTGCGTGTATGCATGTGTTTATATGTGTATGTGCGTCCGTGTTTGCGTGCGTGCGTGTGTGTTTGTTTGTGTGCGTGCATATATGTGTGTTAGAGATATAAGATATAAGATTCCAAGAACATTTTCTTTTTCATTGCCTCTGTGCCAATACCCCCCAAAACATAGTTATTTAAATAATAACCACACCCACACACACACACACACAAAAAAAAAAATACTATTGCTATATGCACTTGATAACAAATTATTTAAGTTACCTGCAGATACTTGATAACAAATTTTCCAAAGTCAATTATAACTGACAAATAACTTTACAGGTAACCTTTTAAGAACCTATAATTAGTTATTAAGTGACTTAAGTCAGGAACTTATAAGAACTTAAACATAACAAAATGTAAGTTCTTGACTCAAGTCACAACTTAAGTCACAACTTACTCGGACAGAATTGTCAAGATACAAGGACAATGAAAAAAACTTTTTTTTAGTAATAGTCAGGTGGTGGTGGTGGCGCTGATGGGGTTAAATAGTTAGGCGGCATGACATCTCTCTGCGAAGTGTATGACATTAATAAACGATTACCAAATCTGATTTTTATTTGTTTAAAAGATTGTGTAGTTTTTCTGTGGTTTCCTGAACACCGATCTGTTTTCCCATCTCTAAAAAACTAGCCTTCAGTTCTTCAGCATTCACTGGAGATTGACTACGCATTTTATTTTGTATTTCAGATTTCATTTGTTTGTAATTATTCAAATCATCCTGGACACGCTTAAATTCTTCATCATCAACAAAATTATCATTCAATGCCTTACTGATAATAAGTTTCATACTGCTCAGCTTTGCACCCGCCAAAGTACTCAATGCTTCATGTTTCTGTAATTTCGTGTGAAACCTCTTGTTTAAGGCCTCCAAACCAAAGCAAGCCAATCCTGTGGCAATGCTAGCTCCTTCCAATCCTATTCCAATTACACTCCCAATTCCAGATGAAATTAACACAATACCCCCTACAGAACAACCAGCTGAAAAAGCGCCAACAGCTATAGATGTGTTTTGTACAGAATTGAAAACGGTCTTATACCGTCTTTTGCACCGTGAGTACCTCGCCTCCTCACTCTCCAAATATTTTAAAGCTTCTGTAATATTATTTAATCTGAATGCATCTGCCAGTAATGTTTTATCTGGTGCAATTGGCATATGCGGATCAGGCACAAATAATGACACAGTCTCATGCGTCGGTAGTTGCGGATAGAAGTTTACCATTTTTTTTATTCACAAATATTTTTTATTTAATCAGCAATTACATTTTGCAACTCTTCAAAAGTATATAATTTGCTAGCATAATAAAATGCAACAAGATCAATGTGTTCAAGGTTTACGTAACTTAGACGAACAAAAGTTGTTTTGTCAACCACCACCTTGACAGCGGGTTCACTGCTCAAAACATTAATAACATCAACATTTTTTGTAATAGCAATAAAGACCTTTGATGATTCTGATACTGTTTCATTCCATGTAAGTTTAATTCCTTGTGCAATTTGAGCCTCTTTTCCAGAAGTTACTGATCTCATGATAATTTCAAATACTATTGTCGCTTCTCTTGCGATGGGAAAGTTTATTGGTGCAAACACGACCTTCGCATCAGACCTGCCCTTCCTATGTGTAAGAAGATATCTCCGTTTCTCATAATTTTCAACTTTCAGTTTATCTCTGCTATTGTCGTCTAAAGCAAAGCTTGGAACAAGACTTACAATAAGCGGCCCAGAGTTAACAACTTTCCTAAACACTAAGGCGCCTTCATCATCAGTGTATACATAAGGACTAATAAATTCAAACTTTATGTCCCAGTCAATTGTTGGCGGTGGTGCAGGCACAAGCGAAACAACCCACTTATTACCAACATGTATTAAGTTGTAGGGTACGTTATTTACTGGAACAGGAACAGTAACATCACGCAGCTGACCAAGTTTAGGTATAGGTCTGTCTGTTCCTTCTTTCATGTCATCGATTACTTTCCTCTTGTACATGCCAGTTGAATCAAGTTCAAAACCATACACCTCCCCCACCTCTCCCTCCTTCTCAAAATCCTGTACGTCTGCCAAATCTTTCAACTCTGTTACCGGACATGCAACTGGTATGATTCTAGGCTTTGGACCAAGACCACTCATTTTTATAAACAAAAATAAAATTATTAAATTCTAACACTACACTAAAATCATGCATAAGAACTGGTTTGTCATCCTGATTAGTTACAGATATACTCAGTGACTCAAAGAAACTAGAACCTAATTTCTTAAACTGTAAATTAGGAAATCTAACAACTACACTTTCACAATACGGAGTACCCCACCCGGGTCTGCCCTGGGGGACTTGGGTGGGGTTAGGTATTTTTTAGTTCCCAGGGTCACCCTGGTCAGCCCCACAGGGTGGGGTTTTCTCTCTATTCTGGGGCATGTGTTTCTGTCTACCCGAGGTCCATTCACCTGTATTTGCCTTGTTTAAACTCTCCCTACTGTCTGCACTGCCTGTAGCTCTTGATATTGGATGTGTGTTGCTAAATGGTCTTAGCTTTATTTAGGCCCCATGTGTTAGGTTTATTTAATGTGTTTGACCGGCTGGCGACATACATTCAATGTTCTGTTTAGTTGGTTGTTTTTTTTTTCACAAGCAGTGCAGGCACGTCCTGAGAAAGCCTTGTTGCTGTCGGGACGTTAAGCAATGTACAATCAAAACAATACGGAGTGGTTCCAGTTGGTAAGCATCTCAACAAAGTTGAAGGCTTTCCATTGTAAACATTTTCAGATGTGTTCAGTTCTTTCAAATAAACTTTTAGTACAGTATGTACTGACAAATTAACAGGATATCTTCCAATTATTTTTCCATCAATCATATCTATTTTCCAAAGCTTTCTTTTAGCTTCAGTTTCATTTATTAAACCAAGTAATAATAGAAGATCTTCTGAAAATGTTATCTTTCGCTCAGAAGAAAAATCTAATGTAACAAGTAAGTTAGCTGGATTTAAAGTTGCTTTAATTTTAAATCTATTTTGTAGCCATTCAGCTAAAGTACAAAAGTAATAATACCCAGATCGTGAAGTATCATCAATCATAATCCCATCAGATACATAATAATCTGTATTATTTGTATCATTAAACCACTTTACTGTATAGAACATTTCATGGATAGCTACAGCCTTGCTACCATCACGATTATCAATCCCATTAGTTAACCACACTGGTTTGCTTGTGTCAAGATTTGTTAAGGTAATAAACATTTTTATTATCTCATATAAAAAAGGATGGAATTTAAATCACCAACCATTACCACAACAAACGCATTTCAATTTAATGTGGATGCCAAATATAATGTTGCACCTACTTATGAACAGAAAATAATTCAACTAAACCAGCTTGATGTTGTTGTGTCTGAACAAGATTTATTTCAAGTCAAAGGACCCAATCCATTTGACCATTACCTAAACCCTCCAATAACAGATGACTCAACTGCAAGAAAGTGGTCTTCAAGTCCACTACAGATGTTTCAAAACCAACTCAACTTTGCTATACTGTGTTCAACTACAGGCTGTGGTGTTTCATTTACAGACCATTTGAATCACTCAAACAAACTGATTAGGTCTGTGTATCGTTTTCACACTTATTACCAGCTTAGACGTATACTGTCAGAACTGCATACACCACTGCCCACTGAATCCAGTTTCAACAGGTATAACAACCCCATGGATATGAAAGCGTTTGAACGCATCTGTAATGAATTTAACATCAGTACAAAGTATGACTTCACACAAAAACTTGATGATCACAATGGTATGGGTACATTATATTATGCTTTGAGTCACAGACAATACCCTCAAGATTACTACCCCGGTTACACTTCATTCTCATCAAAATCAGAAGTCTGGTTAGGATCAATAGAACAGAAACAGACTAATGCCTGGACCACATTTATTTTAGACAACAGTGACGGATTTACTCAAGCAGGAGTCGAGCGCGTAAATGAGTCAATCAGAACATATGTCTG
Source organism: Semisulcospira habei (assembly GCA_036245525.1). NCBI lineage: Eukaryota > Metazoa > Mollusca > Gastropoda > Semisulcospiridae > Semisulcospira > Semisulcospira habei. Next base: position 112,701,955 of record BTPG01000001.1, on the reverse strand, counting down.
GTGTATACTAGGTGCACAATCACTAACAAAATCAAACATTTTGAATGGAAGTGGAAAGTTTGAAGCACAAAAACAGTTTCTCGCAAACTTAGAAGATTCAGTAAATTCAACAGTTGATCTCCCATCAAGCATACAACGCTACCAAGACGTACTCAGATATGCCAGATCAAAAGTTGACTTTGTAGTAGGCATCGGGTTATACATGTTACCATCTGATCTTCAACTCCAAATGGGGACAATAACAAATTATAATAATGAAATCATTGTTGCAGGTCGTGATCAAAAATTAGGACTCAATCAATCTGTAAACTTGGGGGCCACAACCACACATGTACAGTCATTAAAACCATTACAGACGGTAACACCCCCGGCCCCGGCCCCGGCCCCGGCACCAGCCCCAACACCGACACCCATACAGCCAGTATCACCAACCCCTGACACTCATGAGTCAGAAAGAACAGCATTGGTAATAGGCCTCGCTGGATTAGGGGTATTACTTCTTTATCTGTTTCATTAAATAACCCACCATCAACCCTCCTACTGTCACCAAAAAGACCCACACATGTTCTGCCATAAACCCTACTACCTTCGCTGCAGTACTAATAAGCCAACTGACAACCGTGCCTATTATACAAGGCAACGCGTCTACTGCTTTCAGAGCCAATTTCTTAAGCAAGTCTGATATGTGAGACAGTTGTTTCTTTACCCATGACTGCAAGTCTTTTGGATCTGTGGGAGCCGGGGTTGGTGGGTCCGGGGGTGGTGGTGCTGGAGGTGGAGAACCACTCCCAGAGACAGCTAACACAACAGTACTAATAATAAATCCCAGAGCTGTAATTAAACTAGCAATTGTGATACCCTGTTCTCTGAAAAGTGTTTTAAGTCTCTCAGCCAGAGTAGTGTCTTCATGAAGTATTTTCTGAATAGTTTCTCTAATCCTGTTAACTTGTGTTTTCAGTTTTTGTCTTCCAATACTAATCACTTCTAACTGCCCTGATCTTTCTAGCTGCAAATCATTTAATCTGTGTTGTATTCTTTCTTTCATTTCTGTGTCAAGATTTCCATTGTCTGCAGTAGCCAGTTTCTCTTTTTCTTTTTCAATGTGTTTATCAAGCTCACCCAGTTTGGCTACATTGTTTACCATCTCACCTCTTATTGTCTGCAGTGATTTATCCAACCCTATAATCTCTCTCATTGACAAAGGTGGGTCGACTATTGTTTTCATAGCATCATTTAATTGTCCTTCAGTAAATGAGGTTTCTTGTATCACTGTGTTTGCTATTTCTGGTAGGCTTGTTACTGGTGCCATTTCAATTTGTTGCCCTGTTGGCAACTTTGTTTGTGTGTCGTAAAGCACACTAACAAGTCTTGGCGGGACAGGAGACCCACCAATACCAAGTTGACACAAGGCACCAACACCACCTTCGTTTTTGATTGTACTTAAAGCCCTAAACCTACTAGGGTCTTTTTTGTTAGTCAATAGTACTTTCCCTTTGTCAACAGTATTTAAATATAAATTACCCTTGACATCAAGTTCAAACTGATTAGGGTCTATGTTGTCTGGGCGGCCACCAACATGATCATAAAATGAGTTCACTTTGGTTTCTAAAAGTTCGTGAGGTAAACTGTAAATATTTCTTGTACCAGTCATATCTGTCATATCTGTCATATCTGTTGTATTACCAAAATCATACATGCCATCCATTTCAAAATCTTCATGATTAAATCCTCCCGCTGCCATTGTTTTATTAATTTATTATTTTTTATTGTGCATAATAAAAATGACACAGTCTTACGGATCAAAGTTAGACCCATACAGAAAACTATGTGAGCCCCTGGGTGTTAAGGCCATTAGACAATCGATAGTCATCACGAACAATCCTAGTACCATAGATCAGAACCAAACACTTACAGTCAAGTTTCCAAACCTAGGTCCCAGTGACGTTATTGTTCCTGGCACTGCACGCCTAGCAATTAATATTGAACTTTCATCAGACGCAGATGTGAACAGAACACTGGTTGACAATCTTGGCAGAGCAATTGTTAAAACTATTAAAGTAAAACTTGAAGGGCAGGAAGTGTTTAGTCTTGACGACTCTGATGTGTTCTACTGTTACAAAGATCTTTGGCTCACAAGAGAAGAACGAGAAGATCGTATTTATCAAGGCATACAGCCAGATAATGTTGGGAAACTTCGAATCAATGCCAGAGACAAAACAACTACTGGGGTACCAAAGGAAGTTATTATAGCTGAAACATATGGAACCAGGTTTTACATTCCACTTGAGTTTGAAATCCTAACAGCACATCTGCCTTATTATCAAGGGGCACTGAATGACCGTCTGAGTTTTGAACTAACCTTCAATGACTACTCCAAAGTTATTAAATCATCTGCCACAGATGCAACATACAAGATCTCTAACATTTCCTTGGAATATGAAATTGTCACACACACTGATCTAGCCAGACACATTCAAAATCAGTACCAGTTAAGACTTCCAATTTATTATGACAGGGTGATTAGACATAGTTTAATGCAAAAAGACAAGAGTGACCCAATGTGGAACATAAACTTGAACACACCAGCCAGGTCACTGAAAGGTTTTCTTATGTTGTTTGTTGAACCAGCAGATCCATATAAACGGGATTCAGAAAAATTCTACAATCCTAAGATTACACATTTGTCCTGCACAATTGAAGGCCGCCCTAATCAAGTGTACGCTTCAGGAATGTTACCATACGAGCACTATGATGAGATCACAAAGTATTTTGCGGGTGGAAGGATTAGAGATAAACCAGCAAACATTGCGTGCAAAGATCTACATCTGTATGACGTTAGGATAGGACAATACCTTACAAACAAATATGCACTGTGGTTAGATCTTCGTAGTACAGATGACGACTATCTTCATGGGTCAGGACGAACTGTTGAGAACGGTAGTGACGGAATAACAATTCAGATACAAAAGAAGGTTGAAAAAGCCGAAGCCATAAACATATATTTGTTCCTGATATATGACGCACAACTCAATATTGCAGAAAGCAGACTGAGTGGACACATATATTAAAATTATATTGTGTATTAAAATGAACCGGAGCTTAATGACACTCGATCCACACTGTGGCGTATTTGTTGGTGCCACAGGGTGTGGGAAAACTCAATTCGTACTTGACTTATTACAACCCCACCCGGGTCTGCCCGGGGGGACTTGGGTGGGGTTAGGTATTTTTTAGTTCCCAGGGTCACCCTGGTCAGCCCCACAGGGTGGGGTTTTCTCTCTATTCTGGGGCATGTGTTTCTGTCTACCCTTTGTCCATTCACCTGTATTTGCCTTTTTAAAACTCTCCCTACTGTCTGCACTGCCCGTAGCTCTTGATATTGGATGTGTGTTGCTAGATGGTCTTAGCTTTATTTAGGCCCCATGTGTTAGGATTATTTAACGTATTTGACCGGTTGGCGACATACATTCAATGTTCTGTTTAGTTGTGTTTTTTTTTTTACAAGCAGTGCAGGCACGTCCTGAGAAAGCCTTGTTGCTGTCGGGACGTTAACTCTTTGACACCGTAGTCTGACAGCTAGGATTTTCCCCGGGAGCGTATGCTTTACTGTGACTCACTTCCCTGGTGGCGTAGTAATTTTGACATTTTCATTGGCCTTGTTTGTAGTAAATATCTTATCATACCCCAATATATTTGGTATCAATGGAAAGAGCAATTCAAGATGAATACATAGACATTATGCTGAAGAAAATATTTTGTATTTTCAAGATTTTAGAGGTGTATAAAGAAGATAGGGTAAGAAGCCAAAAAGCAAAAACAGTCAGATTTGCATTGGGTTATGAAAACACATGCTGTTAGTGTATTAGTTATGCAAAGTGTAAAAATTACCACTTACATTGCAATCCAGAATATAGTTCAGTGTGTCCCCAGTAAATAATCCAGAAAGAAAGGCACAATAGAAGGTTTTTTTCACAAAAAAACAAAATTTTAATACCACACTCCAAACTCCACACACCACAGTTTCACAGAGGACACTTTTGAAGTCAAATGATGTGAAAGTTCATGTTCTTTGTGTCAACTGTTTCACTCAAAATACACAACACTGGTGCTGGGCTAATGCATAAAGTCTTTCCTTGTGTGAAAAAGCTCAAAACAAGGTGTCACACACAGAGCAACCATGCAGGATGAACACTGGTAGTGTGTCACTTTCCGCTTGTTCTTCAACTCCTGCTTCCGCACAATCCCCATATGCATGCAAATGGCCAGGAATTTTCTGATGTCATCCCTGGTCACTTTCTTCCATGTGGAGAAGATGCTCCTGGGTGGCAGGGGTCTCCCTTGCCTTTTCAGTGCAATGCTGGATTCAGCATACTTGTTGGTCTCAGTCTTGATGTGGCCAATGATGTCGTCCGTCAAAAGTAGCTTGAAGACATCAATGGGTTTGGGGTCATCGCCAAGATCCACATGTAGTCCTGGTACAGCTGTAAAACAAAAAGACCAATGTTAATTTATCAACAGATGTTTGTGTACACACACCATGCATTCCCACTCCACACACACACACACATACACACACACACACACACACACACACACACCATGCATTTACACGCCATGCATGCTCACACACAAACACCATGCATTCACAAGCTATGCATGCACACACACGCACACACACGCACACACACACACACACGTATGTCATACTTTTATTATAACTAAGAAATGTAAACATATTTTCCACTGTTACAACATATATAATCTACACACGTGCGCGCACGCCTGTGAAATACACACACAAGACACGCCCACTCAAGCAACAACAACAATGCAAAGCACATGGCTTCTCACCTGTGTATGCAGGAATGCGAGGAAAGTTATTCAGGTTTCGAACCCAAACGGCACCTTCATCTGCATCATCAATGTCTGTCTCCATGTCAAAGGCATTGATGTTGATTTGTTGGACATTCCTGGCGAAATCTTCGTCTTCTGAAGACGATGAGCTGCCATGTTCAGCCACCATCTCTTCCTCGTCATCCTGATCGTCTTCTTCATAATCTTCTGGCTCAGATTCATAATGCTCGTCTTCCTGGTCCTCCAAATCAGCAAAAAAATCGTCTTTACTGTCATTTTCTTCTGACTCATCATGCAAAGGCTCTCCTTCCTCATCAGAACCATCCTGGAGGACTTGCTCAAGTACTTCAGCAATTGGAATGCATGGACCACGCCGCCGCAAATTCGCCATTTTTCGTGCTTGCCCGGTTGTTTTGTCTGAGAGCTTCTGATTCGTTCGTTTTAGTGCATATAAACAAGAAAAGTAACTCTAAAAATACAGAAATGAATGCTTGACATATTATAGTAGGTTGCTTCCTTTACACCATACTGCACGTATTGCTAGCTATACTGTCATTGGAAAACGCATATGTGCGCGCTTCGTACACCACGGTAAACGAGGCCGGGGAACATATGTGCGTGTTCCGTCGGCAACGGAGCTTTGCCCTGCACGCACGTATGCGCGTTACGGCGTCAAAAGGTTAAGCAATGTACAATCAATCAATTGACTTATTACAAACAAGATACATCCACCATTTTGAAAACATAGTAATATTTTGTCCTACAATCAAACACAACAAAGCTTATCACAACCGTTTATTCATTTGGACTGACAGCAACATATACTTAGTCGACCCTGAGAAAAAACTGAATGAATACCTACAATATTTTTACAAGCAATTTGAAGGACAGCCAACGTTGTTTATTGTTGACGACTGTTCTGCAGAGAAAGACATTGTCAAGAAGAGAAACACTTTAGCAGAACTTGCCTTCAGTGGCAGACACGCAAACATAAGTGTATGGATTCTCACTCAAAAATATAATGCTGCACTGAAAGATTTTCGTGAACAGTTAAAGTTTATCTGTTTGTTTTACTGTAAGGATCGTGACAGCTTTGAAGACTGTCTCAGAGAAAACGATGTCATAGCAAATAAGCATGAACGGGATGATGTAAAAAATAAACTGAAATCAACTAAGCATCTAAAGCTCATTTTAAAGACAGATCAGCCCACAGGGTATGGGTTAGTAAATTAATTTATTCTTTTGTTTGTCTAATAAAAATGACAGACGGACAAGTCATACAAGTGCTTGATCTCACACACCTTTTCAAAGATGATATGCACTTTACTGACTTAATATCACCCAAACAGACTAACATAAGTCTTTCAGCACCATCAGAAATATATGCTACATACAGTGTGACTTTGGATTATGTTGATGAGCATCCAGATGTGGCGCACATGACAGTTGATTTAAAGACACCTACTTTTAAAGTTGATGATACCAACTATGGTTGGTTAGGAGAAGTTTGTTATAGCATATTTAAGCAACTACGCAAACTAAATGTTTATATTGACAGTGTTACAGTTAATAAAGTGGTATTACACAGGGTGAGCAAGCAGAGCCAGCGGTAATATTTTTTATTTTATTATTTTGTCGGACAAATAAAAATGACGGACAATGCTCAAAACCCTGGCCCATCAAACCCAGGCTCATCTAGTTTAAGAAACGTGTTTCACACAACAAACTTGCCTATATCTAATAGTAACAATGTTTATGAATCAATAGAAAACTCTTTTTCTGTCATACAAAATAATCTTCTTACAGGCAGTGTAAAGATTCAGATTGTTGCTAAAATAGAATTTACTAGAGTAGATGGTGAAGTGACTGTATCGTATATATCAACAAGACAACACACTGTTAACACACAAAGAAAATTGGAGAACGTGTTTAGAGACAGACTATTACCTGACTTTCTCCAGGCAATTGACAGTGCAAAAATGAAGGGGTCTGGCTGGCACGAAGGACATGTACATGAACTACAATTAAAGCAGTCAAGGTATCATCCTATATTAGGTAAATCATGGATACCACTGCCAACAGAGGTTGCAAACAAAAAGGTTGTTGTTAACATACAGAACAATGACAATTTCTGTTTCATGTGGTGTGTGCTTGCTAAAATACACTTTACAAAATCAAAACCTGAACGTGTATCTAACTACACCAAATTTGTAAATGAACTCAACTTTAGTGGCATTGAGTTCCCTGTTAAAATAGAAGACATAGATTTGTTTGAAAAACTAAATCCTGGTATAGATATAAATGTGTGTGTATGGGATAATGAGTCTGTTGACAAGTTACAACCAATTAGAGTATCACCAATTGCCCCAACCTATGGGCAGTCAGAAGATAAGCATGTTGACATGTTACTAATAAGCTCTGGTGATAACTTCCACTACACAATTATTAGGAGTATGTCACGTCTAATTCATAATCATGTATCAAAACACAATGGTAAACAAGAAGTTTGTAAGAGATGTTTACAAAGGTTCTCTTCTATTGCAGTGGCACATAAACACGTCCTGCATTGTAGGTCAGCTGATGACATACAAACTGTACTTAAGTATCCAGATCCTGGTAGTCAATTATATTTTAAGAACTATGGGAATCAGCAAAAGCTGCCGTTTGTAGTGTATGCTGATTTTGAATCACTGGTAGTACCATATGAGGGTCCTGTTCCAGAATCATTACCAAAGACTATAAAACTAAGTGACCAAGTGGTGTGTTCTTTTGGATACATTATTGTTAGGTCAGACGGTCTGCATTCAGAACCTGTTATCTACAGAGGGGAAAATGCAGCATGTCTGTTTTTAACAGAAATGAGACATCTGTATAGTCAGGTAGTACAATATCTCACAACATGTCAGATGCCTTTGGTGATGTCAGAAGAAGACAAACTAAAATTTGATACAGCAGAGAAGTGTTGGATTTGTGAACAGCCTTTAGGTGGTGATAAAGTTCGTGACCATGATCACATAACTGGGCGTTACAGAGGTGCCGCACATAACAATTGTAACTTGTTATTAAAAACAGATCCAAAGACATATAAGTTACCAATCTTTTTCCACAATCTCAAAGGATATGATTCACACATTATCATGCAGGCTGTAGATGAGTCTTTCAAAAACATAAATTGTATTGCCCAGACAACTGAGAAATACTTGACTTTTAGGTTAGATAAATTAGCATTTTATGACTCCATGCAACATTTGTCTTTAGGATTGGCTAGTTTGGCAGAAGGACTGACTGAGTATCCAATAACAAGTAAATATTTTGAACCAAACTTGATTAGAAAGGTGTGTATCCGTATGAGTACATTGATCACTGGATTGTGTTTGAAGAAACAAGACTACCACCAAAAGAAAAATTTTATTCCACACTAACTGGCAAAGGTATTTCTGACTCTGAATATCAACACGCACTTGATGCATGGGATAAATTAGGGTGTCAGATAATTGGTGATTACCACGACCAGTACTTGAAAGCTGACGTTTGCTTGCTAGCAGACGTATTTGAAAGTTACCGTGAGAAGGGTTTGTTACACTACAGTCTTGACCCAGCCTGTTACATAACTAGTCCTGGCATGACATGGGATGCATTTTTGAAATCCAGTAAGATATCTATAGACCTGTTGTCTCATCGTATGATGGGTGAAATGGTAGAACGTGGATTGAGAGGAGGCATTAGTATTGCAGCAAATAACTATGCAAAGGCAAATAATAAATATCTGGACGGCCCGGACCTTGACTTTGACCCCTCAAGGTCAAGGTCATTCATTACGTACCTTGATGCGAACAACTTGTATGGGTTCGCGATGTGTGAGTTATTGCCCTTGAAAAACTTTTGTCTGCATGATTTGTCACAGTATGACATAACAGACATAACAAACAATATTATTAATCTTGACCGAAACGACGCTAAGGGTTGGATCTTTGAAGTAGACCTAGAGTACCCACACCATCTACATGATTACCACAATGATTATCCCTTAGCAGTTGAGAAAATGAGTATGACAGGTAAAAAAGAAGACACCAAGAGAGAGGAATACTGAGAGAATTAAAGCTTCATTAACACAATGACTGAGTTAACCCCTTAAGTATTATTTTTGATTTTCATAAAAATGTGGCTGTTTAAATAATAATGATTTAAGGGTAACTTCCAATGGTATTTACTCTGTGCGGGTGACATGGACAATGGAGATCAAAGGTTATAATTAAGGGGTTAACTCAGTCATTGTGTTAATGAAGCTTTAATTCTCTCAGTATTCCTCTCTCTAGTTACAACTAACTTTTAAGAACCTGCAGAGGTAACCTTTAAGTTACTTATCATAAGAACTTATTAATTACTTACATAAGAACTTATTAATTACTTACTGTAAGTTCTTATAAGTTCTTACAACAACTTGACTTAAGTCACAACTTACTCGGTCAGATTTGTCAAAATACAAGGACAATAAAAAAACTTTTTTTTCTCAGTAGTACTCTGGCAGTGGTGCAGATGGGGTTAAATAATCAGGCACAAGTGGTGTAAGTGGCATGGCATTTTTCTGTGAAGTGTATGACATTAATAAACGATTACCAAATCTGATTTTTATTTGTTTAAAAGATTGTGTAGTTTTTCTGTGGTTTCCTGTACCCCTATCCTTTTTCCCTCTGCTAAAAAACTGGCCTTCAGTTCTTCGACATTCACGGGAGAGTGACTACGCATTTTATTCTGGATTTCAGACTTTTGCTGTTTGTAGTTATTTAAATCATCCTGGACTCGCTTAAATTCTTCGTCATCAATAAAATTATCATTCAATGCCTTACTGATAATAAGTTTCATACTGCTCAGCTTCGCACCAGCGAGCGTACTCAATGCTTCATATTTCTGTAATTTTGTGTGAAACCTTTTGTTTAGGGCTTCCAAACCAAAGCAAGCCAGGCATGTAGCAACGCTAACACCCTCAATTGCTATTCCAGCCAAACTTCCAATTCCTGTGGCAAACAGAACAATACCCCCTACAGAACATCCAGCTGAAACTGCGCCAATAGCCATAGAAGTGTTTTGAACAGAATTAAATACTGACTTATACCTCTTTTTGCACCATGAGTACTTAGCCTCTTCACTTTCCAAATATTTTAAAGCTTCTGTAATATTATTTAATCTGAATGCATCTGCTGGTAATGTTTTATCTGAAGCAATTGGCACAGCTGTCACCTGTGGATCAGGTGCAAGTGTTGTTTTAGTCATCACATTTGATTCAGTCGGCTCATGCGTCGGTAGTTGCGGATAGAAGTTTACCATTTTTTTATTCACAAATATTTTTTTTTATTTAATCAGCAATTACATTTTGCAACTCGTCAAAAGTATATAATTTGCTGACATAATAAAATGCAACAAGATCAATGTGTTCCAGTTTTATGTAACTCAGACGAACAAAAGTTGTTTTGTCAACCACCACCTTGACACCTTGAATACTGCTTGAAACATTAATAACATCACCATTTTTTGTAATAGCAATAAAGACCTTTGATGACTCTGCCACTGTGTCATTCCATGTAAGTTTAATTCCCTGTGCTATATCTGCCTCTTTTACAGAAGCTACAGATCTCAAGATAATTTCAAATACTATTGTCGCGTCTCTTGCTAAGGCAAAGTTTGCTGGTGAAAACACAACTTCTGTGTCTGTTCTATTTTTTCTATGCGTAAGAAGATACCGTCGTTTCTCATACTCTTGCACTTTTAGCTTTTCTCTGCTATTGTTGTCTGAGGCAAAGCTTGGAACAAGACTTACAATAAGCAGCCCAGAGTTAACAACCTTCCTAAACACTAAGGCACCTTCGTCATCAGTGTATACATAAGGACTAATAAATTCAATCTTTATGTCCCAGTCAATTGTTGGCGGTGGTTCAGGCGCAGGCAGCACAGGTGAAACAACCCATTTATTACCAACATGTATTAAGTTATAGGGCACATTATTTACAGGAGTAGGTACAGTAACATCACGAAGCTGACAAAGTTTAGGAATTTGTTTTTCACCGTCTTTTATGTCAACAATTACTCTCCGCTTGTACATGCCAGTCGAATCAAGTTCAAAACCATATATTTCTCCAATTTCTCCTTCCTTCTCAAAATCCTGTACGTCTGCCAAATCTTTCAACTCTGTTACCGGACATGCAACTGGTATGATTCTAGGCTTTGGACCAAGACCACTCATTTTTTATAAACAAAAATAAAATTATTTAACTTCTAACACAACACTAAAATCATGCATAACAACTGGTTTGTCATCCTGATTAGTTACAGATATACACAGTGACTCAAAGAAACTAGAACCTAATTTCTTAAACTGTAAATTAGGAAATCTAGCAACCACACTTTCACAATATGGAGCAGTTCCAGTCGGCAAGCATCTCAACAAAGTTGAAGGCTTTCCATTGTGTACATTCTCAGTCGTGTTTAGTTCTTTCAAATAAACATTTAGTACAGTATGTACTGACAAATGAACAGGATATCTTCCAATTATTTTTTCTTTTTTTGGTTTTAGTAGTTGTTGCCTGTCTGGACTTAACCATTTTGCCCAATCTTCATCTGGAAAATAAAATACATTACCCATAAACCCAAGTAATTTTATAAGACTTAATGATAATGAATACTCAGTACCTTTTGGAAAATCTAATGTAACAAGTAAGTTAGCCGCATTTTAAGTTGCTTTAATTTTAAATTCATTTTGTAGCCATTCAGCTAAAGTACAAAAGTCATAATACCCAGCTCGTAAAGCATTAACTCTCTTTAAATCAGCAGTAAAAGATCCATCTATATAATAATCTGTATCATTTGTAACATTAAACCACTTTACTGTGTAGAACAGTTCATGTATAGCTACAGCCTTGTTACCATCACGATTATCAATCCCATTAGTTAACCACACTGGTTTGCTTGTGTCAAGATTTGTTAAAGTAATAAACATTTTTATTATCTCATATAAAAAAGGATGGAATTTAAATCACCAATTATTACCACAACGAACGCATTTCAATTTAATATGGATGCCAAATATAATGTTGCACCTACTTATAAACAGAAAATAATTCAACTAAATCAGCTTGACATAGCTGTGTCTGAACAAGATCTATTCCAAGTCAAAGTACCAAATCCGTTTGACCATTATCTAAACCCTCCAATAACAGACGACTCTACTGCAAGAAAGTGGTCTTCAAGGCCACTACAGATGTTTCAAAACCAAATCAATTTTGCTATACTATGTTCTACTACAGGCTGTGGTGTTTCATTTACAGACCACTTGAATCACTCAAACAAACTTATTAGATCTGTGTATCGTTTTCATGTTTACTACCAGCTTAGACGTATACTGTCAGAACTGCATACACCATTACCAACTGAATCCAGTTTCAACAGGTTTAATAACCCCATGAATATGAAAGCATTTGAACGCATCTGTAATGAGTTTACCATCAGCCCTAAGTATGACTTCACACAAAAACTTGATGATCACAATGGTATGGGTACACTGTATTATGCTATGAGTCACAGAAAATACCCTCAAGATTACTACCCTGGTTACACTTCATTCTCATCAAAATCAGAAGTCTGGTTAGGATCAATAGAACAGAAACAGTCTAACGCCTGGACAACATTTATCTTAGACAAGAGTGACGGATTTACTCAAGCAGGAGTGGAGCGCGTAAATGAGTCTATCAGAACATATGTCTGGTGTATCCTAGGTGCACAATCATTAACAAAATCAAACATTTTGAATGGAAGTGGAAAGTTTGAAGCACAAAAACAGTTTCTCGCAAACCTGGAAGATTCAGTAAATTCAGTAGTTGATCTCCCATCAAGCATACAACGCTATCAAGACGTACTCAGATATGCCAGATCAAAAGTTGACTTTGTAGTTGGTATCGGGTTATACATGTTACCATCTGACCTTCAACTCCAAATGGGTACAATAACAAATTATAATAATGAAATCATTGTTGCAGGTGTTGGTCAAAAACTTGGTCTCAATCAATCTGTAAACTTGGGGGCCACAACCACACATGTACAGTCATTAAAACCATTACAGACGGTAACACCCACGGCACCAGTAACATCATCACCTGTACAGTCAGTAACAGCTCCAGCTTTGACACCGGTACCCATAACGATAACACCATCACCAACCCTTGACAGACATGAGTCAGAGAGAACAGCATTGGTAATAGGCCTCACAGGATTAGGAGTATTACTTCTTTACCTGTTTCATTAAATAACCTACCATTAACCCTCCTACTGTCACCAAAAAGACCCACACATGTTCTGCCATAAACCCTACTGCCTTCGCTGCAGTACTAATCAACCAACTGACAACCATGCCTATAATGCCCGGTAAAGCGTCTACTGCTTTCAGAGCCAATTTCTTAAGCAAGTCTGATATGTGAGACAACTGTTTCTTTACCCATGACTGTAAGTCTTTTGGATCTGTTGGTGCCGGGGTTGGTGGAGGTGCCGAGGCTGGCGGTGTCAGGGCTGGACTACCGCCACCAGCACCGGAGACAGCTAACACAACAGTACTGATAATAAATCCAAGAGATGTAATTAAACTAGCAATTGTGATACCCTGTTCTCTGAAAAGTGTTTTAAGTCTCTCAGCCAGAGTTGTGTCTTCGTGAAGTATTTTTTGAATAGTTTCTCTAATCCTGTTGACTTGTGTTTTCAGTTTTTGTCTCCCAATACTAATCGCTTCTAACCTTCCTGATCTTTCTATCTGCAAATCATTTAATCTGTGTTGAATTCTTTCTTTCATTTCTGTGTCAAGATTCCCATTGTCTGCAGTAGCCAGTTTCTCTTTTTCTCGTTCTATGTGTTTATCAAGTTCACCCAGTTTGGCTACATTATTAACCATCTCACCTCTTATTGACTGCAGTGATTTATCCAACCCTATAATCTCCCTCATTGACAAAGGCGGGTCATCTATTGTTTTCATAGCATCATTTAATTGCCCTTCAGTAAATGAAGTTTCTTGTATCACTGTGTTTGCTATTTCTGGTAGGCTTGTTACTGGTGCCATTTCAATCTCTTGCCCTGTTGGCAACTTTGTTTGCGTGTCGTGAAGAACACTAACAAGACGCGGTGTGACAGGAGACCCTCCAATTCCAAGTTGACGCAATGCACCAACACCACCTTCGTTTTTAATTGTACTTAAAGCCCTAAACCTACTAGGGTCTTTTTTGTTAGTCAATAGTACTTTTCCTTTGTCAACAGTATTTAAATATAAATGACCCTTGACATCAAGTTCAAACTGATTAGGATCTATGTTGTCTGGGCGGCCACCAACATGATCATAAAATGAGTTCACTTTGGTTTCTAAAAGTTCATGACGTAAACTGTAAATATTTCTTGTACCAGTCATATCTGTCATATCTGCCATATCTGTTGTATTACCAAAATCATCCATGCCATCCATTTCAAAATCTTCATGATTAAATCCTCCTGCTGCCATTGTTTTATTAATTTATTATTTTTTATTGTGCATAATAAAAATGACACAGTCTTATGGATCAAAGTTAGACCCATACAGAAAACTACGTGAGCCCCTGGGTGTTAAAGGCATTCGACAAACAATCATCATCACAAACAATCCAAGTACCATAGACCAGAACCAAACACTTACAGTCAAGTTTCCAAACCTAGGTCCCAGTGACGTTATTGTTCCTGGCACTGCACACCTAGCATTTAATATTGAACTATCATCAGACGCAGATGTGAACAGAACACTGGTTAACAATCTTGGCAGAGCAATTGTTAGAACTATTAAAGTAAAACTTGAAGGACAGGAAGTGTTTAGTCTTGATGACTCAGATGTGTTCTACTGTTACAAAGATCTTTGGCTCACAAGAGAAGAACGAGAAGACCATATTTACCAAGGCATACAGTCTGATAATATTACCAAACTTTGAATCGATGCAGCAGATAAATCAACGTCAGCATCCAATGATGTTATTATAGCTGAAACATATGGAACTAGATTTTACATTCCACCTGAGTTTCAAATCCTCACAGCTCATCTGCCTTATTATCAAGGGGCACTGAATGACCGTCTGAGTTTTGAACTAACCTTCAATGACTACTCCAAAGTTATTAAATCATCTGATCTTAGTGCAACATACAAGATCTCTAACATTTCCTTGGTATATGAAATTGTCACACACACTGAATTAGCCAGACTTATTCAAAATCAGTACCAGTTAAGACTTCCAATTTATTATGACAGGGTGATTAGACATAGTTTAATGCAAAAAGACAAGAGTGACCCAATGTGGAACATAAACTTGAACACACCTGCTAGGTCACTGAAAGGTATTCTTATGTTGTTTGTTGAACCAGCAGATCCATATAAACGGGATTCAGAAAAATTCTACAATCCTAAGATTACACATTTGTCCTGCACAATTGAAGGCCGCCCTAATCAAGTGTACGCGTCTGGAATGTTACCATACCAGCACTACGATGAGATCACAAAGTGTTTTGCGGGTGGAAGGATTAGAGATAAACCAGCAAACATTACGTGCAAAGATCTACATCTGTATGATGTTAGGATCGGACAATATTTGTTTGTACATTGCTTAACGTCCCGACAGCAACAAGGCTTTCTCAGGACGTGCCTGCACTGCTTGTGAAAAAAAAAAAAAAAAACAGAACATTGAATGTATGTCGCCAGCCGGTCAAATACATTAAATAAACCTAACACATGGGGCTAAATAAAGCTAAGACCATTTAGCAACACACATCCAATATCAAGAGCTACAGGCAGTGCAGACAGTAGGGAGAGTTTTAAAAGGGCAAATACAGGTGAATGGACAAAGGGTAGACAGAAACACATGCCCCAGATCAATAGAGAGAAAAACCCACCCTGTGGGGCTGACCAGGGTGACCCTGGGAACTAAAAAATACCTAACCCCACCCAAGTCCCCCAGGGCAGACCCGGGTGGGGTAAGGATCGGACAATACCTGACAAACAAATATGCACTTTGGTTAGATCTTCGCAGTACAGATGACGATTATCTTCATGGGTCAGGACGAATTGTCGAGAACGGTAGTGACGGAATAACAATTCAGATACAAAAGAAGGTTGAAAAAGCCGAAGCCATAAACATATATTTGTACCTGATATATGACGCACAACTCAATATTGCAGAAAGCAGACTAAGTGGACACATATATTAAAATTATATTGTGTATTAAAATGAACCGGGGCTTAATGACACTCAATCCACACTGTGGATTGTTTTGTGGTGCCACTGGGTGTGGGAAAATTCAATTCGTACTTGACTTATTACAAACAAGATACATACACCACATTGAAAACATTGTAATATTTTGTCCAACAATCAAACACAACAAAGCTTATCACAACCGTTTATTCATTTGGACTGACAGCAACATTTACTTAGTTGACCCTGAGAAAAAACTGAATGACTACCTACAATATTTTTAAAAGCAATTTGAAGGACAGCCAACCTTGTTTATTGTTGATGACTGTTCTGCAGAGAAAGACATTGTCAAGAAGAGAAACACTCTAGCAGAACTTGCTTTCAGTGGCAGACACGCAAACATCAGTGTATGGATTCTCACTCAGAAATATAATGCTGTACTAAAAGATTTTCGAGAACAGTTAAAGTTTATCTGTTTGTTTTACTGTAAGGACCGTGACAGCTTTGAAGACTGTCTCAGAGAAAACGATGTCATCCCAAATAAGCATGAACGTGATGATGTGAAAAATAAACTGAAATCAACTAAGCATCTAAAGCTCATTTTAAAGACAGATCAGCCCACAGGGTATGGGTTAGTAAATTGATGTAAATTAATTTATACATTTGTTTGTCCAATAAAAATGACAGACGGACAAATCATACAGGTGCTTGATCTCACACACCTTTTCAAAGATGTTATGCACTTTACTGATTTAATATTACCCAAACAGACTTACTTAAGCCTTTCAGCACCATCAGAAATATATGCTACATATAGTGTGACTTTGGATTATGTTGATGAGCTTCCAGATGTGGAGCGCATGACAGCTGATTTAAAGACACCTACTTTTAAAGTTAATGATACCAACTATGGTTGGATAGGGGAAATTTGTTATAGCATATTTAAGCAACTACGCAAACTAAATGTTTATATTGACAGTGTTACAGTTAAGAAAGTTGTATTACACAAGGTGAGCAAGCAGAGTTAACATTATTATTTTTTAATTTCATTATAAATGAACCAAGACGAATTACTTCTATTGAATGATATCAATGCGGTAGAGAACAAAGACTTAGACTCTAAGAAACAGCGTCTTTTGTCTGTGATTGTCTCAGGCAAGTCAAAGACTTGTCTCGGGAAACAATACATGACAGAGGATATTGAATCTCTTACGGCTGACGAGCTAATCAAGCTTCATTTGAAATATGAAAACCACATTACCTCACTAATGACTCGTGATTTGAGTCGATCTCTTGTATGCCTATACACAAAAGCAGTGAGTCACTTTCTACCTGTGGATAGTGACAGCCTATCACACGACCTTGAAAGCAATCCTATTGTTTCAAGTTCAATTGGCAAATTAGCATGTGTCATGTTTTACAAGTTTGGAAATTACCTTGCACCTGTGGTAACCCTTCTTGTTACTGGCAGTCATATTGATTTCTCGAAAATAAATTTTACTGCAGAAGAAAATGGACGAAACCCAGACGACTCCACAACCGAACCCCAGTCCAGCTTTGACACAGGTTCAAACTGTAACTAAGACTAAAAGTCCAGGCCGCATTGAGGCAGGAAAAAAATTAGCCGAATGGAACAGGCAAAACAAATTACAGCTTCAAGCGCAAACAGAAAAGGCTCATGTGACTGACCAGGCGTCAACACCTTCAGGACCAGTGTCACTACCATCACACCCTCATCAAAATGAAAGACAAACAACTAAGTCTGACCCTGACCCTGAACCTCAAACAACAAAATATATAGTTGCCGGATTTGTTGTCGGATTTGGTTACGTAGGTTATCAATTATACAAAAAATACAAACCACAGACTCGTACAGTGACCAAAAAATCAGACACTCCAAAAACAAAACCAGAAGTTGCCACATTACCAGTAACACCCAAAGCCGTTGACCCATTTTATATGCAGTAATAAAAATATTATTTTAATTTTTATTGCCTTAGAAAATGAGCGACACAAAGAACATAATGAACCTTGTCTATCACTCTGCCATAATCAGCGGACTAGCAGTAGCTTATTCTATGCTGGGAAAAAGTCTACTCAAAATGAAATCAGCAGACTTGAGCAGACTTGACTTTGAAGACAGTGCTAAGCTAATTGCAGTCGTTACAGCGTCAATTGCGACAAAAGACTTTCTCGTTAAGCAGGGAATTATTCCCGAAAATGTTTCTATGTAAATAAAAATAATATGGCGACGATAGCTATTTTGATTGGTGGGGCCATGGTCAATGCATTGGCTTTCAGTGGGTCTAATTATCTCTTTTCAAAAATGGGTAGAGAAGAATCTGCAGAAGAAATGAAATGTCACAATGAAGCGTCTGAGAAACTTGCACAAGCAGAACAGGCGTATGAAAAACAAAGAATTGAAAAACTTGATTTCATCAATGAAAGACTTAGACTAGAGGGTCAGGCACAACATACATTTTCAAATACAGACGAAGCAATCCGTGAATACTATCTTGTCACAGGTGAAGACATGTCTATCCCAAAACCAAAACTAAGTGACTATTACAAACCAAGTACAGAACAAAGAAATGGAGAGATAATCTTTGTTCTAGTGGGAATGACATTTGTTTATTTTACTGGACTTTATATTGCTAGAAAAAATGGCAGCCGAAAATAAACTATCAAAAATATATTACTCTCTATCAGGGTATTGGAAAGGGCAAACAGCTATTGAAAAATTACATGCCGCTGTGGGCGGAGATATAACACTCAATCAGGTCAAGCAATGGTTACAGAGACAAGCAATTTGGCAGATATATCTCCCTGCTCCAAGAAAGATAACAAGACCTCATTTTGAGAACCCAACACCTAATGACACACACCAAATAAACCTCCTGTTCTTACCCCATGACACAATAAGAAAGAAACGATACAAGTACGCACTGACTGTTGTAGACATAGCTTCAAGGTACAAAGATGCTGAACCCATATCTGACAAAACAGCCAGTACAGTTGTGACTGCATTAACAAAAATATATAGTCGTGGCCCTTTAAGATACCCCAGACTAGTGCAGGTCGATGACGGATCAGAATTTAAAGGTGCAGTTAATCAGTTATTTGCGAAGCATGGCGTACTGGTCAGAAGAGGCATTCCAGGTGTGCACAGATCACAGGCAATTGTACAGAACTGTAACAAACAGTTATCAGAAAAACTTTTCAGTTACCAGTATTCTAAGGAACTCATGCATGACACCCGGAACACTGAGTGGGTTAAGAGATTACCACATGTGATAAAAGCAATGAACAATGAAGGACACCCAAAACCTGCTGATGCTATTAAATTGAAAACAATTACAGAACCAAAAACAGGATCAAACCCAACCCCAGCACCCGACACAAGTTTATTTACCAAACAGGTAAGATATTTATATCAACCAGGGGAAGCTGAGAATGACATAAAGCGCAGAGCGACAGACCCCATCTGGTCCACATCCGTTCATAATATAAAAAAAATAATCCCCGGTCCAGACGCAACAATATATTACCTGTATGACCCTGCACCCCAGAGGGCATTTGTCAGAGAAGAATTACAGATTATTTCCCCAGACACCGTTACTCATTTCAGTAACTAACTCATCGATTAATTCATCAACCAGTTCATCAGCTATTTCTTCAGATAACTTGAGCCTGTAATGACCTGGTGCATAAGCTTTTCCTTACTGAAAAACACTCGTTTCGTGTCCCCTATTGCAAGTGACTTCTTATGTGTTTGGATCATTTCAAGATTATGTTTATTTGATCTCAGTGACTTGTTTGGATAATCAGGCATTAATGCACCATCTAACACTTGCTTGTAATGTTCATGACGTATGTCTTTATTTTTTATTGCTGTTTTCTTGATACCTTTGGCTTTTGACTGACTACCCTTCTGGTGCAGTATAGAATACATTTTTGATCTCAGTCCAACGTACTCAACTATTGGCACACCATTTAGTTCATCCTTAAACTTACCAGGCACTTTCTTGTTTTGTGTGCTGAACAGTGGATGGTCTTTAGGGTAGTCAGACGTGTCATACATGTGTAACTCTGTTTTCATGTCTTCATAAATGTCTTCAGTACACACATCAATGATCATAGAGTCAGTGTCAGTGTATAACAGACGGCGGTCAGGATACTTTAATTTGAAGTAATCATAATAAAATTCAAGCATCACCAGTTTTGACAACTCCAGTATTGCCATACCAATGAATACTGGTTTGTCCAGTTTAACAATCTTTTTTTTGAGTGACACAGCATACAATGATGAATGAAATTCTTTATACCCTGTGTACTGAGGCTTACCTGTAAGTTTAATTGCACCCAATTCAGTTGTGACCAGTCTCACATCTTTTCTATGATGAGGATTTTCCATCGTCTTGCCAAAACAGGCATTGTTCATAAGCTTAAAGAAGTCTTTGTCAAATGCAGTGTTGCCGTCTCTGGCACGGAGGGTTGTGTTCTTCATTATGTAATCTTTCATGAAAGCACTCTGATCAAATTGAATTCCTCTGTGAACTTTCTTTAGTACTAACCCATGTCTGATGTAAAACTGTATCAAGCGGTAGTGACAAACGTAATTAAATTTGTCATTTAAATTTGGCACAAGTTTGGTGTCTTCTTTTTTCCCTGTTATACTCATTTTCTCAACAGCCAACGGATAATCATTGTGGTAATCATGTAGATGATGTGGGTACTCTAGGTCTACTTCAAAGATCCAACCCTTCGCGTCGTTTCGGTCATGATTCATAATATATTTTGTTATGTCTGTTATGTCATACTGTGACAAATCATGCAGACAAAAGTTTTTCAAGGGCAATAACTCACACATCGCGAATCCGTAAAGGTTATTAACGTCAAGGTACGTAATGAATGACCTTTACCTCGAGGGGTCAAACCCCCGGCCAAGGTCACCATGACCCGGGCTGTCCAGATATTTATTGTTGGCTCTGGTGTAGTTGTTCGCTGCAATACTAATCCCTCCCCTCAATCCACATTCCACCATTTCACCCATCGTACGATCAGACAACAGGTCTATAAATATCTTACTGGATTTCAAAAATGCATCCCATGTCATGCCAGGACTAGTTATGTAACAAGCAGGGCCAAGTCTGTAGTGTAACAAACCCTTTTCACGGTAACTTTCAAATACGTCTGCTAGCAAACAAACATCTGCCTTTAAGTACTGATCGTGGTAGTCACCAATTGTCTGACAGCCTAATTTATCCCACGCATCAAGTGCATGCTGGTATTCAGAGTCAGAAATACCTTTGCCAGTTAGTGTGGAATAAAATTTCTCTTTTGGTGGCAGTCTCCTTTCCTCAAACACAACCCAGTGATCAATGTACTCATACGGATACACACCTTTCTTAACAAAGTCTGGCTCAAAATATTTACTTGTTATTGGATACTCAGTCAGTCCTTCTGCCAGACTAGCAAGACCTAAAGACAAATGTTGCATGGAGTCATAAAATGCTAATTTGTCCAGCCTAAAAGTCAAGTGCTTCTCAGTTGTCTGCGCAATACAACTAATGTTTTTGTAAGATTCATCTACAGCCTGCATGATAATATGTGAATCATATCCCTTCAGATTGTGAAAAAAAGATTGGTAACTTATATGTCTTAGGATCTATTTTTAATAATAAGTTACAATTGCTATGTGCAGCACCTCTGTAACGCCCAATTATGTGATCATGGTCACGAACTTTATCACCCCCTAAAGGCTGTTCACAAATCCAACACGTCACAGCTGTATCAAATTTTAGTTTGTCTTCTTCTGTCATCACCAAAGGCATCTGACATGTTGTGAGATACTGTACTACCTGACTATACAGATGTCTCATTTCTGTTAAAAACAGACATGCTGCATTTTCACCCCTGTAGATAACAGGTTCTGAATGCAAACCGTCTGACCTAACAATAATGTATCCAAAAGAACACACCACTTGGTCACTTAGTTTTATAGTCTTTGGTAATGACTCTGGAACAGGACCTTCATATGAAACAACCAGTGATTCAAAATCAGTGTACACTACAAACGGCAGCTTTTGTTGATTCCCATAGTTTTTAAAATACACTTGACTACCAGGATCTGGATACTTAAGTACAGTTTGTATGTCATCAGCTGACCTGCAGTGTAGGATGTGTTTGTGTGCTATTTTAATAGAAGAGAATCTCTGTAAACATCTCTTGCACACTTCCTGTTTCCCATTGTGTTTCATTGTATGTGAATGAATTAGACGTGACATATTTCTGATAATTGTGTAGTGGAAGTTATTGTCATCTCTGATTAGCAACATGTCAACATGTTTATCTTCTGACTGACCGTAGGTTGGAGCCAGAGGTGATACTCTAATTGGCTGTAACTTGTTCTCAGATTCATTTTCCCACAAAAACACATTCACAGATATACCAGGATTTAGTTTTTCAAACAAGTCTATGTCCTCTTGTTTAACAGGGAACTCAATGCCACTGAAGTTGAGTTCGTTTACAAATTTGATGTAGTTAGATACTCGATCAGGTCTTGACCTCACAAAGTGTAGTTTAGCAAGCACACACCACATGAAACAGAAATTGTCTTTGTTCTGAATATTAACAACAGCCTTTTTGTTTGCAACCTCTGTTGGCAGTGGCAACCATGCTTTACCTAATATAGGATGATATCTTGACTGCTTTAGTTGTAGTTCATATACATGTCCTTCGTGCCAGCCAGACCCCTTCATTTTTGCACTGTCGATTGCTTGGAGAAAGTCAGGTAATAGTCTGTCTCTAAACACGTTCTCCAATTCTCTTTTTGTGTTAACTGTGTGTTGTCTTGTTGATATATAAGATACAATCACTTCACCGTCCACTCTAGTAAATTCTATTTTTGCAACATTTTGAATCTTCACGCTACCTGTAACAAGATTTTGTTGTATGACAGAAAAAGAGTTTTCTAATGATTCATAGACATTGGTACTATTGGATATAGGCAAGTCTGTTGTGTGAAACACGTTTCTTAAACCAGATGAGCCAGGGTTTGATGGGCCAGGGCTTTGTGAATTGTCCGTCATTTTTATTTGTCCATCAAAATAATAAATGAAAAAATATTACTGCTACCACAGTAAACATATTATCTATTTTCTGCACATGGGACATAATCACTTAAAAAAGTCATCCAGTCAACCACTAAACAGGGAGTTGTCTCCCATAGACTTATATGCTCACCCACAGATTTTAAAAATCATTTTTACCCTCTGACTGGTGTGTGTGTGGATGTAATAATAAATTTAAGAAAATTTAAAAAAAATCTTTTTTAAAAAAAAATTTATGAGAGAAAAAAAAATGAGGAAAAAAAAGAGAAAAAACGAGAGAAAAAAAAAAGGGCTGCTAGTGACCTTCCACCCTGCTTTCACAGGAATCGATGTAACCCGGGTTAGCTGCGCTATTAACCCCCTATGGAGGGGGTTAACCCGGCGGGTAGCGCATTCACCTTTTCCTGTGAAAGCTTTGTAGTGTAGAGAATGTCAACTGGACGCAATCGGGAAAAGAACCCCGGAACAGTAAGATTAGTTTGATCAAGACTAAGCCCCACTATCCAAGCGATCTATCCTCTCAGCCACAAGCAGTCCCAAAGAAAACTTTGGTTGTTTATGTATTTATGTTTGACTGTTGACTGAAATCCTGAAAAGCAGTACTCATGAGAATCTAACCAAGATAAAATATCGAGAAATTAAACCTACAAAGAAAGAGGCTCCTGAGAATCTAAGTCTTTTGTAAAAATAATCTCTGGTTTTTACCTCCTCAAATGGAGGAAGTCAGATGTGTCAGAGTCATGTGATTCTTGTACAGTAACAGTACACTTCTGTCGCATCAAGCACCAGACGGCGCAGAGAGGGCTGAATGAATGAACAGTACACTTCACTAACAAGCCCCAACAGGGTCAGACATGTATAAACAGTACCAGGAAGTAAAATATTCTGGCGTGAGTGGTGTACAAACCTTGTGTTTTGTGTCGGGTGTATGTTTGGTGTTTTGTGTGTGTGTGTGCGTGTGCGTGTGTGCGTGCGTGTGTTTGTCTGTGTGTCAGTGCGTGTGTGTGCGTGTGTGTGTGTGTTACCTACCTACCTCTAACAAAACCTGTTTGGCTTAAATAGCATGTTTTCAAAGTGACAGTTGACACACACTGGAATTGAAATGGTTGGCTAGTGTCAATATACCTGGCTGGGAGCTGAGAGCAAACACTATACGCCGGTAAACAAAACCTGTTCGCCCAGACAGGGGTGGGGGGGGGGGGTAGTGTGTACATAACCTGCCTGTGTAAGCGACACACAACTCCGTCAGTGTTTCATGTATGCTCGGCAAGTCTGGTCGGGTAGCATTAAGACTCGTCAGGTTGTTCCTCATTTAGATATGCATAACATTTTGGAAAGACCAAGATCGATTTAAAGGATCAGGTATGGTCGGATCGGACTTATTCTTGTCGGTTAGTGTTAAAAATGACCGGTTGTGTTATAATTTATTCATTGGACCATTTACCCGTTGAGATGTATGACGTCAGCACTGTCATACCGGTAAGTTGTTTATGTGTGTCTGTGTTGTTAGAGTGTTAGTGTGTCTGAGTGTGTGTGTGTGCATGTGTGCGTGTGCGTGTGTGTGTGTGTGTGTGTGTGTGTGTGTGTGTGTGTGTGTGTTTGTGTGTTTGTGTTTGTTTGTTTGTTTGTGTGCATATGTTTGTTTGCTTGTTTGTGTGTGTGTGTGTGTTTGTTTGTTTGTTTGTTTGTGTGTGTGTGTGTGTGTGTGTATTGACACCTCTCAGCAAATAACCTTAGAGCCGGCTTATTCATAAAGTGTTTCCTCTAATTGCGCAGCGCGTGGCAACATTAGACACCACAAAGGTAAACAGGTGAGCTGGCTTACAAAGGACATTCGCCACAGAGTAAATCCCTTGTAACTTACTCATTGAAAAGAGGCTGATTTAAAACATGTAAGTTTCACATGAGTGGAGTCTTGACACAGTCACTAGTTTATGTCTGTGTTGACAGAGTGGGTCTCACTCTCTCTCTGTGTGCGGTAGCTAATGGGGGGCTGTGTTGTCCTTTATTCCCATTCAATCTTAAAACCAAATTTACATTTGTGGGGGTCATGATTTTTCGATGTGCATTTTTCTTAAGGTCAAAATAAATTGTGTGAATATCTAGACAGGGTCGGTGCATACTTATCTAGCACTTCAAGATTTGAAAAGGTTTTGAAAAATGTTAGCAAACGTATTGCGACATTGTGAATACACTGTAAGTGCTATGAATATTTTATTCTGACGTGTCGTGTCTTTCATATCTAGAGTGCTGGCGATGGGCTATGTTTACGTACATAGTATCATTGCGACAGTAGACATATGAGCAGCTAATTAAGAGAGATAGATATACTGAGTGGACTGAAGTATTATTAACACAATGACTGAGTTAACCCCTTAAGTATTATTTTTGATTTTCATAAAAATGTGGCTGTTTAAATAATAATGATTTAGGGGTAACTTCCAATGGTATTTACTCTGTGCGGGTGACATGGACAATGGAGGTCAAAAGGTTATAATTAAGGGGTTAACTCAGTCATTGTGTTAATGAAGCTTTAATTCTCTCAGTATATCTATCTCTCACCAAACTTGTGCCAAATTTAAATGACAAATTCAATTACGTTTGCCACTATCGCTTGTTACAGTTTTACATCAGACATGGGTTAGTACTAAAGAAAGTTCACAGAGGAATTCAATTTGATCAGAGTGCTTTTATGAAAGATTACATAATGAAGAACACAACCCTTCATGCCAGAGACGGCAACACTGCATTTGACAAAGACTTCTTTAAGCTTATGAACAATGCCTGTTTTGGCAAGACAATGGAAAATCCTCATCACAGAAAAGATGTGAGACTGGTCACAACTGAATTGGGTGCAATTAAACTTACAGGTAAGCCACAGTACACAGGGTACAAAGAGTTTCATTCATCGTTGTATGCAGTGTCACTCAAAAAAAAGATTGTTAAACTGGACAAGCCAGTATTTATTGGTATGGCAATACTTGAATTATCAAAACTGTTGATGCTTGAATTTTATTATGATTACTTTAAATTAAAGTATCCTGACTGCCATCTGTTATACACTGACACTGACTCTATGATCATTGATGTGTGTACTGAAGACTTTTATGAAGACATGAAAACAGAACTACACATGTATGACACATCTGACTACCCTAAAGACCATCCACTGTTTAGCACACAAAACAAAAATGTGCCTGGAAAGTTTAAAGATGAACTAAATGGTGTGCCAATAGTTGAGTACGTTGGACTGAGATCAAAAATGTTTTCTATACTGCACCAGAAGGGTACTCAGTCAAAAGCCAAAGGTATCAAGAAAACAGCAATAAAAAATAAAGACATACGTCATGAACATTACAAGCAAGTGTTAGATGGTGCATTGATGCCTGATTATCCAAACAAGTCATTGAGATCAAACAAACATAATCTTGAAATGATCCAAACACATAAAAAGTCACTTGCAATAGGGGATACAAAACGAGTGTTTCATAGTAAGGAGAAAGCTTATGCACCTGGTCATTATAGACTCAAGTTATCTGAAGACATTTGTGACGAACTGGTTGATGAACTAATTGATGAGTTAGTTACTGAAATGAGTAACGGTGTCTGGGGGAATAATCTGTAATTCTTCTCTGACAAATGCCCTCTGGGGCGCAGGGTCAAACAGGTAATATATTGTTGCGTCTGGACCGGGAATTATTTTTTTTTATATTATGAACGGATGTGGACCAGATGGGGTCTGTCACCCTGCGCTTTACGTCATTTTCAGCTTCCCCTGGTTGATATAAATATCTCGCCTGTTTAGTAAATAAACTTGTGTCAGGTGCTGGGGTTGACCCTGTTTTTGGCTCTGTAATTGTTTTCAATTTAATAGCGTCAGCAGGTTTTGGGTGTCCTTCGTTGTTCATTGCTTTTATCACATGTGGTAATCTCTTTACCCACTCAGTGTTCCGGGTGTCATGCATGAGTTCCTTTGAATACTGATAACTGAAAAGTCTTTCTGATAACTGTTTGTTAAAATTCTCTACAATTGCCTGCGATCTGTGCACACCTGGAATGCCTCGTCTGACCAGTACGCCATGCTTCGCAAATAACTGATTAACAGCACCTTTGAATTCTGATCCGTCATCAACCTGCACTAGTCTGGGGTGTCTTAAAGGGCCACGACCATATATTTTTGTTAAGCAGTAGCAACTGTGGTAGCAGTTTTGTCAGATATGGGTTCGGCGTCTTTGTACCTTGAAGCTATGTCAACGACAGTTAATGCATACTTGTATCGTTTCTTTCTTATTGTGTCATGTGGTAAGAACAAAAGGTCCATTTGGTGCGTGTCATTAGGTGTTGTGTTCTCAAAATGAGGCCTTGTTATTTTTTTGGAGCAGGGAGATATATCTGCCAAATTGCCTGTCTCTGTAACCATTGCTTGACCTGATTGAGTGATACATCTCCGCCCACAGCGGCATGTAATTTCTGAATAGCTGTTTGCCCTTTCCAATAGCCTGATGGTGAGTAATATATTTTTGATAGTTTATTTTCGGCTGCCATTTTTTCTAGCAATGAAAACTCCAGTAAAATAAACAAATGTCATTCCCACTAGAACAAAGACTATCTCTCCATTTCTTTGTTCTGTACTTGGTTGGTAATAGTCACTTAGTTTTGGTTTTGGGACAGACATGTCATTACCTGTGACAAGATAGTATTC
This sequence comes from Semisulcospira habei, assembly GCA_036245525.1. Lineage (NCBI taxonomy): Eukaryota > Metazoa > Mollusca > Gastropoda > Semisulcospiridae > Semisulcospira > Semisulcospira habei. The sequence continues at coordinate 112,674,050 of BTPG01000001.1, read as the reverse complement.
ACGAATTGCTTCGTCTGTATTTGAAAACGTATGTTGTGCATGGCCCTCTAGTCTCAATCTTTCATTGATGAAATCAAGTTTCTCAATTCTATTCTTTTCATAATCCTGTTGAGCTTGTGCAAGTTTCTCAGATGCTTCATTGTGGCGCTTCATTTCTTCTGCAGATTCTTCTCTACCCATTTTTGAAAAGAGATAATTAGAGCCACTGAAAGCCAATGCATTAACCATCGCTCCTCCAATCATAATAGCTATCGTCGCCATACTTATTTTATTTACATAGAAACATTTTCGGGAATAATTCCCTGCTTAACGAGAAAGTCTTTCGTGGCAATTGATGCTGTAACAACTGCAATTAGTTTAGCGCTGTCTTCAAAGTCAAGTCTACTCAGGTCTGCAGATTTCATTTTGAGTAGACTTTTTCCCAGCATAGAGTAAGCTACTGCTAAACCACTTATCATGGCAGAGTGATAGACAAGGTTCATTAAGTTCTTTGTGTCGCTCATTTTCTAATACAAAAAAAATTAAAATAATATTTTTATTTACGGCATATAAAATGGGTCGACGGCTTTGGGTGTTACTGGTAATGTGGCAACTTCTGGTTTTGTTTTTGGAGTGTCTGATTTTTTGGTCACTGTACGAGTCTGTGTTTTGTATTTTTTATATAATTGATAACCTACGTAACCAAATCCGACAACAAATCCGGCAACTATATATTTTGTTGTTTGAGGTTCGGGGTCAGGGTCAGACTTAGTTGTTTGTCTCTCACTTTGATGAGGGTGTGATGGTAGTGAAGTTAGTGACACAGGTGCTGTTGACGTCTGGTCAGTCACATGAGCCTTTTCTGTTTGTGCTTGAAGCTGTATTTTTTTTTTTGCCTGTTATATTCAGCTAATCTTTTTCCAGCCTCAACCCTGCCTGGACTTTTAGCCTTAGTCACAGTTTGAACCTGCGTCAAAACTGGACTGGGGTTCGGTTGTGGAGTCATCTGGGTTTCGTCCATTTTCTTCTGCAGTAAAATTTATTTTTGAAAAATCAATATGACTCCCAGTAACTAGTAAGGTTACGACAGGTGCAAGGTAATTTCCAAACTTGTAAAACATGACACATGCTAATTTACCAATTGAACTTGAAACAATAGGATTGCTTTCAAGGTCGTGTGAAAGACTGTCACTATCCACAGGAAGAAAGTGACTCACTGCTTTTGTGTATAGACAGACAAGTGATCGACTCAAATCACGTGTCATTAGTGAGGCAATGTGGTTTTCATATTTTGAATGAAGTTTTAATAGTTCGTCAGCGGTGAGAGATTAAATATCTTCTGTCATGTATTGTTTTCCGAGATAAGCCTTTGACTTGCCTGAGACAATTACAGACAAAAGACGCTGTTTTTTAGAGTCTAAATCTTTGTTTTCTACAGCGTTGATATCATTTAGAAGAAGTAATTCGTCTTGATTCATTTTATAATAAAAAATATTAATTTTAAATGACATTGATTTTGGAAACCTTTATTTTACTGAAAAAAATAAGGAAAATCCTAGAAAAACGGGGTGTGTCATTAGATGAGCGATTTGTGATCAAAAACAATGAAAAATTGGCGTCGTCAGAAAATCTGTTGTATTCTCCATCTTCCTTTCTCTAGGGGTTAAGATGCTTCGCATGAATAGCTACCAATATGTTGCCGGCTGCTGTTAGTGTGGGGCGCCTTGAATGAGTTATTCTCTGTTTGTTTCAGTGGCAAAGGCCGCTGTGCCGGCACAAAGAGTAGACTCTGATGACGGTGGAGAAGATGCAAACAAGAAAAAATCTGCTCCGAAGACAGAGGCTGAGCTACAGGAGGAGATGAAGACTAAACTGGAGAAACTCTCAGTGCTGTACAATACTGCCGGCACCATGTTGCATGTGGGAGAGCACGGGTTATATACCAAAGACGTTTTGACAAAGTTGGAGTCGGTCAGACTGTCGTACTACAAGTTCGACAATTTACCGCTGAAATTGATAGTTAAGGGGAAGCAAGAGGCTGGGAAGTTGCTGGTAGAACATGGAGTTATGCCTGTTCTTTTTAACATTGTCATCTTCGGGTTCGAATCTCGGAACTACATGTCAGCCAAAGAGAAATTAAACGTGGAATCTGATAAACGCCTAACCAAAGCGCTTGAGTCAATTTGGAGTTTCTCGGATGCCAGTGACGATGTGACCTATGCGATACGAGACCACGAACGATTTCTGTCGGTTCTGCTGATGAAGATTAAGGACTGGTTCCCACTATACATGAATGATGCACTTCATGTGAGTGTGTGTGTGTGTGTGTGTGTGATGGTGTGTGTGTGTGTGTGTGTGTGTGTGTGTCTGTCTGTGTGTGTATGTGTGTGTCTGTGTCTGTGTCTGTATTTTCCCGTACTTCAGACTTTTAATTTTAACAAATGTCATCACATGTTCCAGGAGGCACAATTCACGGTACTGGCAGCGATAACTAACCAAAGTTGGTGAACAAGAGATTTGTTACACTTGAAAATACACACTGTACTAATTATAACTTGTAAAGTAAACACAATTTTATTGATTTTTCACTGCAGATAAAACATTCTACAATTTGACAATAATTGCCTCCCCCCCCCCCCCCCCCTAAAAATAATAATAATAATAATAAATAAATTAATAATTTTTTTAAAAATCGGATAAATAGGTGTGTTTTGAGGGGGTTTAAAACACAAGCCAAATCAGTAGCGAATACAGAGTTTGTTTCAGACAGTAATAAATCTCCATAAACTCCTAAACTAAAAGATATTTTGGAACCTTAACTTCAGATTCTTCTAGTCTCACACATCACTATAATATTTGATCGAAACTGTACACACAGAAGAACAGAGAATAAGTTTATCAAAGATCAAAATAGATGAATTTTGTAGAAGTAAAAAGATCTGCTGTAAATCTCAATTATCGCCACATTGTAAACGCTGGGATTTCCGCAACCACTTGGTATTAAATTTTGTCTCAAAACAAAAGATAATGAGGAGAGTATTGCTCCTACTGTGCATCACGTCAGTTACAAGTAAAATTACTTGATGCAAAATTTTCGGCTGATCTTGTTTCTAAATAATGTGAATTCTGCCAGGATCTTATTAGCCATTCGGAGAACCGTAAATCTGGAAGCCCCCTTTTTTTCTGGTAGCCCAAACAATGTTGCATGTGCGTGCAATGTGAAATTTGCGTTTGCCATTGGCAACATGACTGCCGTGTCCGAAAAGAAATACACTGGCATTTGGGCAAGTGGTTTTAGTTTTTCCTAATCGTCAGTCTACAAGAGGCATAGACTCTCATGAGCCTCTGCACTCATTGCCTTTTGCTGAGCTCATTAGCATCTGTCCTCCACAGTTTGGGGAATATGACCCCTTCAGTGCCAGCGGATGTAGATCGTGTTTTTGAAATCATTCAACAATTCAACGTCACGTCAAAAACATGCCTAAAAACATGGATACAACTGCGGGGGCTCATGAGGTTCTATACCTCTTGCGGTTGGGTGGGGTTTAAATTTTCTCGGCAGTCAAAAGGTTAAGCCCTCAGACATTTAGTTCACTGTGGTAATGCACTAAATTTCATGAAAGCTTTTCATTTGACTTTTCTGTGATTCGTTTGTGCTATTTTAAGTGTAACGCACGCAGACTTGCCCACAGTCGTACGCACAGACTCTCACGCAACAGACGCATACACCGCCACTGACTCAGACGGGCGCATTCATGCGGTAAAACACAACACACGGGCTCCCTTTCTAAAGCAACCTTTATACACTATAAATGGAAAAGAACAACTTAAATAACTATCAACTATGTACACTGTCCACACCACACACGTATCACTATCTTTGCCAGGCTAGGTCTTAGTCTCACATTGCCTCCAACCTGTTTGATGTTGTTGCCTGGTTACGTTGGTCCTTCTCACGTCTAGGCGTGAAAGTCCTTCGTCGTACGCGTATTGCCGTCCTGTCTTTGGGCACGGACGTCCTCGTTCTCGTACGGTACACTCAGTTCTCGCTTGGACTTGGGTGTCTTGGTTCCCAGTCAAAAGACTCACTCTCAGAAGAGCTGGAGGGATGACCTCACGTAGGTCCCACCTGCGACTCGACGTCTCGGCGTCTGTCTTCCACTCTCTTACAAGAACTCTAAAAGACAACAAAAGTCCCAACGTAACACTTGCTAAACACACAACATATTGGATCAATGAGAAACGTCACGTAACCTGGCTGATACAAATAACGCACACGTTCATTCACACACACACACGTGCTTCATAAACTATTTCCGTATCACCCCCATATCTGTCACTATCTTGAAACAGACTATAGCCTGACACTCTTGCTATACATTACTCTATACCCTGGAAAAGACTATGCTTACCCAACCACGTACTATCTTCATAGCGGCTTAGACATCATCATCATCATCAGTCCCTTGCCCGAACTGGGCGTTGGGGGGACTGAAAGGCAGCAGCAACAGACAGTGCTCTCCACTGAGTTCTATTTTGGGCTTAGACATACACACTTCATATTCCTTTAGTCATCTATCTCGGTAAACAACTATACAAAACACCGGTTACTTCACCGAATTCTAAACATACATAACTACCAAACCGAAACACCGCTATACAACCACATTAATTTTACCACGCATACCGTCTTTAACAACTATCAATACTACATGTCAGGGACGTAGCGGGCATGAGAAAAGTAGTCCGGCGGTTTCGGAAAGTCCGAAACTATTGGATGGACGATGGCGAACAGACGCTTATTTATTGATACTAAAATGTTAACTCTATTTTAAAGAAATAACAATCACCTCCAAAGACAGACTTACCTATGATATGATGGCTTGGAATCAAGAATGGACGGGAAATGTCACAATTGTTTAAATCCTTCATGTGGTCATGGGGAAACCAATCAATTGGTAAACAAACTCGCCTTTCTGTAGTTAGAAGATTACAACATGTCAGAGTTGAAGATCGTTTGTTGTAGATGAGACTTGCGAAACAAAATTTTAAAAAAATATAATCCATGAAGAAATGTTCATCACAAAGCTTTGCATCTCCTGAATCAACTTTGACAGCAGACGTCAGTTTGTGTTGCACGGGATTTTTGAAGCACATTGGTTCTTAATAATAATAATAATGGCTACTTATATAGCGCTTATACTGAAATAAGCTCTTAGCGCTTTACAAATAAAGAATGGGAGTGGAGGGGGTCATAAAGCCAGAGGAACAAAGGATTCTGCAATACACACGCACGCACACAGACAAACACACAGGTACATAACGGCCACTGACGAAGAACTGCGTGCGAGCTACATTGGGGTATCGAACAGGTGGGTCTAAAGGGCACATTTAAAGGCAGTGAATGAGGGGGAATGTCTAATATCTATGGGTAGCGAGTTCCAGACAACACTGACGTCCAACGTGCGCAACTACGGTCACCTCTGTTTGCAGAGCGGGACTCTGAAAAGGCGCGCCGTGTCACTACTTGAACGGAGGGAGTGAGAGGGAGTGTATATTTGAAGAAGATCAGCGAGATAGGAAGGGATAGAGTAGTTAATAGTTTTGTAGCACAGACAGGCGATTTTGTACGAGACTCGTTGTTTGACTGGCAGCCAATGAAGTTGTCTCATGATAGGAGTGATGGGCTGATGCTGTCAGGCGTGGACGATAAGACGTGCAGCACAATTCTGAACTCACTGCAATTTCTGAATGAGAGACCGAGGGAGGCCAGCTAAGTAATCAATTGCAGTAATCAGTGCGGGACAAGACTAAAAAGACGACCAGTTTGGTGGCAGATTCATTGGTGAGGTAATAACGGATAGAACTGATACGTCTTAATTCCAGAAAAGCAATTTTGCAGACATGATTTACATGGTCCTTCAATTGAAGGTCTTTATCAAGAAAAACGCCAAGATTGCGAACTGAATCAGAAAATGGAATAGGTGCGTCACAAATGCGCACAGAGTCAGGAAAATTGGGCAGCAGTCGAGAGGCACCGATAAGAACAGCTTCTGTCTTGCCCTCGTTTAACTAGAGTTTATTTTCACAAATCCAGAACTTAATATCTGAGATACAGTTCTGGACATCTGAAATAGCCTGACTGGAGCTGTTTGGAGGTGCAGATTTCGGAAGTTGTGTATCATCCGCATACATGTGATGATCGGTTGAATGCGATGCGATAACCTGAGACAGAGGCTGAGTGTACACCGTAAATAGAACGGGGCCAGGACAGAGCCCTGGGGGATCCCAAACCGTCTAGCGCAGCAGCTTCAGAAAGAGCGTTCTTGACAGACGTTAATCTGACGGGAAGACAGATAAGAGTAGAACTTACCAGAAATACCAAAGTAGTTTTCTAAACACTGGAGCAAGATGGAGTGGTCAATGGTGTCAAACGCAGCTGATAGGTCTAACAGGGCAAGAACTGAGCTCTGGTTTTCATCATAGGCACTGGGGAGGCAATTAACGACACAGAGGAGAGCAGTTTCAGTACTGTGCCCAGCACGTTAAGCAGACTGAAGCGGATGGACGAGATTGTTTGACTGTAGATATTTAGTGAGCTATGTCAGAACGATTCTCTCAAATACTTTGGACAGAAAGGTTAGGTTTGAAACAGGGGCGATAGTTCTTTAGCTGGTTGGGGTCAAGATTCGACTTTTTCAGGAGAGGTTCGACAACGGCTGATTTGAATTCTGACAGAAAGACGCCTCACTCGAGGGACTGATTTATGATTTTATGATTGGTTTCTTGACACATCCAGCTCAGAAAATGTCCCAAAAACTGTTTGCCTGCGTGTTGCAGAAGCCACAATTAATTTTGTTGGCAACACGAATCAAGTTGAGTAAGTCAGTTTTGTGGACGTGGTTCAATCGAGCCTCGTGCATACGTGATCTTTTTTTTGGGGGGTACACCACACACCCCTGTGTGATGGCTTGATGTGACCAGCCATACCCATATGACAATTCACAAATCAGTCACTTTTTGAGTTAGCTGTCAGGTGTATTTCGGGCATGTTTAAGCCTTTATTGGCTAAGGGCTGCCTTCATCAGCGTGCTGACCCTTTTGTTTTTGTTGACTGAGTAAACCTTTATTGTTAGGTTTTATGGTAGTTTGTTTTGTGGATTATTTTGTATTGTTCAAGAGGATGTACTCTCGCTCACACTATAACTTGGAAAGGCTAGTGAAGAGTGGTGGTGCGTTCTTTTCATGCCGTGTCCTTAGTTTTGATTGTTGGTGGGACAATTCCGTGGTTGTCTATGGTGTTTCGTCTAAGTATTCGAGCGCCCGTTGATCAATGATGTCGTAGGCGTACAAAGCTTTGCTGTATCTGCCCTCTTTAAAGTATACGAAGAGGTATTCTAGTTGTTTCCTTGCTCCCTTTTCTCTGCAAAGGCCCATGAAGTCGACCCATTCAAAGAATATCGTAGGGTTCAGTCCATTGGAGGAGATGAATGCGGCTAGTAGGATTGCTTGAAAGTGTGGGAGGTTTTTCGTCCTCATGTATTTTATTTCCCCCCCCCCCCCCCCCCCCCCCCCCGCCCATTTGTGTGCTGGTCCTATGATGATTTCATAGTTCAAAGGTCTGGCGGTTTTCATTTTCCCAGTTGTTGTTTTTTTTTTTTTTTTTTTTTTTTTTTTTTTTTGGGGGGGGGGGGGGACCTTGTATTGGTTGCGGTGTGGCGCGTAGGCATAAGATATTTCCAATGCCAGTTGGTTCAAGTTCTTATTGGGAGGTCGTTCTGCTTCGTTTAATGTGTCATGACTTGAGGCTGTTACCGTTTGGAGTCGGCGTGCGGCTTTTGCTAGTGGTGCCTCATGTCCTTCTTATTTCTGTTTTTTACCACTGCTAAATTGGTGGAGCTAGTGGTGCGAAGTCTGTTGTGTTGTAGCTTTCGTTCTTGGGCCGGCGATTTTGACACTTTTCTGTTTACCAGCCACTGCTAAGTGGTGCACTGAGCTATTGGCGCAAACTTGCCATTTTTGGTAAACATGAATACACTTGCGAAGTTTTGACACCACGACAGGTTTGCTCTCTTTCTCGCTCTTTTTTTTTTTTTTTGTCCAAAAAGTACTCCGGCGGTCGCCGGAGCGCCGGAGTGGCCCGCTACGTCCCTGCATGTAGAAACATACCTGAAATCTAGGCTTCAGAGTCTTGGAATGCGGGCTAGGTAACAACCGTTCCATACGACAAGACAGCCCGCAATAACCAACTAGACCTCTGACAGTCACAGCTTCCGCCTAGAACTCACTAAACAGAACTCACTACAAAGACCCGTGCTAACCATGTCTTACAGATTTACCATGTCTTACAGCTTCCACGTGCGTCTAATACAACACGGACTTTCGGCAACAAACCGTTAACAAAAACCGTACCGTACTAATCCTACTAATTAACAAAAACCGTACCGTACTAATCCTACTGTGTGAGCACTATGCCCAAGCATAGAGCTTCATCACAATAAGCTAACTAGCAATACGTAGCATGTTCTCTGCTTTTGCATTGTGCGTCATTGTCCTCATCTCATTATCATATTTTTATGATGATGATGATGATGGTTATTATAATTATTACAAAGGTGACGACAATGACAGTCAATCCAGACCAAAAAGGTGACTGCCAAGCGTGTAATATGCAAAGAAGTACCCAACGGAGAAAGAAACACGCTTAGAAAAGACGGGTACAACACAATTTATTAATATTTCGGGTAAATACCCTTTGTCAAAATAGACAAACAAACAAACATAGAGATTAGCCGCTACTTATCTTCAATGGCAGAAGGAATGTGGCAACTGAAGGAGGTGACGTAAAATAAAAGAAAAGGAAGAACAAAAGTGCGGAAAAAGTAAAAATGACGTCAACGAAAAATCGCGTAAGAGAGAGACTCGGAAAGAACCTGAACACGAGAGACAAGAGTGTGTGCAAGCACGTGCAGGAGCGAGCGAAAGAAAAGGCGTGTAGATGAGGCCAGAGAGAGAGAGAGAGAGAGAGAGAGAGAGAGAGAGAGAGAGAGAGAGAGAAAGAGAGAGAGAGAAAGAGAGAGAGTGACAATGACAGTGACACTTGATGATGATGATGATGATGATTATGATGACGATGACGATAATGATGATGGTTATACGACAATGATGATGACAGTGACATTTGATAGTGATGATGATGACGATGATGATGATGTTGATGATAATGATGAGAATAATGACGCTAATTCTGATGATTGTGATGTCAGAAAGCGGAACATTTCCTGCTGTCGAGTTGCATGTCTGTCATCCACAACACGGCCATGAGAGACGACAACATTCAGCGCTTACGACAACTCAACACCAGCGAAGTCCTCCTCCCTTATCTACAGACGTCAAACGAGAAAAATAAGTAAGAGCTTGCTTGTGTCTGCTGCTGTGGGATTCTTAACCCGTGGGTGCCGTTCTTCTGTCATGGAGACTGATTCAGCTTTGAAAACCCCAGAAAGTTGGGTTTTTAGCTTTTCAACTCTTCAGCCTTTCTGGTTCATCTGCAAGAGGCATAAATTCTCATGAGCCCTTGTGCCTTCAGGAGCTCATGAGAATTTATTCCTCTTGCTGGCCATGGAGTATGGGGCATGGTTATAGTTTGTGGACCGTTTTCAATCGTTCCAATTTTTCGCACCGTCGCACGTGTGAATCCAGTGGCAGAAGCACAGACCAGCACACCTGCGGAGACATTTTTTTTAATTCCTTCACTGCCAGTGGACGTAGGTTGTGTTGCTGAAATAGCTGTAAATTCACCACCAAAGAACCCAAGCAGCCATCCAAGGAACATGGATGCAAAGTGTTTCAGCAAGAGGCATATATCCTCATTAGCCGCTCGCCACTGCAAGAGGTATATGAAGATCTAATCATTTGCAGTTGGATATGGTGGTCATGTTTTTTCTCGACAATGAAAGGGTTTAACTGGCAGACAGCAAGGAGGTGCCCAATATTAGAACTTCTGGCTTTTGTTCTATAAGAACACTAGTCTGTCGTGTTGCGATGCGCATAATGACGCCATTTTACTGCAATTGAAAGCAAACTTTTGGGACAGTCCTTGATACTTTCTGAGTTTCTTTTCTCTTCAGACATGTCTGAGATAAATACCCAGTGTGCAAATGGTCATCCAGCCGATGTCGGCCTTAGTTGTGAGCGGGCCAACAGCAGCCGATGTCAGCTCAAATACCTTTTGCCCGTTGTATCTTACACCACAAGAAAGAATACCAAACTAAAGCATCCCTAACATCATAACTAAAGTCCACTCAGAAGAAACTAGTAAGTAGGAAAAAGCACTGTCAGGGGAGAGAATTGTGCAATTTGGAGGGGTGGGGAGGGGCGTGGGGGTGGTGGTGGTGGTGTGGGGGAGGGGTCTATATTCATTGCTTCCAGTCACTTACTTAGCGCACTCCTCTTTCCTAACCTTTATATTTTGTTTTGTGCTTTGACCAAAGTAGATCTATGATCATTGGTCAATATTGCACAGTTTTCTCACTTACAGGGCTTTTTACTACTTACTTTGTAGTTTCTTCTAAATTACAAGCACTGGTAGTTAACCCTTTGGGCTCGTAAAGTCCACTCATACTGTACATATAAATGTTGCTGATGCAGGTTGAGTGCGATTGCCAGCCTTGCAGACATTGTGAATGAGGAGGAGGCAGACATGCTGGCCGCAACGCCTGAGACGGCTAGCTATCTGCTCAACCGCCTGAAAAGAGCTTTTCGTGACGAGCAACATCGATTTGAGGGCTGGTGTGTCACGGAGCTTGTCAGAGGTACATTTTCATGCATGTACAATGGTCGACTTCGAATACGACAAAGCACTAAATATATATATATTTTTTTATGCCCAGTATTTGTTTCAGTGAATAAGTCTGTGTATACAAACAACACTGTTCGGACCTCTAAACAGTTTTGTTATATCTGACCTGCTATGTCCGATTTTTTGCTTTGTTATATCTGACTTGTTATTGGTATATCTGACTTGTTATTGATACTCACAAACCAGATAGGTGAGGCTAGCGCTGGCAGAATTGTATGCAAACCAAGGGGAATCACAGCGCTGGACAGACAACAGTTAGATCCCCTGCCCCCGCCTATCAGGCACCCAATCGCCAGCCCACAGAGAAATACGCAGGTATAGAATAAGACGATCGAATAAGATGGAAATGATCGTCTTATTCTATACCTGCGTGTGGGCTGGCGATTGGGTGCCTGATAGGCGGGGGCAGGGGATCTAACTGTTGTCTGTCCAGCGCTGTGATTCCCCTTGGTTTGCATACGACTTGTTATTGGTATATCTGACTTGTTATTTCTGACTTTGTTGTAATATAATTACTGTATCTGTTAACCCCTTTACTCCCACTAACAAATTTTGGAAGTGTCACCTAACGACTATATACCAGTTGCAGGGGGTGGATCGAACACAATAATTCAAGGGTAGTGCCAGATTAGTTTGGCGCCATCAGGCGCCAAGCTAATCTGGCACTACCCTTGAATTGTCATCGTCAATCCATCTCTTGCTATAGGGCGTCGGGGCGAAATGGGTTAAGTAATTTACACGGAAACAGTGTTGTTGGAACTTCGCTGAAATGTTTTCTCTTTTATAACTCACTTTTGATTTAGCCGACCATGACGTAAGCAGAGTTGACCGTGCTGTTTAGATACAAACAGGCTGGACCGTTTCGATGCAACCCCTTCATTGTCCGTGGATGCAGATTGTGCGTTTGAAATCATTTTGAAAATAAACGTCAAGAAATCCCAGCCGTCAGCGGAACACCCATGGAAAGTGGCACCAGCAAAAGACACACAGGTCCTCATGAACCTCCACAACTATGGGGGCTCAAGGGGATCTATACCTCTTGCAGTTCGGCGGTATTCCATTTTTTTTTGCTCATGTGCTAAGCAAAAGTGGTCAGTAGTCGCCCGTCCGCCGTCGTCCGTGGTAAACTTTAGCGTTGGCATTTTCTCGGAGACTATTCAAGCTACAGTCTTCAAACTTGGCCCAAAGATACTTTGTGGCAAGACCTTTCTAAGCATACAAGTTTCAGTGACCTCTCACAAAGATCAAGGTCGGGATCAGGAAATATATTAAAAATAGCTATATTTTCATATAATTTACTGTTTTCTCAAATACTATTCACAACTTCAAACCCAAACTTGCTACAGAGATACCTGATGGTAAGACCTATCTATGCATACTAATTTGGATGACCCCTCGGAAAGGTGAAGGGTCACAAGAGCTCATGAAATAGTTCCAAATAGTCATTTTTTGACAAGAAACTTTTTTTCTCAGTTATTATTCCCAACCTCAAACCCAAACCTGGTACAGATATACCTGATGGCAAGACCTATCTATGCATACTAATGTAGATGACCCATCGGAAAGGTCAAGGCTGATAAGAAGTCGGCAAATGTGTTTATAATGCCAATATTTGATAGAATTATAGTTATTTATCAACATTTTTGTAAACTTTTCAATAAAACTTGTCACAAAGGTAGCTGACGATAAGACCTTCCTATGTATACTAATTTAGTCGACGTCGCAAAGCTCAAGGGTCACAGGGGTTTCACAGATGTGTGAAAACTGACCAAATTTTGAGTAAACCTGGATTTTATTGGTGCAGAAGCCATCCCGTATTGTCACACATGTGTGGATCGGGCATGCACGTGAGCGTAAGGGCTTTGCTTTCTTGTTACAGTAAAGGGTTAACTATGTGGTGGTTTAGAAGTGTAAATAAATAATAATAATAATACCGTTATTATATAGGCGCTTTTTCTCAATTTTTGAGCAAATCGACTCGAATCGCCGCGAACTGAAACCCAACACGCACACTCACGTAACAGACACGGATTTACGCCATTTAAGACAAACACAGTACAAGACAGACGAAGGACCAGTTCAGCTACTAAAGTTACAGAGATTTTTGATCGCTTGTATTTTAAATTTGTAAAGTGGCCTGAAACCGGTACCAAAGTGTGTGTGTGTGTGTGTGGGGGGGGGGGGGTGGAAGAACCGGAGTACCCGGAGAAAGAACCCCCGACGGTCCGCCCGAATTAACGGTGACACTTACCAGAGGAGAAAAGTCCGACGCCGGAACCCGTTTTCGAACCTCGCACCTGTCCATCTGTGTCCATCTGTGTTACGTTTGTGATTGTGTTATTCTTTTTAGGGCATGTGCGTGTTAATCATAGGAAAAGACCCGGTGTTTAGCTAAGTTATTATAGAAAGAATCATGTACCTTTTTTATGATTTGTTTTCATTTGCATGGCAAATTCCTATCGATTTGTGTTGTGTAGCTCGAGCGTTGCATATTTTCTCGCTACACGGTCGCAAAATTTGACCTACATTAGACTGGAGGATTCTAGTAGGGGCGCGATTATTGTAGTGACCTCAGATATGACGTCAAAGTTGTGCAGTACACATGTTGGTAACATTTTTTGTAACATTTACGGAATGTGCCTAGATTTTAGTAGAAAACTGTAGATAGATCTAGAGCGTTCTGTTTAATGAATATTAATGCGTTTTGGTTACGTTTTCTTTTCTGATTGGTTGAGTTGTGTGAATTTGCTGGATTGTTCTGAAAATCTGTAGTAGTATAAAAGACGGTGTTAGGAAATATGTGTGTACATTGTATGAGAGTCGCAGTGTGTCAAAAGTGTTGATGCATTGTAAAGGACACAGGGTATCAGCGTTGGTGGATTGTATGGGCGACCAAGTGTATCAGAATTGTGGATGCATTGTACGTGACAGTGTACCAGCGTCTGGATGCATTTGTGGACGCATTGTGCTGAGAGTGCATCGTGAGAATAAAGTACTGTTGGAACTGTTTCTCCAGTGTGGTCTACAGCCTTGTTCTACGTATGACGAGTTGCAGCTGAGTGAAGTTTTTTTACAAGAACCAGACATTAGTGCAGCTGGTGTGATTGCAGCACACTACGGCAACCTCTACCATGTAACAATCTGCACCCCCACCCGGGTCTGCCCTGGGGGACTTGGGTGGGGGTAACTACTTTTTAGTTCCCAGGGTCACCCTGGTCAGCCCCACAGGGTGGGTTTTCGCACTGCCTGTAGCTCTCGATATTGGATGTGTGTTGCTAAATGGTCTTAGCTTTATTTAGGCCCCATGGCGTAGGTTTATTTAACGTATTGGACCGGCTGGCGACATACATTCAATATTCTGTTTATTTTTTTTATTTTTTTTATTTTTTTTCACAAGCAGTGCAGGCACGTCCTGAGAAAGCCTTGTTGCTGTCGGGACGTTAGGCAATGTACAATCAATCAATCAATCAATCATGTAACAATCTGCGAGAGACATAAATTCTCATAAGCCCCATCTGTAGCGGTTCATAAGAATTATGTTGTTTGTTGTTTTTCAGTTTATGGACTGTGTTACCATGACTGGGCACACCTCCTGTTTTGTGTGCGGGCCTTTCAGACCTTTTTTTTAAACCTCCTTCTACAAACTGCCGCCAGTAATGTGATCAATACCACTAGATGCATGTCCAAGGGGGTTTAGTGTCATTGCTATCTGTTTTTCAGCCGTGCGACAACTGGGGCGCAATGACGCCAACAAGCGGGTATTGGTGGAGGAGGGTGCTCTCCCCCTGCTGGCGGAGGGCATTCAAAGTAACCTTGACGATGAAAAAACAGGTAGGACAAAAATAATGCAGTGCTGTGTTTTTTTTTTTTTTTTTTTTTTTTTTTTTTTTTTTTTTTTTTTTTTCTCATAACATTACATTCTATGTGGTCCAAATTCACACATTTTTGTTGTTGTTATTGTTATATATAAAGACCAATCACATTTTGTGGTACAGACAAAGATATGCAAAATACTTTGCATTTCGTGAAACGGATCAACTACGATAGTTCAAGGATGGTACATGAATAGCGTGGTGCCAGTAGGCACCAAGCTTTCCTGGCACCACTTTCAACTATCATGGTTGATCCGTTTTTGTTGTTTCTATAAATTAATAGGAACAAATTTGAAACAGAGCGCGGCGGAGCACGTTCCCTAGTAAGTGTGCCCAATGCGAATGACGTCGGTGAAGACGTGGCCTGATGCTTCTTGAAATAGAAATGACGTCATGTCGCGGTACACCAGCCAAAAGAACGTACATATGGCGCGAAACGCCGTGTATGTGTGTGTGTGTGTGTGCGTGCGTGCGTGCGTGCGTGCGTGTGTGTGTGTGTGTGTGTGTGTGTGTGTGTGTGTGTGTGTGTGTGTGTGTGTGTGTGTGTGTGTGTGTGTGTGTGTGTGTGTGTGTGTGTAACACTGAGTTTGTAGCGCCAGTGTTTTGGACGGAAAAGCTTAACACTTTAGGATATTTTCCTTGCCGAAAGCAGTATCCCGGAGAGCCTCGAGGCTTGTGTAATTGAAATATTTATCGATGAGAAAATTGCTGTTTCACGAAAACCTGTTGTCCCGCATTTGAGTCTGTAATTTTTCTTATTTTTACTAGATATTTTGATATAGCTAGAATGAGGGAAGGTATTGAATGAGTTCGTTAGGCAGCATTGCACCTCTTCAACGTTTTGAGTGATAATTCTTCTTTGTTTTTAATCCGAATTAAGGTGTTATGACACAGGTCTTTCGCGCATCTTTTCTGAGCATTTAGATACCGCTATCTTGCGTCTGAAACCTGCCTGAGATGGAGTTCACCGAAAAAAACTTACGGCAGGTCGTATTGCAAACAAGCTCAATTTATCGATAGTTGACAAAAGAGATACACTGTCTGAAATGAGTGTTTAAGCTGACTGTTTCTATGCATAAAATGTTTTATTTCCTCAGAAATAAGATAATTTGCATAAAGTTGCGACAATCATCGAGCGTAACGCATAACCGTCTGTAAGATGGGGCGAAACAAATCATCAGTTCTGAAAAAAGAAATGAACGGGCCAACCAGACGGGAAGCAGTCTACGTGGCAGCCAGGAAAACAACAAAATCTCATCCGAAATCAGCAACGAGAAGGTAAACTAAATGAGAAAAAAAAAATGTGCTGTTTGCTACGTGACTGAGACTATTGGAACTAGAAGCAATGTTGAACAAAAGTGGCATATCTCACATTCTCTGGTTTTCCAACCCTTTTATGCCCCGCCGCGAGATGTCACCTGCACGGTGTAAAACCCCAATATCTGTATCCTTTTACGCATGGAAATTTAGGTCCCCACAGTAGTCAGTATTGCCGTCGCCACTGCCTACCTGCAAAGACTCGAGACTCAATTTCTCTATGGGTTGGCAGGGGCATGCATTCCATGTCACCACTCATAGCAACATTTCCAAGCATTCTCAGAGAGAGCCTACTAATACGGGGGAGGGTATGCAGTCGACATTGTAGTTATAAATGAAACCAGTGCCAGTGCTTACTATCTAGGAATTTTACTAGGTGTAGGAAAGTCCTGCTAAGGGAGAATTTGGCATTATGGACCACTAACTGCTTCCAGTACTTAGTTTGCTCACCCATTCCCTCCCCTCCCCCCCCCCCCCCTATCCCCCTCCCCTCCTCCTTTTATCGTTTTTTTCAGTGGCAAATAAATAAACTGCAACCACCCTGGCCAGTACTAAGCACCTTTTCGACACCAGCCATGCAAATCACAAAGAATATTATTATCCCTGTCACTGGCATTTTGTCAACCATCCCCCACCCCCAACCTAAAGAAAAAGGTAACTCTTTTCACTTTCAGCGCTATGTTATATTTTTCCCGAGAATATGCAGGTCAATCTTCGATAAGTATCCTGGTCGCATTTTGGTCAGTTCACTAATATTAAAGAAAGTGTTTTGTAGTTACTTATTCATGAATATTACTACTGCACCATACTGTATTGCCTGCTATGGCACTATGCACTTCCTAGTGCTTTATGTTAACATTATGCATACTATTTATAATCATAAACTGACATAGACGAATCCACACATACAAATGATACACCTGAACCTACTAGACTGCAGGCATCTTTATTAGGATTTGTTCATAATATTTTCAAAGCAAGGTTCCGGTCTTCTTCATTGTGTCAGTGTATGACTTGAGATTTTCAGTCACATTCTATGGCCACTGTGTAAATATTCCGACAGTGACTTTTGATCTATTTTTAACCGGGGAAATCGGCAACTATTCATGATGGACACTTCAGGATTTCTTTACAATTACTTACTAAGCAGTTTTTGATGACTTTACTTTGGAGTTTCTGCTCGTGTTGTGTAAGTGTGACCCCCCATAGCGGGGAACCCTTCTTTTTGCACCACTATGGCGGATGCCGATCAACCAAGTACCAGTGGTTGCAGCAGGACTAAGCAATAAAACAAGCCAGCTGTTGCGTTGGACACATCGTTTCAGATTTAAATTCCATGGCTTGTCAGAAGGATAGGTGTTCAGCCGATATTTCATTCATCTTGCCTGTCGGAGACGATGTAAACAATGAATAGCGTGCATCAGCATTTCTGAGTGTGGATCAAAATTAGCACAACTTTAGGTATGTTGTTTCTAATATTATTCGGGTTTAATGATAATATTTTATGTTAAAAATGGTGTCAGTATATATGGGGAAAAGAATAAGCTTTTTAAAAAAGTATTATTTTTATATGTCTTTCTTTCTTGTGGGAGGAGCTAGATTTTGGGGGTTTTCTTTACACCCAAAAGCAAGAAATTCCCTGGCAGTGGAGGTTACACAGTGTTATCTGTTAGCACTCCCCCTCTCTCTCTCTCTTGGCTTGACTTCGCGAACGAAGATTCTATAGGAGTTGTCCATGACGTCTGCAGGCATCTCTGTTTTTTCTCCTGAGCCGCTTGTCTTTAAGGCCAGCTCTGAGAGAGTCCTCAAAGGAGACAGCTGCCTTGTAAATGGTGGAGCGCCAGGTGTCACGGTCCGCAGCAAGTGAAGACCACTGGCGGTGGTCGATTTGGCAGGCACTAAGCGACTTCTTGAGACAGTCTTTGTATCTCTTCTTTGGTGCCCCTCTGTCTCGATGTCCAGTGGCGAGCTCGCCGAACAGGGTGATCTTGGGTAGGCAATGATCATCCATCCTGGAGACGTGCCCAGCCCAGCGGAGCTGTGTCCGCAGCAGCAAAGCCTCGATGCTCACAGTTTCTGCCTGTTCAAGGACCTCGACGTTTGTGACATAGTCACTCCGGTGAATGTCAAGGATTGTACGCAGGCAGCGCTGGTTGAACCGTTCGAGGAGTCGTAGTTGGCTGCGGTAGAGGGCCCAGGACTCGGAATATTACAGCAGGGTGTTAAGGACGACAGCTCTGTACACGCTGATCTTGGTGCCTGTTTTCAGCTGTTGATTGTGCCACACCCGCTTGTATAGACGCCCGAAAGCGCTGTTTGCTTTTGCCAGCCTGCTGTCCAGCTCCTTGTCCAGCTTGGCGTCTGATGTGATGATGCAGCCAAGGTAGGTAAACTGGTGCACTGACTTCAGTTCAGACTCGCCGATGGTGATGTGGGGAGGGTGACGCTCTACCTTGGGTGCAGGCTGATGGAGAACCTCCGTCTTTTTCAGACTGACCTCAAGTCCAAAGAGCTGGGCAGCGTCTGCGAAGCAGGATGTGATGCGTTGCAGGGCTCTCTCTGTGTGTGCAACGAGGGCAGCGTCGTCAGCAAAGAGAAGCGCACGAATCAGTTGGTCTAGGGTTTTGGTGTGGGCCTGCAGTCGACTGAGGTTCAACAGGCTGCCATCGAGACGATACCTAATGTACACTGCATCTTCATCGTCGAGGTCCACTGTGGCTTGCTTCAACATCATGCTAAAAAGATGGTGAAGAGGGTCGGTGCCAGCACACAGCCCTGCTTCACACCGTTGAGAATGGGGAATGGTTCCGAGAGGTCATTGTTGAGTCTGACCTGGCCTTGCTGGTCCTCGTGTAGCTGGACGATCATGCTGAGGAACTTTGGGCGACAGCCAAGTTGCTCCAGGATCTGCCACATGCCTTGCCTGCTCACAGTGTCGAACGCTTTTGTTAGGTCGACAAACGTTACGTACAGCCCCTTGTTCTGCTCGCAGCACTTCTCCTGAAGTTGTCTCAGCACAAAGACCATGTCGGTGGTGCTCCTGTTGGCTCTGAAGCCACACTGGCCTTCTGGGAGCTGGTTTTCTGCAATGGCAGGTACCAGCCGATTCAGGAGCAGCCTTGCGAGAATTTTCCCGGCAATGGACAGCAGGGTAATTCCACGGTAATTGGAGCAGGCATACTTCTCTCCTTTGTTCTTTTACAGGGTGATGACGACTGCATCGCGGAGATCCTTTGGTAGTGTTCCTTCCTCCCAGCAGCAGAGAAAGAGGTCATGGAGCTTGTTGTGCAGTGCTGGGCCTCCATGTTTCCAGATCTCTGGTGGGATTCCGTCAATGCCTGCTGCTTTGCCACTCTTGAGCTGGTGGATGGCTGTGAGGGTCTCTTCGGCGGTGGGCGGTTCGTCCAATTCAACCTTTACTGGAAGGTGTGGGATTTGGAGGATGACTGCTTCTTGCACAGTGCGCTCAGCGCTGAAGAGGTCCTGAAAGTATTCCGACCAGCGGTTCAAGATGAAGTTATTATCTGTGAGGAGTGCCTGTCCGTCAGCGCTTAGCAGGGGACTTTGTACCAGGTGCCTGGGGCCATACACTGCTTTCAGTGCTTCGTAGTAGCCCCTGTAGTCACCATTGTCAGCACAAAGCTGGGTCCTCTGTGCGAGTCTGGTCCACCACTCGTTCTGGAGATCTCTGAGCTTGCGCAGGAGACTGCTGCAGACGAGGCGGAAGGTAGACTTTTTCACAGGGCAGGAAGGCTGGGCTAGGTGGGCCTGATGGGCGGCTCTTTTTTTGCTAGGAGTTCCTGAATCTCTACGTCATTTTCGTCAAACCAGTCTTTGTTCCTCTTTCTAGCGAAACTCAAGACTTCTGCAGAGGATTTTGCGATAGCAGTTTTCAGCCATTACCAGAGTGTTTCAGGGGAGGAGTCTGCTGGGTCAGCTGTGTCTGTAAGCCTGCGCTGTAAATCTGTCTGAAAGGCAGCTTTTACGTCGTCACGCTGAAGGCTGGCAACATCAAGCTTTTTCTTAGGGGGCCCCCCTTTCTTGGGTTTTGGCTTGAAGTGGAGCCTGAGTTTGCAGCGGACAAGGCGGTGGTCAGTGTGGCTCTCTGCGCTGGGCATCACTCTGGTGAGGAGGACATCACTGCGGTCCCTCTGACGCACTATGACATAGTCGATAAGGTGCCAGTGTTTGGAGCGAGGATGCATCCAGGTGGTCTTTCGACTGTCCTTTTGCTGGAAAGTAGTGTTGGTGATGACAAACTGCTGCTCTGCACAGAACTCCAACAGTAGGCGGCCATTGTCATTGCAGTTCCCGATGCCATGCTTGCCGAGGACTCCTTTCCAGGCTTCAGAGTCCTGGCCTACTCTGGCGTTGAAGTCGCCAAGGATGATGACTTTGTCGTCTGCAGGGGTGCTCTGTATAAGGCTGCGCAGGTCAGTGTAGAACTTGTCCTTTTCAGCAGGCTCTGCCAGGAGGGTTGGGGAGTACACACTGAGAAGGGTGACGTGTTGCTGGTGTCTCAGTGGGAGGCGCATGGACATGATGCGGTCTGAGTGACCGGTTGGTAGGTTTTCCAGCTTAGTCGCAATGGAGGTCTTGACCATGAAGCCCATTCCTGAGAGCCGTCTTTCTGATGCAGACTTGCCTGACCAGTAGAGGGTGTAGCCAGCGCCAAGTTCTTGGAGATTGCCTTTGTCCGGAAGGCGTACTTCGCTGGGCGCAGCGATGTCGATGTTTAACCTCCGCAATTCATGGGCAATGAGGGCGGAGCGACGTTCAGGGCGTCCGCTTTCTGCTGTGTCAGGCATGGTTCGGATGTTCCAGCATGCTACGTTGAGTCCGGTCGTGGTCGTCATTAGAGTGGATCCATTGCTTTTACTTGTTTTCTGACCGCAGGAGAAGATGCCCGTTGACCGCGGCTAGCCAACTGGGGTTGTGAGGGGACGAGCTTTGGTTAGGCCACCTTTTCTAGGCCCCTCTCCGTGTGGAGCAAGCAGTGCTGTCCCTAGAGAAGGCTGCTTGGTCGTTCAGGGTGTGCCGAGTGACGTTGTCATCTCCAGGTCAACATCAGGCGACCAATATCCTGAACCGCCTGCATGCAGGTTTGAGACTGCAGCTTCCAGTGACATCTTTCACCTGCCGTTTCGCCCCTCGCCCGTCGCTACAGCACTTGGAATGATCTGTGTCATGGTCCGTGGACGTTCCTAAAGCCTGCGCGGTGGAGCTTTTTGGTGGAGTGCAGTGTGCGCAGTACTGGCCCCACCCTTTAAACCCTTGGTTCGTCTGCCATGGCCTAGCAAGCTGGGACGATGGCATCGAGGTCCTCGGGTCGTAGGTTTTATATCAGACTGTCCTTGTCCTAGTCTCTGGTTCAAAAACCTTCCCCAGAGACACGGGGGCTTTGAAGTCAGGGTTTTCCTCCCTTAGCCTTTCCGCAGCCAAGCGGCCAGGCCTGCAAGGCAGCAGGACAATGTTGATTAATTTTCGAGGTTCTCTCCTCTAGATCCGCCGTGTTTAGCCTGGGGGCTCGTGCTGCCCAGTTTTTGGGGTCAACTCGGAGAGGATTTGGCCAGGGACCACGCACGGGCGGTCTTGGGATAGAGGGATGCTTTGCTAGTCCGGAGGGATTACACACGAGGGTGCCTCACGAAGACCAAGAGGCCCTAGACTAGGGTGATCCTGGGGGAGGCGCTGTAAGAGTTCCCCACTACCCGCACCACCAACGCAACTCGTCCCATGGGGCCCCCACCTTTCGAGTCAGGCAGCGACCCCTTGACCCCCTGGCCCCAGTCTGACACCAGTTTGGCCCTAATTATTATTCATAATCTTTGCCACTACACAGCAAGTGCATTACGTGCATCAGTACATCCCTGTTATGCACATACATAGTCAACTTCAGGTTTGTGTATTTTTTAATAGCAACACATCATTTCATGTTGTGACTAACCCATTACATCTTCAAGCTTATTTAAAAAGAAAAAATCTTACTGTTTTATGAAGGCTATATTAGAGATTAGGAGATAGGTCAAGCATTTTAGTTCAAGGATGGTGCCAGAATAGCTTCCCGGATGAGGCGCAAACTATTCTGGTACCACCCTTGAACTATCATAATCACATTTCTTTCAAACAGTGGGTCTATCAGAATGAAAAGGGTTACGTAGTACTTTAGAGGTATGTATGTACGTTAGTTCAATTAAATTTACGCTACTTTGACAGAAACACTAATATTTGTTGACTCCTATTTTGGATGACCATAGAATGTGTGAAAAATTCCTATTTCAGTGTATGATTTCAGTTTATATCAAAGTTTTTGCAATTTCTCTATCAGATTTGACACAAAGGTAGCTACGCCTCATCCTGGCCCCGAATTGTTTATAATTCTATAACAAAGTCCCTTTTTGGAGATTTTGGAACCTACCCGCCATGAAATAAGATCAGAAGTGAAATTGTCATGCTGTCGAACAACACAGTAATAAACATTTATTTAATATCAGGTCAATGTTGCTGTTGACGTCTCATTGTGGAGTCTCGCCCAGAGGGCATGCTTGCAAACACGCACACAAGTGTGACGCCTACATCAAGAAGAGGCGGAAGCCAGCCAGTTCATGTTTGCTCAAAAGGAGAAGGCCACAGCTGAAAGCAGACAGTGCCTGGACTCAAGATAAATCATACCGGAAGATTTGTGACTAGAATCAGGTTCAGAACAAAACACAACTGCGGTGTGAATAAACACATCATACTGTAATGCTGTCTTTCATTTTGAACATGGTGTGGATACTACGACTAGTACCAGCATTCTCTACAACACCGAATGCTAAAATCACTTGCTGTCAACAAGTGGCGCCATATTGCATTTGATTTGGAAACTAGAGACTTGGGCAGATCTGCAAATACTGTCGTTTTCTTTACTACACACTTAGTGCACACAGAAGGACTAGAAAACACTGAATACTACCCTTTTTGTACAGCGTGTGCTGTTGCTAAACAGCAATATGATAACGCGTTGTGTCCTGTTTGAAACATTTTCTGCAAGTTACACTTTGATGCTGATTCTGGAAATGTATACACTCATTGTGGTAATTTTGTGCTCATTTCTGTTTACAGAACTAGTGGCTGAGTATGCATATTAGTTCTGTTATTGTTATCAGGTGTGGCCTTATCTCTACGTTTTGGTGCCCCTGTGCATGAGGCCAACATTACTTTTCACAGAACTGATGGCTGCATATGCGCATGTGCAGTATGATTAACTGTACACATGCGATGGGCAGCTAAAATACAGGCAGTCAACACAAGCCACTTTCTAAACCTTTAATCTCTATATATAGGTTTTACAGTCCACTAATGCCCATCAGTATACAATTGTGCATGTCTTTTGTTGATGTTCTGCGGTTTTGTGTTTGAATGTGGGGTGCGGTTGAAAGAGGGGCACTATTACCGTATATGAGTATGTACAAAACCTACATTACAAACAAACATAAATAAATAATTTAAATAAATAGTTATTTGGGTTTAACGCCGCGCATGCAACTACGGCCATTTCACGGCGGTTAAATGAATAAGATAGAGTAAGTCAAAGATACCTGGGACATATGAATGTTAAGTAAAGGATAGATTATGAACATGCACAGGTGTACATTCTTTTGGTGGGTGTTCTGCGGTTTTGTGTGTGTAACTGGAGTGGAGTTGGGAGCGATGCGTATGGCACCTATTACCATGTACGTGTATGAGACATAAGACATTTATTCACCAAGTAAAACGTTACAAGGATTTTTGTGTGGCATGGCGACAGTAAAATACATCTTCACTTGTAAGGCATTCATCATGTCATTCACTCAGTTGACGATCATCCTGTATAGAGCACTAACACAATCTCTTGGCTTGACTTCGCGAACGAAGATTCTATAGGGGTTGTCCACAACGTCTGCAGACATGCTCGTGGCTGCGGAGGCCAATCCGGGACAGGCAAGTTCGACCGCAGTGGCTGCAGAGGGAGGTCTGGCCAGAGTTCTGAGTTGCGGCATCTCTGTTTTTTCTCCTGAGCCGCTTGTCTTTAAGGCCAGCTCTGAGAGAGTCCTCTGTCACGACACGCCTGACGGAGTCAGGGCGCCGTGGACAATATGAGTGCAGACACTCGAGAAAACCCACCCACTCTAAATAAATAACACAACGCCAGTGATAAACAACAAACAAATCCTTTATTACCCACCCTTACTCTAACCCCCACCCCAACCCACTAACGCCCCACACACTCACACATACCCACACATGCACTCATAACGTATTAATCACTTAAAAAAGATTAACAGATAAAAAATGACTAACAGGTGAATATGACTAACAGGTGAATATGACTAACAGGTGAATATGACTAACAGGTGAACATGACTAACAGGTGAATATGACTAACAGGTGAACATGACTAACAGGTGAAAATGACTAATATGTGAATATGACTAACAGGTGATAATGACTAATATGGCCAACGGCTATACAAGGCGGGTAACTTTGTCTCTGTACAGTGTCCTCTGTCCCACACTAGACAGGGTGGCTCATAACGTACGAGTACTACCCCTGCACCACAGAGCACCGTAGCCGCGCTTGCCCACGCACGCCTGTGACCGACGCTCAGAACGTAGAATCAGCCTGCTGTAGCCCAACGTACTTGTCCAACAGGACCGGCTAGCGAAGGCGTTCCGACTCCCGACGATGCGTCACCGTTGGTTGTGGATGATGAGATCGAAGAACGAAGTCTTCGAAGCCAGTCTTCGAAGCCAGTGATCGAAGCCAGTCTTCGAAGCCAGTGATCGAAGCCAGTGCACTGGAAAAGGGCGCATTGTCAGTCAAAGTGCCGACACAGTTAATTCTGGCCTATTTGACACGCACCTACTCACAAACCACGTGAGTTGTGTCTCGTCTCACCCTAATACCTGCCTTGGCCATATTAAATATACAATCATGGATATGAAAGCTTCCTATGTACATTCAACATTCGCCAGGTCTGCACTACTCCATTACACTAACATTAAGCTAGCGCAACCACTTTTGTATAATAACATTGCCACTGCTAAAACCAACATTATCAAAATATCCCGATGTACATACAAAGATATAAAATAATCACCAGCAACCGCCCAACGTGACAATCTTATTACATTACATCTAGGACTTAATACCAATATATTTGAAAGGATACCCACTTTAATTCATTTTACAACATGGCCCTTTAAATATACTCACTCGGCGACAGCCGAACATAAACAACTAAATCCGACACCCACCACATTACAACCCAACCTAAAAAACATGGTTAAAGACTCAATTAAAACATCACTAAAAAACTAGACGAACATACCCTTCCGAACCTATGTACACATTCACACACCCGAGAGCACAGCAGCTAACTGAGAAAAATGGCATGAATTTACCTGTCACTGGTGAGTCCTCCGGCAGGACGAGACAAACAAAGACGAAGACGAACCGGAGGGGTCTTCTGCTGAGCAGCAGCCGTGGTCGCTAGTCTCTAGGGACACCCACACCCAGGAACACTGGCCGTGGTCTTGCAGGGAGGGTAAAACAACCCTCACACAGCTTGTCAAGGGCTCCAAACGAGGCCGCACCCTGACCCAGACTCTCACTTCGCTGGCTAACTCCGCTGACTGACTAATAACCTTCTGCTACCTCGCAGGTTAACTTTACTTCTGAACACTGTTCGGTTAAAGCTACTTGACGGAAGCGTGCAACCGCTGTACTCGCTCACTGTTAAGCTTGCTGCACGGGCTTCACGATTACGCTCACACTACATTTATTAACTTCCCTAAACTAAGGCTATGTACAGAATTCGGCGATCTACATTTATTAACAAAAAAACGACTTGGCGAAAAAAATAAAACAACATGTCACATCCGTTACGTGACATACCCCCCTCCCAGATCAAACACCCGGGTTTGATTCCTATATGACTGTCCCATTACTGCTTCCACATTTACGGTTTCTACCACCCTGTTCTACTCAAAAAGTCAGCAGGAACATTTACTTTACCGGCTATGCTTTCTACTCTAATGGAAAATGGCTGCAACTGCAAAGCCCACCTCATCAGTCGACTGTTTGTGGATTTAGCTTGTTGCAAGTACTGCAATGGTCTATGGTCTGTCTGTACGACGAATGTCCTACCATACAGATACTGACGGAATTTTTGAATTCCCCACACGATTGCAAGACACTCCTTTTCGATGGTGGAGTAGTTACGCTCTGCTTTGGATAGTTTCTTGCTCGCGCATGCAACAGGCTGTAAACCGTT
The DNA here is from genome assembly GCA_036245525.1 of Semisulcospira habei. Classification (NCBI taxonomy): domain Eukaryota; kingdom Metazoa; phylum Mollusca; class Gastropoda; family Semisulcospiridae; genus Semisulcospira; species Semisulcospira habei. The sequence continues at coordinate 112,647,724 of BTPG01000001.1, read as the reverse complement.
ACCATGGTCCTGACATAATACGGCCCCTACCCCCCCCCCCCCCCTTCGGACGCATCTGTCTGCAACACGAAGAGACGATCGAAGTCTGGCAATGAGCACACAGGACCTGAACACAGTCGCGCCTTCAGCGTCTCAAATGCTGTCTCACATGCATTGGCTCTCTCGATTACTCCCATCTCTAGCATAGCATCTACTTCGGCTTTCACTACCTCTAGCTGAGAATGAGGTAGAGGATATTGCTTTGTTCTCACCGGCACTTCATCAGTCAAATGGATTTCACACGAGTCTAGTGTCGTCCTCAACGGATAATCTGTCAAAATATCCTTAAACTGGACAGTCAGAACTTCTACACTAGAATGGATCTCTGGACATTTAGGATCAAGATGGATGTCAGAGGGTCCTTCAGACGCTACTAAAGGAATGGTAGGTACTTCCTTTACCGCCCTGAATGCCTCTTCCCCCTCATCTTCGTCCTCCTCATCTATCACTACTGTAGCTACTGACACTCGTTCTTGGAACTTTTTCAACAGATTTGCATGGTACAGTTTATTTTTACTGCCCACCCGTACCCTGTAGTCACACTCTCCGACTCTCTCTAGAACTTCGAACGGTCCCTGCCAAGCCATCTCCAGCTTGTTGTGTTTAACTGGAAGTAACAACAAAACCTTGTCTCCTGCATTAAAACTGCGTGGTTTGGCTCTGCGGTCAAAGTGCTGTTTCTGCTTTTTCGAAGCTAGCTTCAGATTCTGTTGCGCTAACCTGCAAGTCTCTTCAATGCGATTCCGTAAATCTACCACGTACTGGCTTGCATCTCTCACCTCTTCTCCCATCTGCTCTTTCGTCCACAAATCCCGTAGAACTGACATGGACCCCCTTACAGTCTTGCCGTACAATAACTCGAACGGCGCGAACCCCGTCGATTCCTGAGGAACCTCCCTGTACGCAAACAGCAATGAGGGAATGTATCTGTCCCAACATCGAGGTTGCTCGCTAGCTAACTTCTTCAACATGGACACCAAGGTACCGTTGAAACGTTCGACTAGGCCATTTGCCTGCGGATGGTAAGGAGTAGTACACTTGCCTTGGATGCACAGCAAACGGTTGACTTCAGACATCACTTGTGAAGTGAACTGGGACCCTTGGTCGGTGAGCACCTCCCTCGGAATCCCCACCCTAGACCAGATTTCTAACAATGCCTCAGCGACTCTTTCTGCTTCGATCCCCTTTAAAGGTACTGCCTCGGGGTATCGAGTGGCGTAATCGACGGTCACGAGAATGAATCGGTTTCCTCTGTCGGAAGCTGGAGCAATAGGCCCCACAATGTCTACCGCTACTCTCTGAAATGGTTCTTCTACTAGCGGAAGCTGTTGCATAGGAACCCGTGGTACTCTCCCTCTTGGTACTACTTTCTGACATTGTTCGCACGACTCACAGTACCTGCGAACTTGAGCACACAGCCCCGGCCAATAGAAAGTACCCCAAATGCGTTCCCGGGTTCTCTTGCCTCCCAAATGCCCCCCCATCGGTGGGTCATGCGCTAAACGCATTACAGTCTCCCTCAAGGGCTTCGGGACGACTAACTGGGACGTTTAGCTGCCTCCTTTGCTATAGACCCGATACAGAATTCCCTTCCTCCTGCAAAATTCTATCAGACTCTTCCCTGACGGAATTGCTCGGCCCTCTTCGGCCAACTTCCTAGCGCGAGCTAGAGTTTCGTCCTGGTTTTGCCACTCTATCAGTTGGGCAGGAGTCACATTGAGATCGGCCTGCTTAACGACTTTAAGCGCGCTCTCTCCCTCCTTTTCTCTCTGAATCTGAGCTCGAGTTTGGACTGCTGCTGCCATAGCACACTCACTGGCATCAATGGATACGGGACTACGTTTCCCATCTGAAAAAGTCACCCAGTTCCCTAGGATTACGTCCGGTCCCATGCGCTCCATTACGATAAGTTCGATCGTCCCTCGCACGAATGGGGAATCGATTTCAACCCATGCAGTCGGATACTTATCGGACTTAGTATGGTCGACGGGATTGACGTCTATGAACCGACCTGTAAGATCCCTGGGTTCTATCCACTTGGCGGCGATCGCACTCATATCCGCGCCGGTATCACGCATGATACGAACTTCCTTTCCCTTGGCTAATCCCTTACTCCACGGGTCGTAGGGCCGGATCCTCCGCATCCCTACGGTCACGGGCTCTGTCATTACGGCTACTATCTCAGGAGCAATGGTGACTTGGTTAACTGACACCTTACTCTGACAGTTCCTTGCTAAGTGCCCTGGTTTGTTGCACTTAAAGCACAACCGTTCACCAGTCCCTCTGCCTGAACTAGCTGGTTCTGTCCTATGTTCTGCTTTGGTCTCAGGGGGTTTATTCGACCCTTTGTCCTTCTTGAACGGCGGACGAATCGGCCCCCCACCCAATGGACGCGAGACTGCCCGTTTGGTGTCGATATGGAGCTGCGCTAGCTCCGCGGCCTCTTCACCATTCCTAGGACGTTTTTCCCTAACGAACATTTCAAGGTCTGCATTCATAATAGCATAAAGTTGCTCAGACAGAAACATGTCTAGCACTTGTTCTACGTCCTCTATGCTCTTATGGGCTAAAGTGAACCAACGCTTGACTGAGGTCTTCAACCTAACGAACAACTGGGGAAACGTTTCGAGACTCTCCTTTCTGGCTTCGCGAAACTGGCGCCTGTAATATTCAGCGTCACGCCTGAATCTTCTCAATAAGGTCTCCCTCACCACCTCAAAATCTTTCCCTTGCTCTACGGTCAGCCTAAGGTATGCATCACGGGCCTCGCCCTGCAATATAGGTGCTAACCTTATCCCCCATACCTCTTTCGGCCACCCCTGGGTTTCGGCTACTCTCTCAAAGAGCTGAAGGTAAGATTCCACATCTTCCTTATCCTCTAACGGACGCATCTTGAGCGAGTAATGCTGACTAGACTCCGTAACTGACTTCTTTTCCGATGCTGCTAACTGTAATCTAAGCCGCGTTTCGGCCGCGACGAGCTCTTCTTTCCGTGCTTGTTCCGCGGCAGCTAGCTTACGTTCGGTCAATGCTAAGTCATCCCGCCTAGCCTGCTCAGCCATCTGGAGCTGCTTCTCTACTGCCTCGCGGTCCATCTGGAGCCGTCTGTCGGCTGCCTCACGGTCCATCTGGAGCCGCCTCTCTAACGCCCTACGCTCTAGGTCACGTTCCCGTTTTTCTTCCTCTCTCCTAACTTCGGACAGGATGAACTGGGTTAGGGCTCCCCCACTAAGTCCTAGGCCCTCTCCTATCACTTTATACTGCTCATATGGGTTTACTATCACCCCTAACCCCTCTTTACTTTCCTGATCCCTACTGGGTGTCAGTCCTGCTGCAGTGAGAGTACGGGTAAGGGTACTTACCACCGTTTCCTTCCGAGAGGGAGTGGCCAAAGTGGCTCCTCTCTCTCCTGGACCCTCATCCCCTGCACCACCACCCTCGGACTCAGGGTCGTGCCCCGACGTGGCACGGGTGGCCCTGTTATCCCGTTTAGGGGGCATCCTGATGTGGGTGTCCCGGAGGCAGCGACGACAACTGCTCCCCAGCAGGACCCCTGCCAAAGAAAAAATAAAACAAATAAATACACAGAATACAAACAACGAATAAGGACTAGACAGTGACAAGAGCCGAAGGGTCCTCACCACTCGGTACCTGAGTAATGAGAGGCAACCACTCATGCCACCCCCCGTTTATGCGCACTGCACTCTCTGGCCGTGGCTCCCGGCGCAATACGCCCCCACTCCCGCCAACCGCCCGCTAAATCTTACTCGTACCACAACACGAACAAACGGTCACTGGCGCACAAAAATACCCTAATCTACCTAATCCGTTACCTCCCCCTCATCCTTATCCCACCGCTGCCACCAAATATGTCACGACACGCCTGACGGAGTCAGGGCGCCGTGGACAATATGAGTGCAGACACTCGAGAAAACCCACCCACTCTAAATAAATAACACAACGCCAGTGATAAACAACAAACAAATCCTTTATTACCCACCCTTACTCTAACCCCCACCCCAACCCACTAACGCCCCACACACTCACACATACCCACACATGCACTCATAACGTATTAATCACTTAAAAAAGATTAACAGATAAAAAATGACTAACAGGTGAATATGACTAACAGGTGAATATGACTAACAGGTGAATATGACTAACAGGTGAACATGACTAACAGGTGAATATGACTAACAGGTGAACATGACTAACAGGTGAAAATGACTAATATGTGAATATGACTAACAGGTGATAATGACTAATATGGCCAACGGCTATACAAGGCGGGTAACTTTGTCTCTGTACAGTGTCCTCTGTCCCACACTAGACAGGGTGGCTCATAACGTACGAGTACTACCCCTGCACCACAGAGCACCGTAGCCGCGCTTGCCCACGCACGCCTGTGACCGACGCTCAGAACGTAGAATCAGCCTGCTGTAGCCCAACGTACTTGTCCAACAGGACCGGCTAGCGAAGGCGTTCCGACTCCCGACGATGCGTCACCGTTGGTTGTGGATGATGAGATCGAAGAACGAAGTCTTCGAAGCCAGTCTTCGAAGCCAGTGATCGAAGCCAGTCTTCGAAGCCAGTGATCGAAGCCAGTGCACTGGAAAAGGGCGCATTGTCAGTCAAAGTGCCGACACAGTTAATTCTGGCCTATTTGACACGCACCTACTCACAAACCACGTGAGTTGTGTCTCGTCTCACCCTAATACCTGCCTTGGCCATATTAAATATACAATCATGGATATGAAAGCTTCCTATGTACATTCAACATTCGCCAGGTCTGCACTACTCCATTACACTAACATTAAGCTAGCGCAACCACTTTTGTATAATAACATTGCCACTGCTAAAACCAACATTATCAAAATATCCCGATGTACATACAAAGATATAAAATAATCACCAGCAACCGCCCAACGTGACAATCTTATTACATTACATCTAGGACTTAATACCAATATATTTGAAAGGATACCCACTTTAATTCATTTTACAACATGGCCCTTTAAATATACTCACTCGGCGACAGCCGAACATAAACAACTAAATCCGACACCCACCACATTACAACCCAACCTAAAAAACATGGTTAAAGACTCAATTAAAACATCACTAAAAAAACTAGACGAACATACCCTTCCGAACCTATGTACACATTCACACACCCGAGAGCACAGCAGCTAACTGAGAAAAATGGCATGAATTTACCTGTCACTGGTGAGTCCTCCGGCAGGACGAGACAAACAAAGACGAAGACGAACCGGAGGGGTCTTCTGCTGAGCAGCAGCCGTGGTCGCTAGTCTCTCGGGACACCCACACCCAGGAACACTGGCCGTGGTCTTGCAGGGAGGGTAAAACAACCCTCACACAGCTTGTCAAGGGCTCCAAACGAGGCCGCACCCTGACCCAGACTCTCACTTCGCTGGCTAACTCCGCTGACTGACTAATAACCTTCTGCTACCTCGCAGGTTAACTTTACTTCTGAACACTGTTCGGTTAAAGCTACTTGACGGAAGCGTGCAACCGCTGTACTCGCTCACTGTTAAGCTTGCTGCACGGGCTTCACGATTACGCTCACACTACATTTATTAACTTCCCTAAACTAAGGCTATGTACAGAATTCGGCGATCTACATTTATTAACAAAAAAACGACTTGGCGAAAAAAATAAAACAACATGTCACATCCGTTACGTGACATCCTCAAAGGAGACAGCTGCCTTGTAAATGGTGGAGCGCCAGGTGTCACGGTCCGCAGCAAGTGAAGACCACTGGCGGTGGTCGATTTAGGAGGCACTAAGTGACTTCTTGAGACAGTCTTTGTATCTCTTCTTTGGTGCCCCTCTGTCTCGATGTCCAGTGGCGAGCTCGCCGAACAGGGTGATCTTGGGTAGGCGATGGTCCTCCATCCTGGAGACGTGCTCAGCCCAGCGGAGCTGTGTCCGCAGCAGCAAAGCCTCGATGCTAACAGTTTCTGCCTGTTCAAGGACCTCGACGTTTGTGACATAGTCACTCCAGTGAATGCCAAGGATTGTACGCAGGCAGCGGTGGTGGAAGCGTTCGAGGAGTCGTAGTTGGCTGCGGTAGAGGGCTCAGGACTCGGAACCATACAACAGGGTGGTGAGGACGACAACTCTGTACACGCTGATCTTGGTGCCTGTTTTCAGCTGTTGATTATGCCACACCCGCTTGTATAGACGCCCGAAAGCGCTGCTTGCTTTTGCCAGCCTGCTGTCCACCTCCTTGTCCAGCTTGGCGTCTGACGGGATGATGCAGCCATGGTAGGTAAACTGGTGCACTGACTTCAGTTGAGACTCGCCGATGTTGATGGACAGCAGGGTAATTCCACGGTAGTTGGAGCAGCTGAAGGCTGACAACATCAAGCTTTTTCTTAGGGGGCCCCCCTTTCTTGGGTTTTGGCTTGAAGTGGAGCCTGAGTTTGCAGCGGACAAGGCGGTGGTCAGTGTGGCACTCTGCGCTGGGCATCACTCTGGTGAGGAGAACATCACTGCGGTCCCTCTGACGCACTAGGACATAGTCGATAAGGTGCCAGTGTTTGGAGCGAGGATGCATCCAGGTGGTCTTTCGACTGTCCTTTTGCTGGAAAGTAGTGTTGGTGATGACAAACTGCTGCTCTGCACAGAACTCCAACAGTAGGCGGCCATTGTCATTGCAGTTCCCGATGCCATGCTTGCCGAGGACTCCTTTCCAGGCTTTAGAGTCCTGGCCCACTCAGGCGTTAAAGTCGCCAAGGATGATGACTTTGTCGTCTGCAGGGGTGCTCTGTAGGAGGCTGCGCAGGTCAACGTAGAACTTGTCCTTTTCTGCAGGCTCTGCCAGGAGGGTTGGGGAGTACAAACTGAGAAGGATGAAGTGTTGCTGGTGTCTCAGTGGGAGGTGCATCGACATGATGCGGTCTGAGTGACCGGTTGGTAGGTTTTCCAGCTTAGTCGCAATTGAGGTCTTGACCATGAAGCCCTCGCCTGAGAGCCGTCTTTCTGATGCAGACTTGCCTGACCAGTAGAGGGTGTAGCCAACGCCAAGTTCTTGGAGACTACCTTCGTACGGGAGGCGTACTTCGCTGAGCGCATCGATGTCGATGTTTAACCTCCGCAATTCATGGGCAATGAGGGCGGAGCGACGTTCAGGGCGTCCGCTGTCTGCTGTGTCAAGTATGGTTCGGATTTTCCAGCATGGTACGTTGAGTCCGGTCGTGGTCGTTATTAGAGTGGATCCGTTGTTTTTACTTGTTTTCTGACCGCAGGAGAAGATGCCCGTTGACCGCGGCTAGCCAGCTGGGGTTGTGAGGGGACGAGCTTTGGTTAGGCCACCTTTTCTAGGCCCCTCTCCGTGTGGAGCAAGCAGTGTTGTCCCTAGAGAAGGCTGCTTGGTCGTTCATGGTGTGCTGAGTGACGTTGTCATCCCCGGGTCAACATCAGGCGACCAATATCCTGAACCGCCTGCATGCAGGTTTGAGACTGCGGCTTCCAGTGACATCTTTCACCTGCCGTTTCGCCCCTCGCCCGTCGCTACAGGACTTGGAATGGTCTGTGTCATGGTCCGTGGACGTTTCCTAAAGCCTGCGCGGTGGAGCTTTTTGGTGGAGTGCAGTGTGCGCAGTACTGGCCCCACCCTTTAAACCTTTGGTTCGTCTGCCATGGCCTAGCAAGCTGGAACGATGGCATCGAGGTCCTCAGGTCGTAGGTTTTATATCAGACTGTCCTTGTCCTAGTCTCTGGTTCAAAAACCTTCCCCGGAGACACGGGGGCTTTGAAGTCAAGGGGTCGCTGCCTGACTCAAAAGGTGGGGGCCCCAGGGGACGAGTTGCCTTGGTGGTGCGGATAGTGGGGAACTCTTACAGCGCCTCCACCGGGATCACCCTAGTCTATGGCCTCTTGGCCTTCGTGAGGCACCCTCGTGTGTAATCCCTCCAGCCTAGCATAGCATCCCTCTATCCCAAAACCGTCCGTGCGTGGTCCCTGGCCACATCCTCACCGAGGTGACCCCAAAAACTGGGCAGCACCAGCCCCCATGCTAAACACGGCGGATCTAGAGGAGAGAACCTCGAAAATAAATCAACATTGTCCTGCTGCCTTGCTGGCCTGGTCGCTTGGCTGCGGAAAGGCTAAGGGATAAACACAATATTAAACACAAATCAGTCATATGTCACAAATCATAGAATCACGTTGTTCCATGGATGGTGATGTACTGAGGACAGCTTCTGGAAAGAAAATGCATCTGAATCGAGAGATTCTGGCTTTCAAAGCACGGATCCGCCGGCCAGAGGGCAGAAGAGATGACTGGCTGGGTGTGACAGATCCGACAGAATAGTACTGGTGGCCACATGCACGGATGCACCATGGTGTATGTTCATAGCTTGTATGCTGAAAGTAAAGTAAAGTAAATAAATAATTTAAATAAATAGTTATTTGGGTTTAATGCCGAGCTGGCGACTAATGTCATCTCATGGCGGTTAAATAAATAAGACAATAATAATAAAGGTAATTTGTATAGCGCCTAATCATCAACGTGCTCTAGGCGCTTAACAATGACAGTATTGAAACACAAAGCAAAATACAAACACAAACACACACAACAACAACAAAACGACAAACATACATTGATCTGCAAGGAGCATAAAACTCGCGCACGAACACACACACACACACACACACACACACACACACACACACTCACACATACACACACACACACACACACACACACACACACACACACACACACACATGATGAGCCAGCAGACAAAATGGTCTCTAAGTACATGCAACAGAAAAAAGGCGTGCTCCAAGCCTGGGTCCAAAAACGGAGAGTGATGACGAGTGACGCACGCCAGCCGGGAGAGCGCTCCATGCAATGGGACCAAAACACGAAAATGCACGATGACCCCGAGTGACGCTACCACGTCCAGGGACGCGGAAAACACGAGTGTCCGAAACAGAGCGCAGCGAGCGGGACGGTGTACACAGCTGGACAAGATCAGACAAGCAAGGAGGGGCAGAACCAGAGATCATGCCTAAAGGAACACAGACCCCACACCGAACTCCGTATGAAACTGGCAGCCAGTGCAAATCAGCCAGTGGCGGTTAAATAAAAAAGATAAAGTAAGTCAACATACCTGGGCCATATGAATGCTAAGTAAAGAAACAAACAAAATAAATAAATAAATAAATAATTTAAATAAATAAGATAAAGTAAGTTTAAGGTACCTGGGACATATGCATGCTAGGTAAAGGATAGATTATGAACATGCACAGATGTACGTGTCTTTTGGTGGGTGTTCTGTGGTTATGGAGTGGGGTTGGGAGTGGGCAGTATTACCAAGTATGTGTATGAGAACATCAGCATAAAATGTACAAAACCTACTTTACAAACAAATACAAATAAATAATAAATTTTAATAAATAAAATAAGGCAAATCAAACATACCTGGGGCATATGAATACCAAGTAAAAGATATATTATGAACATGAATGTCTTTTAATGGGTGTTCTGTGGTTTTGTATGTGGGGTGGGGAACGGGTGGTATGCACCTATTACCATATATGTGTACATATGTATGCTCTCATCTTGTATGCTGATGTGTATGTGCAAGCATACATCACAAACAAACAAATAAGTAAATAAATAAATAAAATAAGTCGGAGATACCTGGGACCAATGAATATGCATGCTAAGTAAACGATAGACTACCACCACAATACCACTAGTGATCATGTGCATCAAGGAATTTCTTCCATCCATAATTTAAAAGATAAATAATAAATAAATATGTAAGTGAATACATAAATCAATCAATAATAAATAAATATATAAAACATGTAATATAATGGAGAGGGCTACTATCTGTATTGTGTCTCATGCAGTCCCGATAAAGCTTGATCATAAGAGTTCTTGTGAGTACTTGAGTGCGGATTGGTTGAATGGGTTGCAAAAACTAAATTTTTTATATTTAGGTGTTTAGCTGAACATGGTGATTTAGATGGAAACGGTTCGGAGATGGATTTTAGTCTGCCTTGCTTGTGCTTAAGACCAGTCGGATAAGAGTGTGCTTGGCCAGTTACAAATCCCATCCCCACTAATAACAAAAGAGCAGATCTACACTTAGAGCCGTTAGGCTGGAAAACAGAGGAAAGGATGTTGTATCCGGACATAATGTCTTCAGAACGTTGAAGATGGTCGGCGGACACAATGCACAACATGCACGAAGGGAGTTTACTTTCAATATGCTTTCCTCCCACAAATGAGACCTAGTTCTATGGGAAAGGCTGTTTTCAAGACCAGGAAAAATAACGTATATGACGTTGATAAGATGTACACATACCAATGGGAATTACTCAGCGCTGGACAGACAAACAGTTAGATCCCCTGCCCCCCCCCCCCCCCCCCCCCCCCCGCCTTTCAGGCACCAAATCGCCAGCCAACGGAGAGATACGCAGGTATAGAACAAGACGATCATCTACATCCTCCAAAAGGATGCATTAGGTTTCGTATATAACCCATGTCTTTCTCCGGAACTTAGGAAGTAGGCAGGAGAAACATACATACACAAACATGAAGGTGCACTTCGAAATGTGGTCGGGTAAATACCCTAAATTCCCATACACAACCATGTAACGATACAAGTTTGCCTCGAGTTATAGAATACTCACAAAGTAGATGATCGTCTTGTTCTATACCTGCGTATTTCTCCGTGGGCTGGCGATTGGGTGCCTGATAGGCGGGGGCAGGGGATCTAACTGTTTGTCTGTCCAGCGCTGAGTAATTCCCCTTGGTATGTGTACAATTCTGCCAGCGCTCGCCTCATCTATCTGGTTTGTGAGTTGATAAGATGTACTTCAAAGTTCAAATCCAAAATAGTCTCTGTTTCACTTCAGTAGCAAAGTAAAGCTGCATCAACCGTGCGCGTCTGATTGACTTCTTTCGAAGGCATCTCGCTGACCGCAATTTTGAAACTAGCGACGCGAGTATGCTTACGGCATTAAAAATATTACTTTTAAAATTATTTTATCGTAAATATGTGTGCATGTTTACTTGCTCATGATTTTAATTTTTACTCACTGGAATAAACGTGTTACTTGTATGCTGAAATTTTTAAATGTTATGCACAAAAAATGTCTTGCACCTTATCCGGGCCGTGTACGAGGACTGGTTCCCTCACATCGAAATATAGCTTTCGAGAAACACTTCTACAAAAATGTCTTCATCCTAAGGACAAATATTGTTGCTGTTCATAAACCATATGGCATTAGAACTTTCGTTTCGTACCTGCAAACCATTGTTACTCTTTTGACGAACTACTCATCTCTACAGAAATTGCGTAAGCTGCTAGACTATTACCGTTCACTGTGGGTTTTTTTTTTATCGGTTCTTGACAGTAGATTATTCTGGCATTGTTTCGCCGTTGATTGCGTTGTTGGGAGAAGGTGGGATAGTGTTCTTTCCGCTACTGCTTAGATTGGTTCGTCCTGTGAAAAGACTGTGTGTTTTTGAAGACCCTGTGTAAACACATTATGTCTCTAGGAAATGGCCACGTTCCGTTGTCCTTGCTGCCATGGTAGATTATTCTAGCATTGTTTTGCCCTTCATTGCGTTTGTTGGGATGTGTAGTTTTAGAGATAGAAAGAAGGAGAGAATTGAAGCTTCATTATCATAATGACTGAGTTAACCCTCTCAATATTAACTTTATAAACCCTCCTTACCCATGTTCCCCACACAGAGTAAATACCATTGGAAGTTACCACTCAAACATTGATATTAAAACATTTACAATTATGTTTCCCCACAGTAATATTTTAAGGGGTTAACTCAGTCATAGTGTTAATAACACTTCAAATCTTCCCCCCCCCCCCCCCCCCCCCCATAGACAAAACGCCCGATCAAACCAGTGCTTGTAACCCGAAGCAATTACATATACATAAACACCTCATGTCTACGCTTGACTGGTTCTGAAAGACCCCCACTTCAATTCAGGTAAGATATGAATAGACCTGTTCTGAAAATACAAAGGGCCTGCAATTATTCACATTTTCATGTCGTGACTAGATTGCCTTTTGAAATAGTCCACAAGCTAGGAAGGTCTACCGTGCACCCCCCCCCCCCCCAGTACTCAATAAGATGGGTTTCAAAGTGTTCCTTAGTATGTCCTGAGATGTTTAAGCCATGTTCCCCGAAAATCCTTAGGAACACACCAGAGATATAGCCGATGGCGCAAGGGTACCCCCATTCACGCTCTTCGCAGGTGCTAAAATGAGGTTGAGAAACATTTTCCTCTAAATAAATCAGAATTCATTCCAGAAACCCAAATCAGGCAATATTATGTCAAGGCACACCTTCTGCATCCTCTGCAAAAAACAGAATGAAAAAATATTGAATCTCTGGCTCACAGTGAAGGTATTTGTGCACCCATTAAACGACCATTTCCGCAAAATCGCAAAAAAAGACAAAAATAATGTGTCAGGTGCCTTCAGACATTTTCTATAGCACTGACAGTCCATTTTCAGGTTTACATCATTAAAACAGGATGTCCCAATTATTATAAACTTTACTAGGTGATGCTGTGATCCCTGTGAGTGCCACAGTGGTTGATTTTGTATCCCTACCCCCAAGTTGTAAAAATACACAAAATTAATTAGAAAAAATTGCTTAAGTTATTCCATTTTATTTTGACCTCTTTTTACCTATTAAGTTTCAATAATGTGAGCATAAAGTGCAAGAAAATAAGTTAAGTCGTCATCCTTTACGGTACATTCGTGGTGAATGATAACTTTTTCCCATTTAAAATTGCCGAATTGGGAAACGTACGTCGTTTCCGGTGCCCTCAGAAATTTTGTATACAACTGATAGGTCTTTGTTAGGTTTTATTGGTTAGGATAGAGTACCACAGTTACTCCCAACCTGATTTTGTGATGCTATGATGCATTTAGGGGCCACAGTGGCTGAATCTGCTGCCCTACCCCCATTTTACCAGTACGCAAAATAATCATAAAAATTGCTTACGTCATACTCTGTTTAAATATTTTTTGTTGCCAGTTTTTTTTTAAGTATACATATTGAGCATAACAAGTTGTGATCATTTCATTAATTTCAATGGAACCCATCAATTTAATTGTAACTATTTTTAACTGGCTGGTCTTTTAGGTGATATTTTACTTAGCGTAAGGCAGGTCTAGTAAGGTCTCCCCTTTTCCTTTCATTTATTTTCATCTAGAAATGTGTAAATATGAATGCGTAATAAAGTTTCATGGTTCCTAATAGCCAAAACAATGTTATCAAAAATACTTAGTTTCCACATGTCGACTACGAGATCTCCACTTCCACCTTCTGCAACGTTCAATTTTGTATGGCCATCTTTAAATCTTATATTGTTCTGGCTGCCAATAAGTGAGCTGTCAAGAGCTAGGCAGCATTTTTTCAGAGTTTGGTGTATAGGGGCGTGTCTTCTGGTCAGAACTGCCAGCAGACCGCTTCTGTGTATGGACATGTTTGGAGAATGTGCTAAGGAGACTGATTTTCTACGCCAAATTCGCATAGGGCCGTTTCCGCATGACCCAATCTCACGAGTTCAGCAGGGTCCTTACGGTCTGTGAACATTTGTGAAAGTTGTTAAAAAATGACAAGGCTTTTTCAGGGCCCTGGAAAGTCTGTCAATTTCAGTCCTTTTCCTTAAAGTCTGTGAAAGTTTGTACAAAATTACAACGTGCTGGCAGACTTTTGTCTACTTCTTTTTTTTTTTCTCCCCCAATTTGTGACTATTCCATTGCGAACGATCATGCTGACGCTTGTTGCAAGTGATCTATATTTAGCTCTGATCATAAAGTGACTGTATGGCCTTTCTGCCGAACATTCTGATTGGTTGTTTACGCTTCTACTGAAGTCCGCCATTCGCTAAGCGTTCTTTTATTTTGGTATCTCTTCATGCATTAGGCACGGAAGCTTCAAATAATTGCTGATACAGAGTGATCTGATTAAAGTGTGTAAACCTTCAGGCTTCATTTTGGGTTTGTGAAACGTTCCTGCTTTTCTGTACGGACCCAGTCCAGAGTAAGCAGTGCGTAGATGAAAGATGGTGGCCTGGCTCTCCCTGTTCAGCTTGTTGATGTCATCTGCCCACAGGCTGCAGCCGCCATTCTGCTGTTGCCAATCACTTTGTTGTTGTAGTGTCTCCATTCCCAGCTAGTCCAGAATGCACTGGAATCCACTGCAGCACTATTTTGTGGACAGGGCATCCAGTCTATCTTGAAGCTTCCTGGTGAGATCAGTGGATCAAGCTGCTGCCTTTCCCTAGCTAGTGCTCTGCTGCTGTGTTGAGCACCTGCAGATCTGTACGATAGTTGGAGCTGCTGCCACCAGCTGGTAAGGAGAGGGAGGTAGTAGTGCGGTCTGCACAACAGATGTACACACCACTTCCTTCATTCCGCACGGCATCTTATGTGGTATCACAGCTGCTGTGAGGGTAGCGCTTGTGCACAACCTCCAGCAAGATGGCTTTGTGCAGTGCCGCGACCTTTGGTAAAGAGTCCTGGAACATTGTTTATGTTGTCTTGAAGGCTCTTTCGAGATGTCCAGGTATCTGAAGGGAGCTGTTCACACATCTTTGGGCTTGGTTGCAGGACCTTCAGTTGGCGGTTCAGATTTGGGCGGTTCAGATTTGGACATTTCTGACGGTTCTTGGTCTGCTCCTGTAGTCTTCCATGCTGTCGGTGTTTAGTAAGTTCATCGTGTGTGCTGTTCTGTATTCCAGTGGCTCCAATGTCCTCCATTTCCTAAATTGGGGTACTCCAGATGGCTCTAAGAATGTCACTGCATCATGAGAATGATCCATGTTCTGCATCTTGTCAAGCCTGGCTTTTTGGGTTTTGCAGGCAGAGTTTCATGTTGTCGATGTATCTTGGTACCGCACAACTGGTCTGACCGAGCAGGTGTTTGCTTGTGCCAGGATGCTGTAATTTGAGCCAATGTGGTCCCCACCAGTTTCTTCATCAGAGACTTTTTTTTTGCAGCTCTAGCTTCCATGGCTTCAATATGAGGCCTCCACGTGAATCCAGTAATTTATTTGTTGCCAGTAAAGTTGGCCTGTCTGTCTTTGGTACTCGAAGGTCTCCAGTTTTGAGGTGACCTCTTCCGTCTGATTGAAAGAGATGGTCTAGCTCAGTTTGAGTGGCCTCTTTCAGTCCAGCTGCTGACTCTATTGGCAACATCCTGGATTCTGGAGGATGCTATTTCTTTATGTTTTCTGGATGATGCTATTTCTTTATGTTCTGCTGCGCTCCACACTGCAAAGTCATCCGCATGGAGGATGTTCGAGACGAACCTAGGTACTGTTGTACTGATGTCATTAATGTAGACCAAAAACAGCATCAGACACAACATCTCCCTGAGGAACACCTTCCCCGAGTTTGACAAGAGTGCTGAATGTGCAGACGATAGAAGCTTCAGCGGGAGCCCCTGTTAAGCATGCCTTAAATAAAAAAAAATTTACAATTAAATTGATGGGTCACATTGAAATTAATGAAATGATCACAAATGTTTATGCTCAATATGCATATTTTGTTAAGAAAACTGGCAACAAACATTTAATCAGAGGAGCAATTGTTATGATCATTTTTCGTTCCTTTGCGTACAGGTAAAATGGGGGTAGGGCAGCAGATTCAGTCACTGTGGCCCCTAAATGCATCACAGCATCATAAAATCAGGTTGGGAGTAACTGTGGTACTCTTTCCTAAACAATAAAACCTAAAAAAGACCTATCGGTTGTATACAAAATTTCTGAGGGCATCAGAAACAACGTACGTTTCCCAATTCGGCAATTTTAAATGGGAAAAAGCTATCATTCACCACGAACATACCGTAAAGGATGCTGACTTTCCTTATTTTCTTGCACTTTATGCTCACATTATTCAAACTTAATAGGTAAAGAGAGGTCAAAATAAAATGGAATAACTTAAGCAATTTTTTCTAATTAATTTTGTGTATTTTTACAACTTGGGGGTAGGGATACAAAATCAACCACTGTGGCACTCACAGTAATCACAGCATCACATAGTCAAGTTTATAATAATTGTGACATCCTGTTTTAATGATGTAAACCTGAAAATGGACTGTCAGTGCTATAGAAAATGTCAGAAGGCATCTGACACATTATTTTTGTCTTTTTTTGCGATTTTGCGGAAATGGTCGTTTAATGGGTGCACAAATACCTTCACTGTGAGCCAGAGATTCAATATTTTTTCATTCTGTTTTTTGCAGAGGATGCAGAAGGTGTGCCTTGACATAATATTGCCTGATTTGGGTTTCTGGAATGAATTCTGATTTATTTAGAGGAAAATGTTTCTCAACCTCATTTTAGCACCTGCGAAGAGCGTGAATGGGGGTACCCTTGCGCCATCGGCTATATCTCTGGTGTGTTCCTAAGGATTTTCGGGGAACATGGCTTAAACATCTCAGGACATACTAAGGAACACTTTGAAACCCATCTTATTGAGTACTGGGGGGGGGGTGCACGGTAGACCTTCCTAGCTTATGGACTAAAACCGGGATCGAAATCTTTTGAATCAGATCGGTATGTACCCAACCTGACCCGATATGTACCACACTTGTCTCGGTATTCATAAAGGAATTTTTAATTTTTCCAATTATGTGTTCACCCGTTTGATTCTCCATTAAATGTAAATGGCCAACACCCACACACACAGCCAATCCCATCCCTTTCTTACACAGAGAGAGGCCCGTCATAAAGACAGTAATCATACACCTTTACCCCGCTCTGTTTTATGTATGTGCTTATAACAACATTACAAGCACTGACGAAAGATTTTGGACGGGTTGACTGGGTTTTTTGAAAATACCCACTCTATGTACAAACACCATGAAGTCTTCACAGACACAGAGTTAAAATGAGTTTGCAACCTGCTGGAAAACAGAGAAAGGCTTTAAGTTAAGATCCGTCTTGTATTTTATGTCGAGGGGGGGTGTTTACTGTTGACTGTTATTTCTACACAGAATGAAACAGGCATGATCAAGCCAGTTTAAACATGACTGGTAGTGCAGACTGGTAAACATGCACTGACAAAGGGTGTAGGTTGATTTTGCTGGTCATGAGTGGTCTCTGCTTGTTAGGCTGACTAGTTTGCCTGATGCAGTCGTCTCTACACGTTGTGTAGTCATTTTGAAAGCAAGATGTGTTTTGCTAGAAAGGATTTATGTGTTAAGAAACATCATCTAAACCTAAAGATAAGTTTTGTTTTAATTTTAAGTTACAAATAACTTAAGGTTACCTTAAAGTGAGTTACAATAGGAACTTATTAACTACTTATCATTAAGAACTTATTAATTACTTACCCTAATTACTTACAAGTACTTAATAACAACTTGACTCTAGTCACGTATACTAAGTCTTTTTTATTAAGATACAAGGGCAACTAAAAACATTTTTTTCTCAATAATATTCCGGTGGTGCAGATGGTGTTAAATAATTAGGCCTAAACTGTGTAAGTGGCATGGCATCTCTCTGTGAAGTGTAATGAAAAAATAAACGATTACCAAATCTGATTTTTATTTGTTTAAAAGAATGTGTAGTTTTTCTGTGGTTTCCTGTACCCCTATCCTTTTTCCCTCTGCTAAAAAACTAGCCTTTAGTTCTTCAACATTCACGGGAGTCTGACTACGCATTTTATTTTGTATTTCAGATTTCATTTGTTTGTAGTTATTTAAATCATCTTGGACGCGCTTAAATTCTTCGTCATCAACAAAATTATCATTCAATGCCTTACTGATAATAAGTTTAAGACTGCTCAGCTTTGCACCCGCCAAAGTACTCAATGCTTCATGTTTTTCTAATTTCGTGTGAAACCTCTTGTTTAAGGCCTCCAAACCAAAGCAAGCCAGGCATGTAGCAACGCTAACACCCTCAATTGCAAGTCCAGCCAAACTTCCAATTCCCGTGGCAAACAGAACAATACCCCCCACAGAACAACCAGCTGAAACTGCACCAATAGCCATAGAAGTGTTTTGTACAGAATTGAAAACGGTCTTATACCGTCTCTTACACCATGAGTATTTCGCTTCTTCTCCTTCCAAATATTTCAAAGCTTCTGTAATATTATTTAATCTGAATGCGTCTGCTGGTAATGTTTTATCTGATGCAATTGGCATATGCGGATCAGGCACAAATGATGACACAGTCTCATGCGTCGGTAGTTGCGGATAGAAGTTTACCATTTTTTTATTCACAATTTTTTTTTTTTATTTAATCAGTGATTACATTTTGCAACTCGTCAAAAGTATACAATTTGCTGTCATAATAAAATGCAACAAGATCCAATGTGTTCCAGGTTTATGTAACTTAGACGAACAAAAGTTAGTTTATCAACAATTATCTTGACAGCTGGAACACTGCTCGAAACATTAATAACATCAACATTTTTTGTAATAGCAATAAAAACCTTTGTTGATTCTGTTACTGTTTCATCCCACGTAAGTTTAATCCCTTGTGCAATATTTGCCTCTTTCGCAGAAGCTACAGATTTCATGATAATTTCAAATACTATTGTCACTTCTCTAGCCACGACTAAGCTTACTGGCATAAACACAACAGAAGTATCTGATCTACCCTTTCTAGTTGTAAGAAGATACCGCCGTCTCTCATAATTTTCAACTTTCAGTTTATCTCTGCTATTGTTGTCTGGGGCAAAGCTTGGAACAAGGCTTGCAATCAGCGGCCCAGAGTTAACAACCTTCCTAAACACTAAGGCGCCTTCGTCATCAGTGTATACATAAAGACTAATAAATTCAATCTTTATGTCCCAGTCAATTGTCGGTGCTGGTGCCGGCACAGGTGAAACCACCCACTTATTTCCCACATGTATTAAGTTGTAGGGCGCATTATTTACAGGTGGAGTAGGTACAGTAACATCACGCAGCTGACCAAGTTTAGGAATCTGTCTTTCACCGTCTTTCATGTCAACAATTACTTTCCTCTTGTACATGCCATTTGAATCAAGTTCAAAACCATATATTTCTCCAACATCCCCTTCCTTCTCAAAATCCTGTACATCAGCCAAATCTTTCAACTCTGTTACTGGACATGCAACTGGTATGATTCTCGGCTTTGGACCACCACTCATTTTTTTATAAACAAAAATAAAATTATTTAATTTCCAACACAACACTAAAATCATGCATAACAACTGGTTTGTCATCCTGATTAGTTACCGATATACTCAGTGACTCAAAGAAACTAGAACCTAATTTCTTAAACTGTGCAGGAAATCTAACAACCACACTTTCACAATAGGGAGCGGTTCCAGCTGGCACACATCTCAACAAAGTTGAAGGCTTTCCATTGTGTACATTTTCAGTCGTGTTTAGTTCTTTCAAATAAACATTAAATACTGTGTGTACTGCCAAATAAACAGGGCATCTGCCAGTTATTTTGTGTTTTTTGGGTGCAAATAGTTTTAAATCTGTCAGTTTCCAATCTTCATCATCTGAAAATATAAATGTGCAATAAAAACCAAGTAAAGTTACAAGATGATTTGATAAAGAAAAATGACTATCTTTTGGAAATTCTAATGTAACAAGTAGGTTAGCTGGATTTAAAGTTGCTTTAATTTTAAAATTACTTTGAAACCATTCAGCTATAGTACAAAAGTCATAATACCCAGCTGGTAAAGTTTCAGTCATATCATAAAAAACTACTTT
Source organism: Semisulcospira habei (assembly GCA_036245525.1). Taxonomy (NCBI): domain Eukaryota; kingdom Metazoa; phylum Mollusca; class Gastropoda; family Semisulcospiridae; genus Semisulcospira; species Semisulcospira habei. Next base: position 112,627,956 of record BTPG01000001.1, on the reverse strand, counting down.
ATAATCTGTATCATTTGTAACATTAAACCACTTTACTGTGTAGAACAGTTCATGGATAGCTACAGACTTGCTACCATCACGATTATCAATCCCATTAGTTAACCACACTGGTTTGCTAGTATCAAGATTTGTTAAGGTAATAAACATTTTTATTATCTCATATAAAAAAGGATGGAATTTAAATCACCAACCATTACCACAACAAACGCATTTCAATTTAATGTGAATGCCAAGTACAATGTCGCACCTACTTATGAAGAGAAAATAATTCAACTAAATCAGCTTGACATAGCTGTAAGCGAACAAGATCTATTTCAAGTGAAAGTACCAAATCCATTTGATCATTAACTAAACCCTCCAATAACAGACGACTCTACTGCAAGAAAGTGGTCCTCAAGTCCACTACAGATGTTTCAAAATCAACTTAACTTTGCCATACTATGCTCAACTACAGGCTGTGGTGTTTCATTTACAGACCACTTGAATCACTCAAACAAACTGATTAGGTCTGTCTACCGTTTCCATGTTTATTACCAGCTTAGACGTATACTGTCAGAACTTCATACACCACTGCCCACTGAATCCAGTTTCAACAGGTTTAATAACCCCATGGATATGAAAGCGTTTGAACGCATCTGTAATGAGTTTAACATAAGCCCCAGGTATGACTTTACACAAAAACTTGATGATCACAATGGTATGGGCACACTGTATTACGCTTTGAGTCACAGACAATACCCTCAAGATTATTACCCTGGTCACACTTCATTCTCATCAAAATCAGAAGTGTGGTTAGGCTCAATTGAGCAGAAGCAGTCTAACGCCTGGACCACATTTATTTTAGATAAAACTGACGGGTTTACTCAAGCAGGAGTCTAGCGCGTAAATGAGTCTATCAGAACATATGTCTGGTGTATACTAGGTGCACAATCATTAACAAAATCAAACATTTTGAATGGAAGTGGAAAATTTGAAACACAAAAACAGTTTCTTGCAAACCTAGAAGATTCATATAATTCAACAGTCGATCTCCCATCAAGCATACAACGCTACCAAGACGTACTCAGATATGCCAGATCAAAAGTTGACTTTGTAGTTGGCATCGGGTTATACATGTTACCATCTGACCTTCAACTCCAAATGGGGACAATAACAAATTATAATAATGAAATCATTGTTGCAGGTGTTGGTCAAAAATTAGGACTCAATCAATCTGTAAACTTGGGGGCCACAACAACACATGTACAGTCATTAAAATCATTACAGACGGTAACACCCCCGGCCCCGGCCCCGGCCCCAGCCCCAACACCGGCACTCATACAACCAGTACAGTCAACCCCATCACCAACCTCTGACACTCATGAGTCAGAGAGAACTGCATTGGTAATAGGACTCACTGGATTAGGAGTATTACTTCTTTATCTGTTTCATTAAATAACCCACCATCAACCCTCCTACTGTTACCAAAAATACCCACACATGTTCTGCCATAAACCCTACTGCCTTTGCTGCTGTACTAATCAACCAACTGACAACAGTGCCAATTATATTGGGTAATGCGTCCATTGCTTTCACAGCCAATTTTTTAAGCAAGTCTGATATATGAGACAGTTGTTTCTTTACCCATGACTGTAAATCTTTTGGGTCAGTTGGTGGTGTCGGGGCTGGCGGTGTTGGACTGCCTCCACCACTGCCAACCCCGGAGACAGCCAACACAACAGTACTGATAATAAATCCAAGAGCAGTAATTAAACTAGCAATTGTAATACCCTGTCCTCTGAAAAGTGTTTTCAGTCTCTCAGCCAGAGTAGTGTCTTCGTGAAGTATTTTCTGAATAGTTTCTCTAATCCTGTTAACTTGTGTTTTCAATTTTTGTCTTCCAATACTAATCGTTTCTAACCGTCCTGATCTTTCTATCTGCAAATCATTTAATCTGTGTTGGATTCTTTCTTTCATTTCTGTGTCAAGATTCCCATTGTCTGCTGTAGCCAGTTTTTCTTTTTCACGTTCTATGTGTTTATCAAGCTCACCCAGTTTGGCAACATTGTTTACCATCTCACCTCTTATCGTCTGCAATGATTTATCCAAGCCCATAATCTCTCTCATTGACAAAGGTGGGTCGTCTATTGTTTTCATAGCATCATTTATTTGTCCTTCAGTAAATGAGGTTTCTTGTATCACTGTGTTTGCTATTTCTGGCAGACTTGTTACTGGTGCCATTTCAATTTCTTGCCCTGTTGGCAACTTTGTTTGCGTGTCGTAAAGAACACTAACCAGTCTTGGCGTGACAGGAGACCTTCCAATTCCAAGTTGACGCAAGGCACTAACACCACCTTCATTTTTTATTGTACTTAAAGCCCTAAACCTACTAGGGTCTTTTTTGTTAGTCAATAGTACTTTTCCTTTGTCAACAGTATTTAAATATAAATGACCCTTGCCATCAAGTTCAAACTGATTAGGATCTACGTTGTCTGGGCGGCCACCAACATGATCATAAAATGAGTTCACTTTGGTTTCTAAAAGTTTGTGACGTAAACTGTAAATATTTCTTATACCAGTCATATCTGCCATATCTGTCATATCTGTTGTATTACCAAAATCATACGTGTCATCCATTTCAAAATCTTCATGATTAAATCCTCCCGCGGCCATTGTTTTATTAATTTATTATTTTTTATTGTGCATAATAAAAATGACACAGTCTTACGGATCAAAGTTAGACCCATACAGAAAACTACGTGAGCCTCTGGGTGTTAAGGCAGTTAGACAATCAATTGTCATCACAAACAATCCTAGTACCATAGACCAGAACCAAACACTTACAGTCAAGTTTCCAAACCTAGGCCCCAGTGACGTTATTGTTCCTGGCACTGCTCGCCTAGCATTTAATATCGAACTATCATCAGACGCAGATGTGAACAGAACTCTAGTTGACAATCTTGGCAGAGCAATTGTTAGAACTATTAAAGTAAAACTTGAAGGGCAGGAAGTGTTTAGTCTTGACGACTCCGATGTGTTCTACTGTTACAAAGATCTTTGGCTTACAAGAGAAGAACGAGAAGATCGTATTTATCAAGGCATACAGCCAGATAATGTTGGTAAACTTCGAATCAATGCAGCAGATAAGGTAACTACTGGGGTACCAAAGGAAGTTATTATAGCTGAAACATATGGAACTAGATTTTACATTCCACTTGAGTTTGAAATCCTAACAGCGCATTTACCTTATTATCAAGGGGCACTGAATGACCGTCTGAGTTTTGAACTAACCTTTAATGACTACTCCAAAGTTATAAAATCATCTGCCACAGATGCAACATATAAGATCTCTAACATTTCTTTGGAATATGAAATTGTCACACACACTGAATTAGCCAGACTCATTCAAAATCAGTACCAGTCAAGACTTCCAATTTATTATGACAGGGTGATTAGACATAGTTTAATACCCAAAGACAAGAGTGACCCAATGTGGAACATAAACTTGAACACGCCTGCCAGGTCACTTAAAGGTATTCTTATGTTGTTTGTTGAACCAGTGAGTCCATACAAAAGGGATTCAGAAAAATTCTACAATCCAAAGATTACACATTTGTCTTGCACAATTGAAGGCCATCCTAATCAAGTGTACGCTTCAGGTTTGTTACCTTATCAGCACTACGACGAGATCACAAAGTATTTTGCGGGTGGAAGGATTAGAGATAAACCAGCAAACATTGCGTGCAAAGATCTACATCTGTATGACGTTAGGATCGGACAATATCTTACAAACAAATATGCTCTTTGGTTAGACCTTCATAGCACAGACGACGACTACCTTCATGGGTCAGGTCGAACTGTTGAGAACGGCAGTGACGGGATTACAATCCAGATACAAAAGAAGGTTGAAAAAGCCGAAGCCATAAATATATATTTGTACCTGATATATGACGCACAACTCAATATACAAGACAGTAGACTGAGTGGACACATATATTAAAATAATATTGTGTATTAAAATGAACCGGAGCTTGATGACCCTTGACCCACACTGTGGCTTATTTGTTGGTGCCACAGGGTGTGGGAAAACTCAATTCGTACTTGACTTATTACAAACAAGATACATCCACCATTTTGAAAACATTGTAATATTTTGTCCAACAATCAAACACAACAAAGCTTATCACAACCGTTTATTCATTTGGACTGACAGCAACATATACTTAGTTGACCCTGAAAAGAAACTGAATGACTACCTACAATATTTTTACAAGCAATTTGAAGGACAGCCAACATTGTTTATTGTTGATGACTGCTCAGCAGAGAAAGACATTGTCAAGAAAAGAAACACTCTAGCAGAACTTGCTTTCAGTGGCAGACACGCAAATGTCAGTGTATGGATTCTCACTCAGAAATATAATGCTGTACTGAAAGATTTTCGAGAACAGTTAAAGTTTATCTGTTTGTTTTACTGTAAGGATCGTGACAGCTTTGAAGACTGTCTCAGAGAGAACGACGTCATACCAAATAAGCATGAACGTGATGATGTAAAAAATAAACTGAAATCAACTAAGCATCTAAAGCTCATTTTAAAGACAGATCAGCCCACAGGTTATGGGTTAGTAAATTGATGTAAATTAATTTATACATTTGTTTGTCCAATAAAAATGACAGACGGACAAATCATACAGGTGCTTGATCTCTCACACCTTTTCAAAGATGTTATGCACTTTACTGACTTAATATCACCCAAACAGACTTACATAAGTCTTTCAACACCATCGGAAATATATGCTACATTTAGTGTGACTTTGGATTATGTCGATGAGCATCCAGATGTGGAGCGCATGACAGTTGATTTAAAGACACCTACTTTTAAAGTTGATGATACCAACTATGGTTGGTTAGGAGAAGTTTGTTATAGCATATTTAAACAACTACGTAAACTAAATGTTTATATTGACAGTGTTACAGTTAATAAAGTGGTATTACACTAGGTGAGCAAGCAGAGCCAGCGGTAATATTTTTTATTTTATTATTTTGTTGGTCAAATAAAAATGACGGACAATTCACAAAGCCCTGGCCCATCAAACTCTGGCTCATCTGGTTTAAGAAATGTGTTTCACACAACAGACTTGCCTATATCCAATACTAACAATGTCTATGAATCAATAGAAAACTCTTTTTCTGTCATACAGCAAAATCTTCTTACAGGCAGTGTTAAAATTCAAATTGTTGCAAAAATAGAATTTACTAGAATGGACGGTGAATTGATTGTATCGTATATATCAACAAGACAACACACAGTTAACACAAGAAGGGAATTAGAGAACGTGTTTAGAGACAGACTATTACCACACTTTCTCCAGGTGATTGACAGTGCAAAAATGAAAGGATCTGGTTGGCACGAAGGACATGTACATGAACTACAATTGAAGCAGTCTAGGTATCATCCTATATTAGGTAAAGCATGGATACCACTGCCAACAGAGGTTGCAAACAAAAAGGCTGTTGTTAACATACAGAACAAAGACAATTTCTGTTTCATGTGGTGTGTGCTTGCTAAACTACACTTTGTGAGGTCAAGACCTGATCGCGTATCTAACTACATCAAATTTGTAAATGAACTCAACTTTAGTGGCATTGAGTTCCCTGTTAAAATAGAGGACATAGACTTGTTTGAAAAATTAAATCCTGGTATATCTGTGAATGTGTTTGTGTGGGATAATGAATCTGAGAACAAGTTACAACCAATTAGAGTGTCCCCAATTGCTCCAACATATGGGCAGTCAGAAGATAAACATGTTGACATGTTGCTAATCGGCGATGACAATAACTTTCACTACACAATTATCAGGAATATGTCACGTCTAATTCATGCACATACAACAAAACACAATGGCAAACAGGAAGTGTGCAAGAGATGTTTACAGAGATTCTCTTCTATTAAAATAGCACATAATCACATCCTACATTGTAGGTCACCTATGACATACAAACTGTACTTAAGTATCCAGATCCTGGTAGTCAAGTGTATTTTAAGAACTATGGGAATCAGCAAAAGCTGCCGTTTGTAGTGTACGCTGATTTCGAATCATTAGTTGTTCAATATGAGGGTCCTGTTCCAGAGTCATTACCAAAGACTATAAAATTGAGTGACCAAGTGGTGTGTTCTTTTGGATACATTCTTGTTAGGTCAGACAGTCTTCATTCAGAGCCTGTTATCTACAGAGGTGAAAATGCAGCTTGTCTGTTTTTAACAGAAATGAGACATCTGTATAGTCAGGTAGTACAATATCTCACAACATGTCAGATGCCTTTGGTGATGACAGAAGAAGACAAACTAAAATTTGATACAGCTGTGACGTGTTGGATTTGTGAACAGCCTTTAGGGGATGACAAAGTTCGTGACCATGATCACATAACTGGGCGTTACAGAGGTGCTGCACATAACAATTGTAACTTGTTATTAAAAATAGATCCTAAGACATATAAGTTACCAATCTTTTTTCACAATCTCAAAGGATATGATTCACACATTATCATGCAGGCTGTAGACGAGTCGTACAAAAACATAAGTTGTATTGCCCAGACAACTGAAAAGTACTTGACTTTTAGGTTAGATAAATTAGCATTTTATGACTCCATGCAACATTTGTCTTTAGGGTTGGCTAGTCTGGCAGAAGGACTGACTGAGTATCCAATAACAAGTAAATATTTTGAGCCAGACTTGGTTAAAAAAGGTGTGTATCCGTATGAGTACATTGATCACTGGGTTGTGTTTGAGGAAACAAGACTGCCACCAAAAGAGAAATTTTATTCCACACTAACTGGCAAAGGTATTTCTGACTCTGAATATCAACATGCACTTGATGAGTGGGATAAATTAGGGTGTCAGACAATTGGTGACTATCATGACCAGTACTTGAAAGCTGACGTTTGTTTGCTAGCAGACGTATTTGAAAGTTACCGTGAAAAGGGTTTGTTACACTACAAGCTTGACCCTGCTTGTTACATAACTAGTCCTGGCATGACATGGGATGCATTTTTGAAATCCAGTAAGATATGTATAGACCTGTTGTCTGATCGTACGATGGGTGAAATGGTGGAAAGTGGATTGAGAGGTGGTATTAGTATTGCAGCGAACAATTACGCCAAGGCAAATAATAAATATCTGGACGCCCATGGTGACCTTGGGTTTGACCTCTCAAGGTCAAGGTCATTCATTACGTACCTTGACTCGAACAATTTGTATGGGTTCGCAATGTGTGAGTTATTGCCCTTGAAAAACTTTTGTCTGTATGATTTGTCACAGTATGACATAACAGACTCAGGGTTAACTAACAATATTATGAATCTTGACCGAAACGATGCGAAGGGTTGGATCTTTGAAGTAGACCTAGAGTACCCACACCATCTACATGATTACCATAATGATTATCCATTAGCAGTTGAGAAAATGAGTATGACGGGGAAAAAAGAAGACACTAAACTTGTGCCAAATCTAAATGACAAATTCAATTACGTTTGTCACTATCGCTTGTTACAGTTTTACATCAGACACGGGTTAGTACTAAAGAAAGTTCACAGAGGTATTCAATTTGATCAGAGTGCTTTCATGAAAGATTACATAATGAAGAACACAGCATTGCGTGCCAGAGACGGCAACACTGCATTTGACAAAGACTTCTTTAAGCTTATGAACAATGCCTGTTTTGGCAAGACAATGGAAAATCCTCATCACAGAAAAGATGTGAGACTGGTCACAACTGAATTGGGCGCAATTAAACTTACAGGCAAGCCACAGTACACAGGGTACAAAGAGTTTCATTCATCATTGTATGCAGTGTCACTGAAAAAAAAAGATTGTCAAACTGGACAAGACAGTATTCATTGGTATGGCAATTCTTGAGTTGTCAAAACTGTTGATGCTTGAATTTTATTATGATTACTTCAAACCAAAATATCCTGACTGTCGATTGTTATACACTGACACTGACTCTATGATCATTGATGTGTGTACTGAAGACTTTTATGAAGACATGAAAACAGAGTTACACATGTATGACACATCTGACTATCCTAAGGATCACCCACTGTTCAGCACACAAAACAAAAAAGTGCCTGGAAAGTTTAAGGATGAACTAAATGGTGTGCCAATAGTTGAGTATGTTGGACTGAGATCCAAAATGTATTCTATACTGCATCAGAAGGGAAGTCAGTCAAAAGCCAAAGGAATAAAAAAAAAACAGCAATAAGAAATAAAGACATTCGTCATGAACATTACAAGCAAGTGTTAGATGGTGCATTAATGCCTGACTATCCAAACAAGTGACTGAGATCAAACAAACATAATCTTGAAATAATTCAAACACATAAGAAGTCTCTGGCAGTTGGGGACACGAAACGCGTGTTTCACACCAAGGAAAAAGCTTATGCTCCTGGTCATTACAGACTCAAGTTATCTGAAGACATAGCTGATGAACTGGTTGATGAATTAATTGATGACTTAGTTACTGAAATGAGTAACGGTGTCTGGGGGAATAATCTGTAATTCTTCTCTGACAAATGCCCTCTGGGGTGCAGGGTCGAACAGGTAATATATTGTTGTGTCTGGACCGGGGATTATTTTTTTTATATTATGAACGGATGTTGACCAGATGGGGTCTGTCGCCCTGCGCTTTATGTCATTTTCAGCTTCCCCTGGTTGATATAGATATCTCACCTGTTTGGTAAATAAACTTGTGTCTGGTGCTGGGGTTGGACCTGTTTTTGGTTCTGTAATTGTTTTCAATTTAATAGCATCAGCAGGCTTTGGGTGTCCTTCATTGTTCATTGCTTTTATCACATGTGGTAATCTCTTTACCCACTCCGTGTCACGGGTGTCATGCATGAGTTCCTTAGAATACTGATAACTGAAAAGTCTTTCTGATAACTGTTTGTTAAAGTTCTCTACAATTGCCTGTGATCTGTGTACGCCTGGAATACCACGTCTGACCAGTACGCCGTGCTTAGCAAATAACTGATTAACTGCACCTTTGAATTCTGATCCGTCATCAACTTGTACAAGTCTGGGGTATCTTAAGGGGCCTCGACTATATATTTTTTATAAAGCAGTAGCAACTGTACTGGCTGTTTTGTCAGATATGGGTTCAGCGTCTTTATATCTTGAAGCAATGTCTACAACAGTCAGTGCATACTTGTATCTTTTCTTTCTTATTGTGTCATGCGGAAGAAACAGGAGGTCCATTTGGTGCGTGTCATTTGGTGATGTGTTCTCAAAATGGGGTCTAGATATTTTTCTTGGAGCAGGGAGATATATCTGCCAAATTGCCTGTCTCTGTAACCATTGTTTGACTTGATTGAGTGTTATATCTCCGCCCACAGCAGCATGTAATTTCTGAATAGCGGTTGCTCCTTTATAATACCCTGATGGTGAGTAATATATTTTCGATAGTTTATTTTCGGCTGCCATTTTTTCTAGCAATGAAAACTCCAGTAAAATAAACAAATATCATTCCCACTAGAACAAAGATTATCTCCCCGTTTCTTTGTTCTGGGCTTGGTTGATAGTAGTCACTTAGTTTTGGTTTTGGGATAGACATGTCTTCACCCGTGACAAGATAATATTCCCTGATTGCGTCGTCTGTATTTGAAAACGTATGCTGTGCATGGTTTTCTAGATGGAGTTTTTCATTGATAAAATCAAGTTTTTCAATTCTTTGTTTTTCATACGCCTGTTCTGCCTGTGCTAATTTTTCTGACGCTTCATTATGACGCTTCATTTCTTCTGCAGATTCTTCTCTACCCATTTTAGAAAAGAGATAATTAGAGCCACTAAACGCGAGGGCGTTGACCATCGCTCCTCCCACAATAACAGCTATTGTCGCCATATTTATTTTATTTACATAGAAACATTTTCGGGAATAATTCCCTGCTTGACAAGAAAAATTTTTGTTGCAATTGACGCTGTAACAACTGCAATTAGCTTAACTGAATCTTCCAGATCCAATCTACTGAGGTCTGCTGATTTCATTTTGAGTAGACTTTTTCCCAGCATAGAAAACGCTACTGCTAGTCCACTGATTACTGCAGAGTGATACACAAGATTCATTATGTTTTTTGAGTCATTCATTTCTTAGGCAATAAAAATTAAAATAAATAAATTTATTAGTGCATGATAAATGGGTCGACAACTTTGGGTATTGTTGGTAATGTGGAGACTTCTGTTTTTGATGATGGAGTGTTTAATTTTTTGGACACTGTTCGAGTCTGTGGCTTGTATTTTTTGTATAATTGGTAAGCTACAAAACCAGATCCGACAACAAATGCGGCAACTACATATTTTGCTGTTTCAGAATTAGACTGGGTTGAAGGTCTTTCACTTTGATGTGTGTGTGACAGGGGTGCCAGTTCTGACGGTCCTACCGGTCCTACCGGCGGTGTTGACGGCGGGTCACTTACATGAGCCTTTTCTGTTTGCGCCTGTAGCTGTAACTTTTTCTGCTTGTTCCATTCGGCTAACCTTTTCCCTGCCTGAATTCTGCCTGCATTTTAAATTTTTGTCATTGTGTGAATCGGGGTCTGGGCAGGATCCGAAACAGGGTTCATCTGTGGGGTCGTTTGGGGGGTCGTCTGTTGGTCGTCCATTTTTATCAACAAAAAAATTTAATTTCGTAAAATCGATATGGCTGCTCGTTACTATTAATGTTACCAGTGGAGCAAGCAAATTACCAAACCTGTAGAATAAAAGGCAAGCTAATTTACCAATTGCACTCGTTACAATGGGGTTACTCTCGAGGTCATTTGTAAGATTTTCAATGTCTACAGGAAGGGCATAACTCACAGCTTTTGAATATAAGCAGACAATTGATTTGCTCAAATCACGGGTCATTAGTGAAGCCATGTGCTGTTCATATTTAAAATGAAGTTTAAATAAATCAGCAGCCGTGAGGGATTGTATATCTTCGGTTGAATATTGCTTTCCGAGATATGTTTTGGAATGACCAGAAATCACTACAGATAAAAGTCTTTCTCGTTTCGAATCTAAGTCTATGTTTTCTACAGCGCTGATATCATTTAATAATAGCAGTTCATCTGAATTCATTTTATAATAAAATATATTTTTAATAATAAGTGAAATAAAAATGCACTTACCTTTGAAACAAGGAGCTGTTTCGACTTAATTAGTCTCATCAGAAAGGTCAGAAACCTTTGACAGCTCAAAGAAGATGAAAAATTTTTAGTGGTCACCTATTTTGTACCAAAGACCACAGGTGTATTGCTCTCGGATGTGGTTTGTGTGTGTCTGTGTGCTGAGCTGTGGTACATCCCTAGGAAAAACACTCGAACATGGCATTTTCTTCCTGAAAAGCAATTATTGCATCAGCAATATGTTTCATCTCTTCTTCAGTATTATTTAATCTTGTGTAACACTCCTGTAAATTATCATTAAGTTTCTCCAATACTTCTTTAAAACGAGCCACTTTTTCATTACGAGCACACGACTGCTTACGAAGAAGACAGACTTGTGCAATCGCACTTCTTCCAGAATATTGTGTCATGATTGACTGTACCTAGCTCTGGGGTTTGGTTTTATACTAGAAAATATCTTAACACGCATTAGCTCCAAGGCACGCCACCAGTCATGTTCAAACTGGCTTGATCGTGCCTGATTTCGAAATGTGCAAAACGTGCAAAATAAAATCAGCAGACAAAACCAGGCAGTCTAACAAGCAGAGATATAAAACGCCACTCATGACGCTCACTGTATGTCTTCAAGGAGCATCAATCAATCACTGTGTCAACATCAAGTTCAATGCCTTTAAAATGTAGTCATGACGCAAAGAAAACACCCTTTGTCAGTGCATGCGCTACCAGTCATGTTTAAACTGGCTTGATCATGCCTGTTTCATTCTGTGTAGAATAATAGTCAACAGTAAACACCCCCCCCCCCCCCTCAGCCAAACATACAAGAAGGTTCTTATCTTAAAGCTTTCTCTGTTTCCCAACAGGTTGCAAACTCATTTAAACTCTGTGTCTGTGAAGACTTCATGGTGTTTGTACATAGAGTGGGTATTTTCAAAAAAAAACAGTCAACCGGTCCAAAATCTTTCGTCAGTGCTTGTAATGTTGTTATAAGCACAGACATAAAACAGAGCGGGGTTAAGGTGTATGATTACTGTCTTTATGACGGGCCTCTCTCTGTGTAAGAAAGGGGTGAGATTGACTGTGTGTGTGGGTGTTGGCCATTTACATTTAATGGAGAATCAAACGGGTGAACACATAATTGGAAAAATTAAAAATTCCTTTATGAATACCGAGACAAGTGTGGTACATATCGGGTCAGGTTGGGTACATACCGATCTGATTCAAAAGATTTCGATCCCGGTTTCAAAAGGCAATCTAGTCACGACATGAAAATGTGAATAATTGCAGGCCCTTTGTATTTTCAGAACAGGTCTATTCATATCTTACCTGAATTGAAGTGGGGGTCTTTCAGAACCAGTCAAGCGTAGACATGAGGTGTTTATGTATATGTAATTGCTTCGGGTTACAAGCACTGGTTTGATCGGGCGTTTTGTCTATGGGGGGGGGGGGGGAAGATTTGAAGTATTATTAACACTATGACTGAGTTAACCCCTTAAAATATTACTGTGGGGAAACATAATTGTAAATGTTTTAATATCAATGTTTGAGTGGTAACTTCCAATGGTATTTACTCTGTGTGGGGAACATGGGTAAGGAGGGTTTATAAAGTTAATATTGAGAGGGTTAACTCAGTCATTATGATAATGAAGCTTCAATTCTCTCCTTCTTTCTATCTCTGTTTTTGTTTCATCTGCATTCTAGTTTGGCGTGTCATGTCAAATAACTATGTGCCCTGTGTGAGACGTTCTGTAAACACATTTAAAGAAGAAAAAGAGAGCGAAATGAGTGAACATTTTTTTTAAACATACAAAATGATAAGAAGTACCCAACGGAGAAAGAAACACGCTTAGAAAAGACGGGTACAACACAATTTATTAATATTTCGGGTAAATACCCTTTGTCAAAATAGACAAACAAACAAACAGAGAGATTAGCCGCTACTTATCTTCATTGGCAGAAGGAATGTGGCAACTGAAGGAGGTGAGGTAAAATAAAAGAAAAGGAAGAACAAAAGTGCGGAAAAAGTAAAAATGACGTCAACGAAAAATCGTGAGAGAGACTCGGAAAGAACCTGAACACGAGAGACAAGAGTATGTGCAAGCACGTGCAGGAGCGAGCGAAAGAAAAGGCGTGTAGATGAGGCCAGAAAGAGAGAGAGAGAGAGAGAGAGAGAGAGAGAGAGAGAGAGAGAGAGAGAGAGAGAGAGAGAGAGAGAGATGAGAGAGAGAGAGAGAGAGAGAACGAACGGGGATTACCCTTGGGCACGAAGTAGGCTGAGTGTCTATTACACAAAGCCTGCTAAACACCAACCCGAAGGCAAACTTTATATCACCTTCAAGTTGAGGACTACCTCGGGGAAAAACGGGAGGACCCCGGGGGAAAAACCCCAGCATTTAGCACGGTACACGACAAGGAATAAGTCATGAAAACAAAGCAAAAAATCAAATTCAGTAAGAGAATAATTAGGTATAAGTGGAGAGTAGGTAGTTGTGAAACCGTCTTCAAGGGTAACTAAAAAAATATAATTAAAAAAAATAATAAGGGGGTGGGGAGAGAGAGAGAGAGAGAGAGAGAGAGAGAGAGAGAGAGGGGGGCGGGGGGGGGGGGGGTGATTGGGGCACGTTACAAATTCAACATAGACAGATACTTCACGTGTCAAACCACCAACGTGATTTATGTCATCTCCTGTGTGAAATGCGGCCAACTCTATGTTGGAGAGACGGAAAGAACCATCAACGACCGTTTCAAAGAACATCTTCAGTCTGTCAAGTACCAATACAACAGACCGGTCGGACGACATTTCAATCAGACCGACCACTCCGTCTCGGACATTCGGGTTAAAGGCCTCTGGCTTATGCAAGCCAGTACTGTCTGGGCCAGGAAAGACCGTGAAAAGTTTCTGATTAATAAACTGGGCACTGTGGCGCCACTCGGGATAAATATGAAAGATTAACATTTTTTACCTTGCTTGTGTCTGCTAACTGTACCTTTACCTCACTGTTTTACTACTCACTAACCTGTTAGGTGAGGTTGGCGCTGGTTGATTTGTACATTTCCCTTGGGGACTTTCTCAGCGCTGGCCGAACGTTTAGTTGGATCCCTTGCCCTTCCTTGTCGGGCGCCCGGTCTCCGGCTCACGGAGTAATACGCGGTTTGGGGGCGTTCGTGTGCATCCCTTGGGGATGTATGTGGTCGTCTTGTTGCGTGCCTGTGTGTTTTTCTGTGAGCTGGTGGGTGCTTGTTGGGTGGGGCTGGTGGCTCTGGCTGGTTGTCTTCCGCCCCCATCCCACCCTCTTTTTTTTTTTTTTTTTCCTCTCTCTCTCTCTCTCTACCTCTCTCCCTCTTTCTACCCCCACTTAACACTTCTCTCTAGCCCTCTTTCTCTCTTTACGCTTTTTCCTTTTCCTTTCTTTCCCTTCCTTCCCCCCCCCCTCCCTCCCCCCCCCCCCCGCCCCCGTCTCTCTCTCTCTCTCTCTCTCTCTCTCTCTCTCTCTCTCTCTCTCTCTCTCTCTCTCTCTCTCTCTCTCTCTCCCCCCCCCCCTTATTATTTTTTTAATTATTTTTTTAGTTACCCTTGAAGACGGTCTACCTACTCTCCACTTATACCTAATTATTCTCTTACTGAATTTGATTTTTTGCTTTGTTTTCATGACTTATTCCTTGTTGTGTACCGTCCTAATGCTGGGTTTTTTTCCCCGGGGTCCTCCCGTTTTTCCCCGAGGTAGTCCTCAACTTGAAGGTGATATAAAGTTTGCCTTCGGGTTGGTGTTTAGCAGGCTTTGTGTATTAGACACTCAGCCTACTTCGTGCCCAAGGGTAATCCCCGTTCGTTCTCTCTCTCTCTCTCTCTCTCTCTCTCTCTCTCTCTCTCTCTCTCTCTCTCTCTCTCTCTCTCTCTCTCTCTCTCTCTCTCTCTCTCTCTCTCTCTCTCTCTCTCTCTCTCTCTCTCTCTCTCGCTACTGAAAACTGGTCCTGTTACCAATAACTTCTACCGTTGGAAAATAAAGGTTCATTGTTCTCTCTCTCTCTCTCTCTCTCTCTCTCTCTCTCTCTCTCTCTCTCTCTCTCTCTCTCTCTCCTCTCTCTCTCTCTCTCTCTCTCTCGCTACTGAAAACTGGTCCTGTTACCAATAACTTCTACCGTTGGAAAATAAAGGTTCATTGTTCTCTCTCTCTCTCTCTCTCTCTCTCTCTCTCTCTCTCTCTCTCTCTCTCTCTCTCTCTCTCTCTCTCTCTCTCTCTCTCTCTCTCTCTCTCTCTCTCTCTCTCTCTTTCTGGCCTCATCTACACGCCTTTTCTTTCGCTCGCTCCTGCACGTGCTTGCACATACTCTTGTCTTTCGTGTTCAGGTTCTTTCCGAGTCTCTCTCACGATTTTTCGTTGACGTCATTTTTACTTTTTCCGCACTTTTGTTCTTCCTTTTCTTTTATTTTACGTCACCTTCTTCAGTTGCCACATTCCTTCTGCCAATGAAGATAAGTAGCGGCTAATCTCTCTGTTTGTTTGTTTGTCTATTTTGACAAAGGGTATTTACCCGAAATATTAATAAATTGTGTTGTACCCGTCTTTTCTAAGCGTGTTTCTTTCTCCGTTGGGTACTTCTTTGCATAGTACACGCTTGGCAGTCACCTTTTTGGTCTGGAATACAAAATGATGCAGTTTTCGTAAATCAATTTTCTGATCCTTTATTATTACACTTGGGCGTCGCAGGGTTCATTCCTGGAGTGCGCCCTGTGCCATTGGCACATGATTTCCCCAAATGACTCAAAACATTCTGAGCTGAGGGTTCAATGACCCATATATTTTTGTATGCAACGGGCCCTTATTTTCACGTGTTACTGAAGGCCCACCCATCTTTTTTTACTCCCTTCCCCTCCCCGCCAAGCTCCCACTTCTCGACATTTCTGCGGCTGGTAAGAAGGTGCCTTCATACCCCTCGCCCCTTCCCCCCCCCCTCTCCCCGCGCTTCCCGATGTCACCCCCCCCCCCCCTCACCTTCCACTCCCCCATCCCACACACACACACGTTTGGCCCATCCCGTTTAAGAAATGACTCATTGGATTTGTACTCTGCTGTGTGAAAACAGGCTCCCAGGAAAGTCAAAGGTCACAAGTTATTTGCATAATTATGAGCTCTATTGTTCGGCAGAATTTTTGTTTTTATTTTGAGGAATTTTGCACACTTTTCAACCGAATGTAGCAGAAAGATAGCTGATGATAAGACCTTTCAATGCATACTAATTTGGTTCACTACTGACTAGGTCACATGGGAGGTTGACAAAAGTGAAAAATGCGTGAATTTTGAGAAAACGTGACCTTGTCGGAACGGTCAAAGTCACAACGGTTAGATTAAGTATGTTGTTCAGTCATACACGTGAGCTTTGCCATTCTTTTTTATTTCTATGGTCTTGCATCCAGGATTTCATCCTGGAAGTATGCAGGATACACATGCAGTGCAGGCACGCCCTGAGAAAGCCTTGTTGCATCGGGACGTTAAGTAATGTACAATCAATCAATCAATCTAGTGTGTAATGACGTCACACAAAAGTATGGCAGACCGTTCGCGACCTTTCATAAAACACTGACTGGCTGCTAAATTCACGCGCACAGAAGATAACTATGACATGTACGAGTTCACTAGACAGCCGACTTTGCTCGAACGTTATGGTCTATTCTCAGCGGATCTACACATTACAAAAATCGACCGCTCTTCTCCGTGCGACTTTGCTAGAAAATTCCGGACTAATCTTAGCGTATGATAACAAAACCAAGTTCGCTCTCTGCGCGAACGATAGAGAATCTTACTGAAAAGGTACGTGATTCGTAACCAAGATAACTCAAATAAATATCGGATTCAATCGTAACAT